>JABXJD010000216.1:750000-852500 GCA_013375575.1 Percina caprodes
TGTGAACAACTATGAATGATATTAATCTGTAGGCTCAGAACAAGCATTAAACTCATAAGTACAGGCAGGAGAGATCTAATGTACTCTACCTCAGTGATTGCTATCAGAATAGTGCATGATTATGTGTGAGTGAGTGAGTGAGTGAGTGAGTGAGTGAGTGAGTGAGTGAGTGAGTGAGTGAGTGAGTGAGTGAGTGAGTGAGTGAGTGAGTGAGTGAGAGAGGTGAGCCAATGTACAATTCATGATTTGAAGCAGGCTTATTTGCTAACGTCATTCCCTCGCCTGTGATGCATGGTGGGCCAGAGGATGCACTCTGACACACTGTCTGACTAAAAAACCAGAGGACTTGATCTGGGTGCATAAATCACGGTGACTTTCTGAGTGTAACTAATCAGGAATACACCCAACCATGCATACTTCCACACTCGCTCTCTCTCTACCACACACGTGCAGAATCCATAAGAACTGCCCTCATAAAGCAGAGACCCATTGCCATGCAGAACACGATGCAGTGAGGGCCAAGAGGCAAGCAGTTTCCCCCCTTCCTTCTGCATGCTGATCATTAGAAAGAGAGAGCAAGAGAGAGATGGACGAGGCAGTGGTGCCAGCTCCTCAGCAGCTCAATCACATTTAATGCCTGGTCAGTGCAAGATGAGAACGTCTGCCGGTCACCGCTGTTAATATCACAGAAATAAAGGCAACACTGTGATAGCATGGCACAGGTTTTCAGTATAGACAACTATAAATGGTGGATGAAGAGAGCACAAAGTCCACCTTCTCTCCCTTACTTGCCCCGGGTTTCTCTGTCTTTTACTTTTCAACTTCCATCTTTTCTCCCTTTGATATACCTACATCTCTCTTTCTCTCATTCTATCTTTAGCAGCAACAAAGAGGGATTACTTTTGACATGTCAATGTGATGTGCCTGCTGGGTATAGTATTTTTTTCTTCCTTAGTCAATATGATGCGCACACACAAACAGGTCAGCATTGTCTAAAGGGGTATAAATCTCTTCTTGCAAAAGGTCTGACGTGCGGATACTAGTGTGGCTTCTTTTTCCTTGAAACAACACCACCATGATAGCAAATCATAAAACTCACTCCTGTACTTGTTTCCACTATATCCTCACACTGGTTTATCTGTTTTTTCCAAGGTCTGCTGAAGAAGTGAGGATAATGAGGGATGAGTGAGAGATGGAGTGTGAGAAAAAAGCACAATGAGAAAAGAGTATTGCTTTTGGGGTGATAACCCTTTGTTGTGATTCAAAGTACTTGGCTAGCCAGGAAATGAACTATTGATTAGAAATAAGGTGGGGTGGAAGAGAGAGAGAGAGAGAGAGAGAGAGAGAGAGAGAGAAAATGACTAAAATCACCAACTGACTACACTGATCCTTGCCCTCTAACACACAAACACTTATATGCACATATACTTCATTAGGTGTGTGTGTGTGGGGGGGGGGGGGTCAAAGCTATCCATAACACACTGCTTACATGAAGTTGTAAATAAGCAGGAATAAATTCAGCTAACCAATAAACTACAGCCTGCTTTCACTGTCTATTCTCCTAATTGGAAACCACTCACTGGCCTGGTTTGCACTACAGGGTCAAGGAGGAATTGCTGAGTTTTCTCATTATCCATGTCACTAAATTTGCTCCTTAAACATATATCTAGGATTTCTATGGACTGTGTTGCAAACTTGAGGGGATTTGAGTTGTAATTCTGTAAATCCCATGTCTATACAGCCTAATGTTACACACTGCTTGTTCTAACACAGTGCACTTTAATAATATCTATATGTATATATCCTTCTTTATGTGTACATTTCTCTTTATATGCTGTATAAGTATATACAGACAAACAGTGAATACTATCAAAGAGCTTTATCTATTTACAGTTGTTGATGATGAGCAAAATTGACATAATTAATTACTCATAATTATGCTGCAGCAGACTTACAGCTGAGCCTAATATAAACAGAAAAAAAGTATTCTTATTGCTAGCTTAGTCTGTAATGAATTATCTGTGCTAGCCAGGATCACCAGTCAGGTAGTCCATAGCTTTGACGTTCCATTGCCGGGATTGCGCCGTTGGATTTCACTCATTTAGGTTGGATATCCGTTGCCTTGGGATTTCTTTGTGTTGGCATTTTAAACTCCAGTCGATTTATGAGGACTATGGTTAACCTTTTCTCAGATCTCTGCAGGGTAGATCCAGACAACTAACTAGACTGTTTTCAACAATCTGAGTTTTTTGTTGCATGACTAAAACAACTTTTAAAAATGTACTCTGAAGTGTACTGAACCTTCTGTACTGAAGGGTAAGAAAAAATGCTTTAAAGAAGTTTCTGGTGGACACACCGCCTTATTTAACTCACAGGAGTTGCACTTTGTGTCAATTCTCAGGTATCTTATGTCTTACAAGAAGGGAAAAGGACATTTGTTTATTTATATTTGCGGTTTACACTGACTTAGCACAAAAAAATCAGGGAATAGAGATCAGGGAATAGGGCATGGTTAGAGGTTGGGGCTTGTGCGTGGAGAGACAAAGACAAGTTCCTTCCAAGCCTATTTTGCAGAGGCACCGTGGCTTTTCTCTGGTGCTAATTACCGCCCAAGACGATTGTGATTGTTTAAAGGAAATGCCATTAAACCAGAGCATGTGTTCCTTCCATCCCAGAATGCTATGTGGAGTAGCCAGACATTTTCAAGAAATGTTCAAAGACTGCCACACAATGAGTAAGTGATCCATTTACCCAGCATTTCCAAAACCTAGCTTTAAATGTGAATACAGCAAAAACCTCAAGTAACCTTACACATTATTGGTCAACCTCAAGCAGTCTATACAGTATCAGGAAGCTAGAGCCGGTGGGACAGCATCTGAAAACTACAATATAGTCCCTAGGTATAAAGAATAGAGACTGTGTACAAATAGAGAACCTTAAGCCAGTTCCAGTTGCTGACAAGAACCTCAGTGCAGTTAGCCTACGCACTTAGCTGAAGATCCCTGTCTTAGTCTTGGTAAGCCTACAACCAAGGGCTTTTAGTCACATTTACCCGCCTTTCTAAAGAAACTAACAGTCAGTAAGCTGATACATTTTTAGTGTCAAGCTGTGAGCCACTTGTAGAACATGTGGCTGCTGCTGTGACCAATCTATCCAATCACAGAGTGATCTAACCATTGGATTACACTGCCACCCCTGTAGGGCCAGCTCCATAACCTACAACCCTGTATGTTGGAAGAGGCTTCTGCACACCTGTGGCTTTACAAATACTCCATCAGCCTTCCTACTGTACTGCACTAAAGTTTCTGTATAGCCTAATATGATTATCTTAAAACAAAACTACAACTGGAAAGCCAGTTAAACTCTTAGTAAGCAAAGTGCATCATCTGAGATGTTTGGCTTCCCAAACAAGATGTTTCAACCTGCATTGGTCATGGTATGAATATTACATAATACACTATGTACTTGACCTGTGTAAATCTTAATCATTCGGCCATGCTGCTGTGTGATATGAAGCATCAGCTTGGTCTACAGCCCAGAGAAGACCTTGTACTGATCCAGCTCTGTGTTGAGTTAGCCACTAAATTGGCCTGCTCTGTAAATTAGCTGGCCAGGGCCTCAATGGATCAAACAGGCCAGTCTTTTCCGCCCTGGCAGCATAATGCAGTGGTTTGGATTGGAGGCTTAAAATGTGTAACATGTGTGTTTGAGTGTGGATGTATGCGTCTGTTAAAATATGGTTGCGTTCTTGGCCATGTGCATAATTCAGTCAAAAAACAGGTCAACATGGACAGGTGCTTATCTTTCCGCTTGCATGTGTGTGTGTGTGTGTGTGTGTGTGTGTGTGTGTGTGTGTGTGTGTGTGTGTGTGTGTGTGTGTGTGTGTGTGTGTGTGTGTGTGTCATTACATTCACTCATGCACCAACACACTGCTCTCTCTGGTCTATCGCCCATTGAGCAGTGCAACGATTATGTGTGCCCACCACCACCTCCCGTCCTCATCTCATCCTGCAGGACACGCTCTCCAGCGTCATCTCTCTGTCCTCTCTCTCTCTCTCTCACTACCCACCTATAGCGGGAGGCGCTGCTACATCGCCTGAAAGAATACGCTCCCTGATGTCGAAATCACACTCAACACAACAGTGCCACACTTAGCCAGTGGTGGTGGAAGGCGGAAAAGACGTTAGGGCATGAAACGTATTTTTTTTTTTTTTTTCCTGGCACTGCAGTAGATCACGATGAAAGGTAATGTCATTGTTGTTCAGAAAAACCTATAAGGTTGAAAATGTGCTGCCATCCTCCCTCTGCCATGCAGGGCAACATCACGCCATCCTAAACCACCTGTTTTTCCCGCATCCTGTGCGCACACAGTAGGCTATCATATGTTAAATTCAACATTGCACGCCCGACTTTATTGATCAATCTATATTTTAATTAATGGTATTAATCACATGAAATTAACAACTTTAAAGCAATTCTGAGATACTAGTTTACATATCCAAATGATGCTCAATAAGCACCTAACTCAAATGCAAACTTCATTTGAACAATGCCCATAATGGCGCAAAACAGACCGTTATTTCATCAGTAATTTAAAGAAGTGGATGTGCCAAAAAAATCCATCTTGAACCCGATTTCAAGTATGGTATCAACATTGTAAATGCAATAATCTAAATTAATAGAAAAAAACACACTAAATTGTCTACCGCAAAGCTCAAATACATCGCCAGCAATGCTGTGATTCAAACAGCACAGCGCATATCAAGGATGAATCCTTCAACCCGTTTCCTGAGAGACGCACAGAGAGCCTTATTGTGGCCGCGAATTAAAGGAGAACAAGCGCAGTCACTCACCGATGTGGATGATTGAATCCGAGAGCGCCGACTTCCACTCCTGGCTCCAAAAAACGGCAACGAGTAACATAGCCGAGATAACTTTCATGTTGTCCAGAATTATTTCCTCCCAAAACAAGAGAAAATCAGATGTCTGAGTGAGAGGGAACAGAGTTAAAATCCCGAGAACCGAAGCTTCTTTTTTTAGTCCATCTGTACGGTCAAGGAAATTCCCTGTAATCTCTCCCTTGATATTATTCTCTTGGCGTTAGAGTGTGTCGCTTGTCTGTAGAGGAAAATAAGTAGAGATTCCCGTGTAGTCACAGACGCCACTCTGTTGAAATTCCTCCCAACATTAAATCATATTCTGGGCGAGCGGAGAGACGCTGAGACGCAGAGAAAACCAACCGCATCCAAACGACGCCGCGTTAAAGCGAACTGAAGGGGCTGGAGGATGTGGTCGCTTACTTAAAGGAAAGAAAAGCTGGAACCGTTCGATAACGTGAGAGAAAACCTAGTTTTCTTGAAAAGCAGGTCCTGTTATAATGACCCGTGAGTTCAGACCTGGCAACGCAGTTTCCCCCCCTGCACCAACCACTAAACCACCAGCAGCAGCAGCAGCAGCCTCAACGGACCAAGCCAACGGCCAAAACTTCCATTTTGCCCAGGGGCTTTTTATTTTTCCTTCACTTGGCACCTGTTTCAATATCACCAACGCCAGGACACACAGACGAACCTAGCGAGTTTTGTTGGGTGGGAAAGAAATACCATATGATGAAAAGCCTTGTCACATGGCATTACCGCGGAGAGGTACCATATTCCAAAATTGTCTCTAGTTTCCTGTAGAGATGAGAGAGAGACCGGGATGGAGAGGGCTCATACAATCAAAGGGAGCTCCGAAGCCACTCTTCTGTTCTGCGTCAGGAAGGGGAAAATGCGCGACGCTGTCAGGAGAAAAATGAACCGAGGATGTGCGCAACGACACTCCGCGGTCCGCACTCCGTATGCGGTTACTCGCGTCAGCCCCGGCACGCACGGTGAAGAGGAGGTATGCCACTGCCGTGTGGGGGAGAGAGAGAGAGAGAGAGAGAGAGAGAGAGAGAGAGAGGAGGAGACCCAGGAAAGACAAGAGAAAAAGAGGCAGCAACTGTGAGCAGCAGCAGTTGCCAGTGCATCTACTGTCTGGAATTACCCTGTAGAAAGAGACTAGATGTGCCCATCAGGGCGAGCCAGGGGGTGCGGAGGGGTGCCTAACAGAGAGACAGACCAGACACATGAAGGTAATCTTGGCTCTGCCATGGGCATCTCAAGCAGCGAAGAGTTAGTGGTGTGTTTATCACTCGTAATAGTTGGGGCTATCTGGGTCATCAATTGAGCACTAATTTAAATTTTGTACAATAGCAACTTAAGTCCACCAAGACATCTGCTCTTGTGTGGTGTGGGGAGGGTCATGTCATATCATTAGCACTGATTTATTCTATTGTTCAAGGCAAATATTGGGGCAGGATGCTTTCATCTTTTGTACCTGTCCCTGTATCTGTTCATCATATGCCAATTCCCCTCTCCCTCCTGTACACATTTGTTTTCTTTTCCTGCAACTACCCTCCCATCCTTCTGTCCATCTATTCTATCTACACCACCCACTATCATCAATCTATCATCCCTGCCTCACTGAAGGACCGCAGTCCCCACGGTTCCTGTTAATCTGCCCTGGATTTTGGATTAGGGATTAGATTGTTGGGAGCCTCAGGCTACCATTGGATTGACTGTTTTGTACGCATTCAAGGAATGAGAGATTAAACTGACAGTGATACTGATGCTGTGAAAGCTGCTCTCACTTCTTCTATTTGACGTTATTGATTCATTATTAAAGGTTTATATAACCACTCACATTGATGGGGAATGTCACTTGTTCAGCAAGTGATCTGAAAATACAGAGTTAAGAAAAAGCAATGGGAACGTAAATAATAAAAACTGGAAGATAAAATACACCCATATCCAATGTTTGTGCTTGCATCATAATGAAATACTTACCAAATATGTTTAGCATATCAGTGATATTGTAGAAATGATTGACTACTGAGCACTGAGAGAATGTATGCTTTCTATTTTTCACTTTATACAGATTGAAGGGGTTTTTGGTTCTGGGATCTCTTTAAAAGAAACAAACAAGTGAACCGTTTGTGTCTTTGTGGTCACCCTGATTTGATTCACACCATAACCTATTCAGAGCACGACCTGTCTAGACCTTTTATTAATATAGATGGGTTCTACACCTTTTATCCACACAAAACACAAATGCACACATACTCCTTGATTTACGCCACTCTAAGACATTCATACTGAAAATTGCATAAACAGTCCATCATTGTGCAATCACAAATTTTAATTGACTTCTGGCAGGACTATAACTTGGGAAACAAAACATTTAGGAGGTTTGCATAATACGGGTTTAACCTTTTATTAAATGTATCAGAGTTTTGTGTGATGAAGTAATCAGATTTTTTTTTTTATTAATGAATTATCATTGTGAAGCCTCCAGTTAGTAAATCCTTGGATTTAAGGTGCAATATGTAATACTGACAGCTAGAGTTTAAAATAGTTACTGCAGTGCAAATTCAAAATACTGGAGAGAGTTGTCTCCCTCCTCCCCAGACTCGAAGTTCACTTTGGTTGCCAGGCTGAGACCGCAGAAGCCACAACAATGTTGCTAGACGTTTGTTTCACATAGCCAGATATTACTCCACAGCACAGCGGAGTAGCTAACGTTAGCTGCTGGCTATACCGACGTCAGAAAAGTCATAAAAGCCCGTGCTCATGTGAAGCTCAGTACCTAACTGACAGACACACTTTGGCTTAATATTAAGGTAGGAACCGCTAAACATACAACAACATCGCTGTCCTCTCCACCCAACAGACAGACATACTTCTGAAGCTTAGAATAATGATATGAACTGCTAAAAATTACACTACCTTGCTGTCCTTTTCCACCGACTGAAATACACACTTTTTTGGCTTAGAATTATGGCAACAATCGCTTAACACGCTGCAAACCCGACGTCCTCTCTTTTCAATCTTGTCCTGTCAAACTGGGCAGATGATAACAACACACAGGCAAAAACACAAAGTTATTCCGTCACGGAACGGAAACTTTAAAAGGAGAACATACTGGCATTAGCATTGTTCTCAGAAAAGCTAGTATTTCAACTTAGCATGTTTCTTTAATATCTGATGAAGCATTGGGGTCGTTTTTTAATTTGTTTTATTTAATACAGTAAATATATTACATTTTGCACCTTTAATGCTTAAATGACTAACATATTAGAAAATGTTTGGACTGCTGCTGAGCAAAGAGACTGAGAAAGTGTAACCTTGAAAAGCATCTCTGCACAACACAGATACACATGTATTTCTGGAAATCACCTATTTGAAAGAGGGACATCTTGCACCAAATTGGCACTCAGACTTCCATATCTATCCTGTGTGTTGGATGAAGATTGATCCTTCACTGTAATCCCTCTATCAGTGGTGTGCTGGGAGCTGAGGGTGGCGTGGATACTGATGAGTAGGAGTGTATGCTGTGACCCCGCAATAAAACATACAAATGTAGTATCTGGCACTGGTAAATATGTTAAATACTGTACAAGTGGGGGTGTTATTGCTTTCAGGTTACAACCTCTATTCTCCCAAATGTAATTTTAGGAAATGGTTGATGAAATTGAACTTTTTATGCCCCCAAAAACTTTAAAATCCACTGACAATGGGAAAAAAATTGTAGTGATTTTTACATTATAGCATCAGTATTGTACTGTACATGCTAATTCTCTTGATTATTTACACTTCCGTTTACATTCTTCCAGACTACCATTTTACTTTTACTTTCACAAATGATCTTTTGAGAATAAGATCTCTTCATAGCACATATCCTTAGAAACTCAGTGTCTTGTACCCAAGACAATTTGGGTAATACAAGTTTCACACTTTGTTAATGCCTTAATGTTTTACTTTTGCTTCTCCTTTTTCACTGTCTAGTGTAGTCTCTTTCCTGGGGATCAACTTTCACCTCCGGCAGTGAGTTTTTCTTAGCACTTGCTGTTAAAACTGTTAACAAAATTAAAAAGGTAAAATTGTCTTTGTAAAAAGTAGGGCCATGGACACAAAAGGAAATTGGGCTACTCTAAGTCACAGAAACACACAGTAAGTGCATATAGCACACACCCACAAAGGATAAAGTGTCCCAAAGGTCCAGTTATGTTTGTAGTGCAACATTACTCACTGGGCTTTGTGTCGATAATGGGACGTCCTTGTTGATTAAAACTATACTTATAATTGAAGGATATGTGTAATAAAGTAAAAGCTCCTGCGACTTGAGAAAGACAAAAGGAAGATGACAATGACAGAAGGTGAAGATGAGAGTATGTGCAATAAGTTTACAGAAGTAATGAATGAACAAAAAATAAAGCTTGTGTCATCTGAAATGGATGGATTTCTGAGTATATTTACTATACTTAAAATACAGGACATGAACATTGTAGAATTGCTACTTTTGACAATGTAAGTGTAAAAAACAGGATCACATAACAGGATTACTTGAACCTGGGATCTGCAAGAAATCAGTCATTCACTACAAATAGCAACCATTTTCCCAAGTGGATGAAACAGAAAAATGCTGTAGATTATCTTAGTTTTATTATGTATCAGTTATGTTTACTATCCTCTTCAATATGAAGCATCCCATTCCCCATGTAAAATGAATCTCCACCTTGTAAAATTTAAACTGTTCCGGATGTATGTTAAATGGTTTAATAGGTCGGTCGAGACATGTGGAAAATTGTAATTGTCTGAACATAATTCATTGTTGACAGGACACCATTTTATTGTTTTTATCAGGCTTTTTTGCTATGAAATAAATTTATCGTCACATTGCAAAAAGAAATTCTCCAATTTATGCATTTTATTTTTAGTAAATGACAGAAAAGTGCCTAGTTTTTGTTTTAAAGATTCTAAGAAACACATTTGTTGACACAAATATTGACTCAAACTCACAAATACTTTGTATTAGTATTAGATTTCATGTGCCATTAGAGTAGTATGTTACACTATATGAGGAAGCTTTTTAAACTTTTAGTCCCACATTAGTACATTATCACTAACCTAACTTTAACTAAACAATTGTACAGTATATTGTCAAAACTATGTCTTATTACAAAGAAAAAACAGTCGTAAAAATATCAACTATAAGTGCTCATATTATGCTTTATATATATATATATATATATATATATATATATATATATATATATATATATATATATATATATATATATATATATATATATAGACTGGGGTGCGGTTTTGACCAACTGCCACTTTGCAGTTAGCCAAATTCTCTGGGCGGGCAAAGCAGAGAAAGTGGAGGTAACCTTTCCCCTTGTGACCTCATAGGTGCAAGATTCCAGATTGGACCATCGAGCTTTCATTTTCTCAAAGGCAGAGCAGGATACCCAGGGCTTGGTTTACACTTATCTCCATTTCTAGCCACTGGGGGGCCATAGGCAGGCTGGGGGAACTCATATTAATGTTAAAAAAAAAACAAAGTAAAAACTGTCATGCCATGGGACCTTTAATAGGCAGTTAGAGGCTATTTCATGCTTTTGTGTATGCAGAGGTGGAAAAGTACTAAAATATGGTACTCAAGTAAAAGTACCAAAACTTTGATGAAATATTACTCAAGTACAAGTGAAATTACCTATCTGAAAAATTACTCAAGTAAAAGTAATAAGTAGTTCATTTAAAATTTACTTGAAGTAAAAGTTACTTATTTACATTTTTTTTAAAGTGTAAAAATAGGACAAGGGGGTCTTAAATTAAAAAATCAAAGCTATTTTGTTTTTAATTAAAGAAAAATCTTCTACAAATGTATAAACATCTATTCAAATGCATACACATGTGGGCGTCTGGATAGCTCACCTGGTAGAGCGGGCGCCCATATATAGAAGCTTACTCCTCGACCAGCAAGCCAGGGTTTGACTCCAGCCTGCGGCCCTTTGCTGCATGTCATTCCCCCCTCTCTCTCCTTTCATGTCTTCAGCTGTCCTATCAAAATAACAGCCTAAAATGCCCAAAAATGTAATCTTTAAATGTATACACATGTAATAACAATGCAACACATATCACACATGACATTTAAGACCCTTAGAAAGGTATAATGTGCAATTTTAGTTCAGACCATCCCTTAAAACATTTTCAAACAATCAATTGAAAGTGCCATAGATTGTTAGTTCTGAACCGTCGTTGTTTTATTTCAGTAACGGATGGGATTTAATGTAGCAAAATACTTCACTCGAAATATAATCAAATACGTTTTAAATTACCGATTTTAAAAACTAAAAACAAAATACACATCAAAACTACTCAGTACAGTAACGTGAGTAAATGTATTTTGTTACTTTCCACCTCTGGGTGCATGTGTGATTGTGCTGAATCTGCCTAGGTGTGAGATAGCAGTGAAAACGTGGAGCCAAGTTTCATTGATTTGTGCATTTTCTCAATAAGAAAGGGATGGATTTGATAATGAAGCACTGAACCAGCCTCTGAAAAGAGCATCGAGTGGATACACCATTGCACTAATTACCCACAAGGTAAAAGTTGAGGGGTCTAAACTAATACTTTAAAAAGCGGGTGGAATGGTTTAGACGCCCACGTAGTAAGCTCCTTCTTTGTTCTTAAATGGGTGCTGCCCTTTATTTGTGTAAGCTTGTAGAAGAGTCATCTTGGTGGTGTTCAAGGACTTGTCATTTACAGTAAGTGAGATTTTATTTTGGTGCTAGAAGAGAATATACTTAAAAGCTTTTGCATGAGCTTGCAAACTTAAAACCCTAGACATAGAAACTGGTAAGGAAGATCAGACAGACATGCAAATATACGCCTCAGACATACATTCATGTGGACATGGATGTGTGTAAGTTAATGTCAGATAGTTTGCACATAGTATAAAACAACAATGCTTTTCTTTCTGTGTTGCCACTAAAACCATTAAATGTCAGGAAAGTAAAAGCCAACTGACTGTGTTGGAATTAAAACCTGCTATAATGAGCTTTCACTTTTGTACAACTTGTGTCTACATGACATACACATATGTGTTAGCTTGTACGTGCCTTGACACATCAGACACTTTCAAATGGCCACTAAAAACCCAAAGAGATGATTTAATCTCAGAAACTATCGTCAGCACAAGCTAGTCTTAGCAGCATGTTTTTGTCATTTGTTTTAACCATCAATGAAGATTGACATGTGTCAACTCTTCTAATTTAATGTAAAAGTTTATTACTAGCCATGTCCTCCAGGATTTCAGACTTTTTTGAGATCGTTGCAGCCCAAAATGCCGGATGTTGCGGGAGCTTTTGGAATAAAAGATGCAATGTTTTTTATATGTTTGTTGCAATGAAGTTGAGGGAGACAGAAAAAGTTGCAAAAAGAGATTTTTTGTATAGTTCTTTAAAAATAAAAAGGAAACTTGTTTTCGGTAGAATAATAATTATTACTCTTAATTATACTCTGGTCTGAGTTTTTCTAAACCAAAAAGGCTCAGGATGCTACAAATGTTGATATAAAATGATAATGGCTGGTGGATTTAAGACAAAAAAATATTAATTTAATTGAATAAATCAAATTTGAACATGTCTGTAAGTGGCTTGTTGATCTTTACATTGTTACTTCCATTATCCTATCCTGGCCTGGGACACATTCATATGGTGTGTGTGTGTCTGTGTGTGTGTGTGTGTGTGTGTGTGTGTGTGTGTGTGTGTGAGTGTGTGTGTGTGTGTGTGTGTGTGTGTGTGTGTGCGTCAGTCGCGAGGGGAACTCAGCTGCCCCCCGGTGCAGAGAGCCGACAGGATTGAAACAGCAACAGAGTGAAAAAACGTTACAGGATGGTCTGAGATTTCTGCCTTTCACTGTACGTTTTGATAGTAATGGTCTGAGATTTCTGCCTTTCACTGTACGTTTTGATAGTAAATGTGATTTGTTCGAGTCACACATGTCTCGTTAAACAAGAAAATTAATATGGCCACGTACATGTGACGTCAACCTGTTCTCACTCCTGCTTGGCCATTGCCTCTCAGAGTCACATACTGATACAGAGTCTGGCACGTGGGACTGCTGGGATCAGTTGAAGTTGCGGGAAACCGAATTTGGTCGAATTTGTAAAAAAGTTGCGGTGATTGGTCAAAATTGCAAGGTGCACCAAAGTCACAGTGATTGGTGGAATTTGCGTGAATTCGTGCAATCACAACATCGCGAAATCCTGGATGAACTGACGATCCCTTTTCCTCATGTGTGGAGATGCTTTACCTTCACAGAGTAGTTGTTTGGCATACTCCTCTTTGTAACATGAGCGTTATTGTTTTCATTTGTTGCATGCATAGTTTAAAATTGGGCCACGCACATGAAATCAATATCACCAAAGACACTAGGCTATCACCACCCTTTACAGAAATGCAATGCATTACCAATGTTCTGTTAATAATTGGATGCACCTTCTTATTCATTTGTACTTTCTATGTATCTAGTAATACTTTAGAGATGCTTCACCTGTCCACCTGTCCACCTGCCCACGGCTTTTGCCTGGTAATGGCTGCCTAATGTGGCGGAGAGGAATGTATCTCAGGGCATCACAGGGCCCAATCTAATCCCAAGAAACATGGCACTATCTCCCAAAGAGAGCCTTATTCCCAGCCACTATAAATCTAACTCTGGCATCAGGATCACACATACACACACACCACACAAACGCACCATTATGCTTCCTCCTTGAACACACACACAAACACAACCAAGATCTAAACTCATCATAAGTGAATAATTGATACACTCGGAGAGTGTTTCTTATCTAAGAGTGGAGAGACTGGAGGAGAGGGCAGACACGTGGAAACAGGCAAGGGGAGAGAACAAATAGTGAGGTAAAATGTTTTTTTGTAAATATGTGGGTATAGTGTTTGTAGTATTTACATGTTAGAACAGCTGACTAGAATACTGATTCCTCACCATCTAGCTTGTCTTTAATTAGTAATATGTACACCTCTCTATCAACTGTCTGGACTTAAATTAATTCTTCTGAAGTTAACCATGAAAATGAAATCCCTTTATATCCTTTATTCCCCTCAACCCATGTGATTAAAAGGGTAGGGTGGAGAGAACTGGAAGGGTTGGGGTGGGGGCTTGAAGGAGATGGGAAAGAGATTGAAAGATTGAGAAAATACTGAGAGAAAGTGGTAGATCCAAGCCTAAGTATTGAACTAATTCAGGTTGCTGAGAGGAGGTTCCCATGGGCAATTATACAGGAACACATCTTACTAATCACTCTATCCTCGTTCCCCCATCTCCTTCCATATCTAATGGATGGGACTGTCAAGTACAAATGATCAGGAAAGGAATATTTCCCTAGGGCAATAATGTAATGGTGGACATTTGCAGTACAAGTATGTGACTGGCTCAAAAACCTACTTGAAACTGGCCAAGGTGGTTCCTATATCAGCCCCCCATTGATTTTCCTTATTAAGTTAAAGAAGGGTGTTTTTCTCAGCAATGATGCTGTACAGTAAACATAAATAATAAATATTAGCTTTCAGTGGGGTCAAGGGTTTGAGGGGAAACATTCACTACCCTTTATTTGGGTGAAAATTATCAGCTGTGCCAGAAATTCTAAAGGTCTTTTGGGGAGCTGTCCACATGTAATGGTGCTGAAACGCAATGCTAAGCTCCTGCTCAGCATTGGAGCTGTCCAGGGTGGCGCTGAAACTAAACTGGAGCAGATCAACTGCCATTTTCATAAAGCCTCACGAATGTAACATTTTCCAGTATAGTGTCTAGAATAGTACAGCACTGCAAAATATAATACAGTATATTGCTAGTACAAATCTATAACTACTTTTAATTTCAGACTTTGCTTTACTCCTGTTCTGGCCACTACATCCTCACCTATCGCCTCTACCACATTAATTCCTTTTCCCTTGGACTGTTTGTCATAGTAAGGGCTGTCCAAAACCTGTAGAGGGGTTAGGTATTGCAAATAAAAATATCTAACTGTTAATCATCTATGAGCAAACTTAACCAATCCACAGCCCATACACGAAGGCACATATGCCATGCAATGGACATGCACTTAAACCCTGTTCTTAACACTTTTTTATGATGGATTTGAGACAAAATCACAACATGAAGCTCAGTTAAAAAAAGAAAAAAACACTTGCATCTCTGTCTCTGTACATGCATCAATTTAAAGAGAGTTCTCATTCTATATGAAAGGGTCACGGTTACATTTGAAACATTGTAAGGGGAGCAGTGGGACATTATATAATTGAAAAGCTGAAAGACCAAGGTGTCTCATTATCAATAATGACACCTGTTTCCCGCATAAAGTCAAGAAAAGTGAGTGCTTCCCACTTTTAAATAATTTATTTGAACCCTCTTCAGAGTGCTCTATCTCTGCAAGTGTGACCCCACATGAAGTGACACTCCATAATGAAGATCTCGTCAAGGCAGAGGGAAATATGCCTCTATGGACCTGATGATGCTGAATTGCAAAGTTGCACTAGCAATGAAAATTAAGCCTGTGTGTTCTACAACCAGACAGCTAAAAAAAGTTTCTCAAAAACACTGCCATTACATTATTGAAACATAATAAATCGGGCCAAAATGTTGACATGCTTTATAGTAGCAGGCACTAAAATTCTACTTTATACACAGGGTTAAAAACATTTTAGTTTGTAGGTTAGCTAAAAGTCAGGGTATGAAAATGTCTAAACTGGATCGGCTCTCGGATTTAGGATATAGGATTGACATTCACAGTATAGATACTCTGTCTTTTTGCCATAAGCCTATTATTAGGTTTCAGCAGTTAACAGCATGAAACATATACAGTGGATATAAAAAGTCTACACACCCGTTTTTGCCTGCCAGGTTTTTGTGATGTAAAACAATTAGACAAATATAAATTATGTCAGAACATGTTTTCCACTTTTAATGTGAACAATTCAATTGAACAACAAACTGAAATCTTTGAGGGGGGAAAAATAAAAAATAAAAACCTTACAATAACCTGGTTGCATAAGTGTACACACCCTCTTATAACTGGGGATGTGGCTGTGTTCAGAATTAACCAATCACATTCAAACTCATGTTAAATAGAAGTCATTACACACCAGTCATCATTTAAAGTGACTGATTAATCACAAATAAAAGTTCAGCTGTTCCAGTAGGAGTTTCCTAGTTGTTAGTTCTTAGTTGCATCTCAGAGCAAAAGCCATGGTCCGCAGAGAGCTTCCAAACCATCAGAGTGATGAGATCACAATGAGATCATTGTTGAAAGATATCAGGGTAAAAAAGAATTTCCAAAGCATGAAATATACCATGGAACAAAGTGAAGACAGTCATCATCAAGTGGAGAAAATATGGCACAACAGAGATATTACCAAGAACTGGATGTCCCTCCAAAATTGATAAAAAGACAAGATGAGAACTCAGGGAGGCTTCCAAGAGGCCTACAGCAACATTAAAGGAGCTGCAGGAATTTCTGGCAAGTACTGGCTGTGTGCTACATGTGACAACAATCTCCCATATTCTACATATGAATGGGCTTTGGGGTAGGGTGGCAAGACGGAAGCCTTTTCTTACAAAGAAAAACATCCAAGCCCGGCTGAAGTTTGCAAAAAGCATCAAGTCTCAAGTCTCCTAAAAGCATGTGTGTCTGATGAAAACAAGGTTGAACTTTTTGGCCATAATTCCAAAAGATATGTTTGGCACAAAAACAACACTGCACATCACCTAAAGAGCACCATACCCACAGTAAAGCATAGTGGTGGCAGCCTCGTGTTTTGGGGCTGGAACCAGGTCTTAGTCAGGGAGGAGGGAATTATGAACAGTTCCAAATACCAGACAATTTTGGCACAAAACCTTCTGGCGTCCGTTAGAAAGCTGAATATGAAGAGGAAGTTCACCTTTCAGCATGACAACGACCCAAAGCACACATACAAATCCACAAAATCATGGCTTCACCAAAAGAAGATTAATGTTTTGGAATGCCCCAGCCAGAGCCCAGACCGGAATCAACTGAACATCTGTGGGGTGATCTTAAGAGGGCTGTGCACAGGAGATGTCCTCGCAATATGACAGATTTGGAGCACGTTTGCAAAGAAGAGTGGGCAAATATTGTCACGTCAAGATGTGCCATGCTAATAGACTCCTACCCAAAAAGACTGAATTCTGTAATAAAATCAAAAGGTTCTTCAACATTAGTTCAGTATTAGTTTAAGGGTGGGCACACTTATGCAACCAGGTTATTGTACCTTTTTATTTCCCCCCCTCAAAGATTTCAGTTTGTTTTTCAATTGAACAGTTCACGTTATAGGTCACATTAAAGGTGGAAAAAAGTTCTGACATGATTGTGTAGACCCACTGTACAATATAGTGTTAAAACTAAGAAGTGTTCACTCTGCAGTGTTGAAAAGTGGAACTTTATTTTTTTATCAGACTGCGATGGTCCAAAGCATTGGAACATTCCACTGCTGTTGAAATCAGGAGTGCTAAATTTCCTTTAAAGTGACTTACAACTCCATAAGAGTATTCATTTTACAAATGGTCCTCAGTGGGAATGAAAACATATACTGAACAGCATCAGTGACTTGCTGTGCCTGTGGGGTTACTAGCACATAAAATGTTCTGCTCTCTATGAAACCAAATGTCCATCAGGTACAGTCAGAGATCTATTCAATGCGTGCACACAATGTCAGAGAGAGATTTAATCACTAATATTCAGCTTTACTGTATTTAAGGAACAGATCAGCTACTATTATAGTGTCATAGAGAATTTGGCAGGAGGAAGCTTTTGCAAAAATACAGTATATCCCAGCAGCCATTCACTGAGGGTGGACATTTAAAACCATACTCAGAAAAACCACATGGGGAGCTGTGTTCACTCAGTGGAGCTGAAATATGGTAATATATTCCGTTAACATGTTATATTTGGTGGATGCTTTTCTGCTAAGCCGCTTAGTTTCATGAGTGTGAGTCTTTTTAGCATGAGTGACCCTAGTGGGAGTTGAATAATTGCTAAAACTAAAAATGCTATCCTGTAAGATACAAGATCTTTGAAAAAACTCATAATAAAAATAGCATCATAGTGTATATGAACTTTTTTTTTTTTATATATTTCATTGAATACAGCATTCAAACAATTTTTCCAACATACAAAATAAGTCTCCATTTCGTGTTTCCAGAATGAACAATTTTTCAAAACAAATGTTAATGTGGTCTTGTCCCATATGAACCGGACATGGACATGCCACTACAGTGACATTTCCCCAATGGGAAGCCGGTTCACATAGTTAATCAGTGGTTTCCAATGAGAACAGAATGTATCAGTAGATCCTCTGAGAGTAAACTTTATCTTCTCATGTTTTAAGAAAGACAATGTGTCACACAAGCAGGCTTTAAATGACAGTGGTAATTAGCAATTAGAGAGGCAAAAGCAAAAACATTAACTTGGGTTGTTGTCAGTTCTAGTCCTCTAGAGGGACAGATCCTCACTGCCAAACCTTTCGAGATTGCGTCAAAATATAACTATCCAGAAGTTGAGCAGTTTGGGGCATGACCGGAACATGTGAGTTAAATCACAAGGGGTCTGAGAGCATCTTTTCCGTCCTTTGTCCAGGCCATCCGGGTAAATCTTGGCAAGACTGGCCTTGCTAAAGTGAATCCTATGTACCACTTTGAATTTAACAAGGCTAAGCCTAGCACAGCTGGAAGAGGAATTGACTGCTCATAGGGCTTTTTCCCAAAAGTCATCAGACAAGGAGGTTTGTAGTTCTTTCTCCCAGCTGGTCCTAATTGTGTTGACAACATAGTCAGAAGATGGAGAGAGTAGGTTATAGAAGTAAGATATATGGCCCTTGGGTAGAGTCTCAGCCTTAAGAATTAGATCAATGCCACTTGGGAGTGGGATTTGAGTGAATAGGGAGGAGTCCTAGCAAAATCCTGTAGCTGGAAGTATCTTAGCTAGTCAGAGCAGCTGATGTTAAAGGTTTTGCACAATTGCTCAAAGCTAGCAAAGCAGTCACTGACATACATATTTCTGAAATATCGGAGGCCACTCCTATCCAAAACTAACTGCCTAACTTGTGCCCAAATTTAGTACCAGTTACTATAGGATTAGATGTATAAAATATGTATAAATTAGATGTATAAATGGGGAAAAAGGAAGGCTACTGCAAGCCAGGGCCTGGGGCAAAGAGGAAGAGCATGACTTGGCCTCAATCTGACACCAGTTGCTCTGAGCTGAGGTAAACCAAAGCATAATCTTGTGAGCATTTGCAGCCCAATAATTACCAATAAGGCTAGGCAGGCCAAGCACCCCAATGGATCTGATCCTCTGCAATAGCGTTCTACCGGCTCTGGCGTGTTTACCAGGCCAAATAAACAAGGATATAATGCTTTCTATAGCAGTGAAAAATTACCTGGGTACGAAAATGGGCAGATATTGAAAAATACATACTGTAGGTATCTAGGAAGTATATTCATCTTGACAGTCTGTACTCTTCCGGCCAAGGATAACGGTAGACGGCCCCACCTCTGCAAATCAGAGTCGTAATGCCCGGACAGATATTGTGATTGTAATGCCTAAATATTAGTCTAAAGGGGACTGAGGACGGCGGTAGCTCCATAGCCAGTTGGTTAATAGAATAGCACTCACTTTCCGAGAGGTTCAATTTATAACCTGAGAACTTGCTAAAGAACTTAAGAACCAAGAGAGCACGTGGGATGCTGGACTAAGGATCACGGAGGTCGTCGGCATATAACGAGACCTCGTCGGCATATAACGAGACCTTGTGGTCTGTGCCCCATCTCTAAATCCCCTTAATTCCTTCCTCTGCCCTCAAGGCAATCAAAAGGGGCTCAATAGCAGCTGCAAATAAGAGTGGGGAATGCGGACAGAGAGAAGGACCCGGAGCGCTGGGTGTTAGTACATACTGATGCCCAGGGGGAAGAGTAGAGCAACCAAATCCAGGAAATTAAACCTGCCCCAAAACTAAACCGTTGGAGGGTGGAGAACAGGTAGGCCCACTCTACCCTATTAAAGCCTTCTCCTCGTCAAGAGATATAACAACCTCCGGTTCTGAGGGAGAATGCGGGGAGTGAATGATGGTGAGAAGCCTTCTGACATTAGAAAAATGAGTACCTCCACCTTATAAATCTGGTCCTCACTTTGGGCCTTTGCAAGTATCTTAACGTCTACGGGTAGGAGCAAGATCGGGCGGTATGATGTACAATTCAGGGGGCCTTTGCCTGTCTTATAAATCAGAGAAATCGAAGCCTGTGTGAGGGTGGGTGGAAGGGAGTCCAGGCGACATGAGTGATTGAACATATCTAACAATAATGGGGCCAGTTGGTCTGAGAATTTCTTATAAAATTCAACCGGGTACCCATTGGGTCCTGGGGATTTACCGTTGTTCATCATCTGTATTGCCTCTTTGATTTCTGAAAGCCGCAGGGGGGAATTTAGCATCTCATGGTTGCTATCAGATATTTTGAGCATGGCCAATTTTTCAAAAAAACTGAGACAACCAAGCTTCATCTCAAGAACACTCTAACTTATATAACTGGGAGTAGAACTTACTGAAAGTACCATTAATTCAGATGTAAGGGAGCCTGCCTCGTCCTTTATTTGTGTGTGTATTCTTAATTTGATTTGAGGCCATCTTTGCCTTCAGTTGGTGGGCCAGGAGGCTTTATCCCCATGCTCATACATATACCCCCATGCATAAAGGAGGTTCTGTTCAGCTTCCTTTGTCAAGAGGAGGTCGAGCTCAGTATGAAGTACCATCCTCTCTTCATGTAAGTCAGGTGATTGGTTAGTTTGGAGTGAGTTGTCCATGTCCGCGATATCTTTTTCCAGTTCGCCAAGCCTTACGAGCTCTATGTGCATGAGATGTGAATGATGTAATTTTGCCTCTAACAAAAGCCTTAAGGGTTTCCCAAAGAAGAGAGGGTAAAGTCTCATCGTTCTGATTGGTGTCTAGGAAAAGTGGTGTCAACACTTGCAAAAGTCCGCCTCAGCCAACAAAAGAGGATCCAGGTGCCAAAATTTGAATCCCTTTGGCTTATGGTCAAAATAAAGGTCTAGAATAACCACTGAGGACCACTGAGTGGTCTGATACCGTAATCGGTGAGTACTGGACGGAGGAAATTAATGAGATAAATACCCTGTCTACTATAAGGTAATCTATACGTGAGTATGTGTGGTGCACATGGGAGAAAAAGGAGTATTGTCCGGTAGAAGGGTATAAGATCCTCCAGGGGTCAGCATAGCTGTACCGGGCCATGAAGGCAGAGAGAGTCGCTGCCATTTTTGAGAGCAAAACAGGTTTCGGATTAGATCTGTCCAGTTCCGGATCCATGATGCAGTTTATAACCCTCCTAGCACCAGTAAGTGAAAATTTAAGTTAGGGATAAAAGACAGGAAGAATTTCATGAAAGAATCATCATCCCAATTGGGGGCGTAAACAAATGCTAATATAATTGGTTTTTGGTAAAGTATGCCAGAGACAATAACATAGCGGCCATTTGAATCTGTAATTACAGTATCAGGTACAAAGTCAATCTTAGATCTTAGTAATATTGATGTACCCCTCATTTTCAGATCGAATTTGAAGTGGAAGATCTGTCCGATCCAAGGTCTGTTCAATTGCAGGTGATCAGAATCACATAACTGTTTCTCCTGCAAAAGCATTATATCCGCATTCAAGTCTTTAACATGCGTCGTAATCTTAGTACGTTTTATCAAAGCGTTCAACCCACCAATGGTCAGTGAAATAATCCTCACCGGCTGCCCACCATTTGCCTCCCCCTTTAGTCACTCCAGCCATGGTGCAGGAGACAATTGCAATGTATCAGAGACATCCTGGGATGAGAGCAACAAATAAAGAGAGAAAGAGTTAGCTGTGTTGCTGCAACATACTCTACTGTGAAATAATAATTGAAACAGTCCTTACAAATAATTATGTCAACAAAGGTTTCCCAACATACCAGATAATGGCTCCCCCACCTCGTCTCATCCCTCCCACCCAGATCAATGTCCAGCAAGAATCTAGGTTCCCCCCCATGCCCCACCCAAACCTTCCCCCTGTCTGCATCAATCTATCAGTGCTTACCCCATCCATCCGCACCCCCCTTTCCATGTTGAGTCTCCTTTCCTTTTATCTCACTACCCATATCTCTGTTTAAAACCCCAATAATCAAGATAAAAGATAACAATAAAACGTCAACCATTGTGTACCCAGAATTTGCTCCAATAATGTCCCTTGGCTGTATTGATCAAATACAATTATAGGAGTAAGAGGCCAGTAAAGTTGAGAAAGACCCAGAGCATAGGACAATCCAACTGTTGCTGACTGGCAGGATGAAGCAATACCAATAAAGCAAGTCTGCAGAGTATGGTGCAGGTATCTGAACTATGGTACAATGTGACACATTAATAACCACCTTGGAGATTGTCAACATTAGCCAGCAGCCAGAACAAAAACACACGGTGACATGGCGTCACGATACTTAGCATGCTGCTCGAGGACCTCAGATGTGTAGTCTTTGAAAATGTGTACTGGCAACGCCTCGTCTCTTGCAGGGCTCCCGCACGATCATCTCCTTTACCTGGAACCGATGGAGGCAAATAATTACCGGCTGCGACCCCTTCCTGTTTAGTAAGATGTTGCCTAGCGACGCAAGTATCAGGAATTCTGAGACTCAAATTATATTATGTTTAAAACAAAAATGCATTATCAAAATTAAGAAGGAAAAAAAATTACTGCTTTTGTCATCAAATCAAATTTGCATTTTGTTGGCAAGCAGCCATAGTACAAGTGAGATAAAACCTTCCAAGGCCAACCTTAACCCCTGCGTCATCCATTACAATCTGGGAAAGTACAGCTTGTCGGGTGTTATCGCCTACAGAAATATGTCCCTGTCAAACAATTAAATGTATAACTTTGGGGTTTGCAGCTTTTGGG
Organism: Percina caprodes; assembly: GCA_013375575.1. Classification (NCBI taxonomy): domain Eukaryota; kingdom Metazoa; phylum Chordata; class Actinopteri; order Perciformes; family Percidae; genus Percina; species Percina caprodes. Next base: position 772,889 of record JABXJD010000216.1, read on the forward strand.
CCAACAAATTAAGTACTTTAAAGATTTCACTCTGGGCTCTGATGACTTGGGATGAGCATTTGTCTTTTTTGATCTAGAGACTTACTTAGAAGAATTACTTTGATTGTTTGAAAAATAATAATTATAGTCTTATTCAGCCATACTTTCCTATATGACGTTAACATACTATTTTGTAAAATACACTTTCCTTTATTATTAAATTACCTTTCAGGATTATTTTAATGATACATAAACTTAGATATCAGAGAAATTTTATTAGGCATGGTGCTGGAACAATGAAAATATGTTTTTAGTACTTTGACCCATGCCACCAAAGTATAAGATTTAATTTCTTGACCTGGTTCTGACTTACAACATACACACAACTGTCACCCATTCTGCATTCATACAAGTAAAATGCATTTCCATAGGGCTGGAAAAAAAAAAATGTAACTGTTGTGTGTTCTTCAAGGCTGATATGTAGCAGCTGCAGTGTGTATGTTGTCAGCCAAAACCTATTTGGGGCTTTTGTTGCAGCTGAAGCCGATTCTTGTGCTGCATGCATAAACTACTGTGTCCCCAAACAAAGGTTCTATAATTAAACCGATTTGCATGATTGGTATATAGACACACTGTCTGATAGCGATTTTATAACAGTACTTTACTTTTATGCCAGTGCTCCTACACTGAGAAGCACACATATCTCTATTGCAGTCATTGGGTCTGTTGTGTAACACTATTCCATCTATAGACCATTATCACATTAAATCAGAACCTGTAGGGATAACGTACACTTTTTATCTGAAAACTATTAAAAACAGCATGCGCAAAAAATCCACATTTTATCATATATGCAAAACAATGCTGACACAACCTTGTTTACACTCTCCCCTATCATATCACATTATAAGTTATGCTTACCTCCTCCAGATAGCACTGACTGCCCAATTAATATGGAAGTTTCCAGAGTATCCTGGCACTGTGCCTAAATCCAGGACACTGAGAAAGCCAAGAAATCAGCTGGTACTGCATAATATAGTGTGATGTCAAAAGATGTGGGTCTTAATTCATAAAAGTATCATATATCAACAATTGTTCAGTGATTGTAATGTGGACAGAAGGTGTTTAACATCCTAACATGACCAAAAGCATCTTACTGTGGCTATAGAACAGATTGCCCTGTTCTGTTCAGGTTACTATATGGGATGACCTAAAAGGGCAGTGCTCTCTGTCCTTATGTTTTTGTTTTCTTCTATTTAATTTAACTTCTATTTAGTTTTGTGAATTTATCAACTAGTTGGGCTAACCAAAGTTTGTTTACCTCACAAAATACATCTACAAATATGCTGTTAAGATAAAAATGGTTGTCACTAATGAGGTTAAAAAGGAATCTATTCAATTGTATTGAATGTCTATTCTGTAGAAATATAAAAATAATAAATTATAAACTATCACCTGACTGTCTTAGATAGAACTCTGAACAACTTTTAATTGGCAGATTTTTTGAAAGGCGTGAGACTCTCGGTGGTGCCGTCCACTGTGCGTAAATAAGAAAATTGAATTAAGTTATACTAGTGCAACAGAAGTCTAACCTATATTAAACAGACTCACATAAGTGGTGTCACTAACCAGGGGGACCACTGTTTGATAACTTTTGAGTTTATACTGCTGAACTACACGCCATTAGGCAAAAAAAATATGTCTATCTGATAGTGCTGTAGCTAAATTTAAGGATGTGATTTCTTCAGCTTTTAATTCATTACCGAGTCACAAAATAACGGAGGACTCCTATGCTAATTTCAGTCCCTCCCAATTGATCATTTTGTTGATAGTGCTGCAGGCTCGCTGCGAATGACACTTGACTCTGTTGCCCCTCTAAAAAAGAAGATATCAAAACAAAGACGGTTGGCCTTAAAGCAAATACTTGAGAAGATTTGGCGTTCCACCAAACTGGAAAATTCTCGTTTAATCTGGCAAGATAGTCTTATAGGAAGGCCCTCCGTAATGCCAGAGCAGCGTACTACTCGTCATTAATAGAGGAAAATAGGAACAACCCCAGGTTTCTTTTCAGCACTGTAGCCAGGCTGACAGAAGGACACAGCTCTACTGAGCCAAGTATTCCCATAGCTCTTAGTAGTAACGACTTTATGAGGTTCTTCAATGATAAAATTATAACTATTAGAAGCAAAATTCACCAAGACCTGCCTTTAACTGGCACTGACTTATCTCTAAACTCAGAAACCTCAGAAACAGCTGGAAAACCAGCTGTATGTTTAGACTGCTTAGCTTCACTTGATCTTTATCAATTTAATTCAATTATTTCTTTATCTAAACCATCAACCTGCCTCTTAGACCCCATCCCGACTAGGCTACTTAAAGAAGTTTTACCATTAGTCAATACTTCTCTACTAGATATAACCAATCTGTCTTTATTAACAGGCTATGTACCACAGTACTTTAAAGTAGCTGTAATTAAACCTCTTCTGAAAAAGCCCAACCTTAATCCAGATGTTTTAGCCAACTATAGACCTATATCCAATCTTCCATTTCTCTCTAAGATTCTTGAGAAAGCAGTCACCAAACAGCTGTGTGACTTTCTGCATAGCAACAGCTTATTTGACCTCCTAATTGCATCAGACAAAGGACTTATCTCTGTACTGGTGTTATTAGATCTTAGTGCTGCATTTGATACCATTGACCATCATATCTTATTACAGAGATTGGAACATTTAATTGGCATTAAAGGAACTGCTCTAAGCTGGTTTAAGTCTTATTTATCAGATCGATCTCAGTTTGTTCATGTTAACGATGAATCCTCTGTGCACGCCAAAGTTAGTCATGGAGTCCCACAAGGATCTGTGCTCGGTCCAATCCTATTCACTTTAAATGTGTTTCCTTTAGGCAATATTATCAGAAAGCACTCCATAAACTTTCATTGTTATGCAGATGATACTCAATTATATCTATCGATCAAGCCAGATGAAACTAATCAGTTAGCTAAACTTCAAATGTGCCTTCAGGATATTAAAACCTGGATGACCTGTAATTTTCTAATGTTAAATTCAGATAAAACTGAAGTTATTACTCTGGGGCTCAAGCACCTCCGTGACGCATTATCCAAAGAGATAGTTACTCTGGATGGCATCACTCTGGCCTCCAGCACCACTGTGAGGAATCTTGGCGTTATCTTTGATCAGGACATGTCCTTTAATTCCCACATAAAGCAAATTTCAAGGATCGTCTTTTTTCACCTACGTAATATTGCAAAAATCAGGAATATCCTGTATAAAAATGATGCAGAAAAACTAGTCCATGCATTTGTTACTTCTAAGCTGGATTACTGCAATTCTTTATTATCAGGCTGCTCGAAAAAGTCCATAAAGACTCTTCAGCTGGTCCAGAATGCTGCAGCACGTGTTCTGACAGGAACCAGGAAAAGAGATCACATCTCTCCTGTTTTAGCTTCTCTGCATTGGCTTCCTGTAAAATCAGAAAAGAATTTAAAATCCTTCTTCTCACCTACAAAGCTCTTCATGGTCAGGCACCATCTTATCTTAAAGAGCTCATAGTACCTTACAACCCTACAAGAGCACTGCGCTCCTAGAATGCAGGGTTACTTGTGGTTCCTAGAGTCTCTAAAAGTAGAACGGGAGCCAGAGCGTTCAGCTATCAGGCTCCTCTCCTGTGGAACCAGGTTCCAGTTTGGGTTCAGGAGGCAGACACCGTCCCCACATTTAAGAGTAGACTTAAGACTTGCCTTTTTGATAAAGCTTATAGTTAGGGCTGGCTCAGGAGAGTGCTGAACCATCCTTTAGTTATGCCGCTATAGGCCTAGACTGCCGGGGGACTTCCCATGATGCACCAAGCACCTCTCTCCTTCTCCTTCTCTCCAACTGTAAGCAACCTCATTCCATTAATGCATGTTACTAACTCGACTTCTTCTCTTTCCCGGAGTCTTGTGCTCTCTCTCCCCTCTCCTCTCTCCTCCTATCGCTTCCTGCAGGTGTTTCTGGCTCTGGAGCTGTGGGGTCTGGATCTGTGATTGGAGTCACCTGCTGCCTCCATGTTTCTGCTCAACACCATCTGCTACAATTCTCTCTCTCTCTCTCTCTCTCTCTCTCTCTCTCTCTCTCTCTGTCTCTGTCTGTCTCTTTATCTCACCCCCAACCGGTCGAGGCAGATGCCCCCCCATCCTGAGCCATTTTTCTTCTCGAGGTTTCTGCCTCTTAAAGGAAGTTTTTCCTTGCCTCTGTCGCCTAGTGCTTGCTCATGGTGGGAACTGTTGGGTTTCTGTAAATAACATCACAGAGTACGGTCTAGACCTGCTCTTTTATGAAAAGCGCAATGAGATAACTGTTGTTGTAATTTAGCGCTATATAAATAAAATTGAATTAAACTGAATTGAATTGAAAATGACTTGAATCAGTCATCAATGTATACAGTTAACGTTACAGATTAATTTGTGGGTTAGCTACCCCGGACTTATGTTACCCACCAAGAATTAGCTAACATTATGGCCCTAGTATGTACTGATTAATTTTGGATAGCCCACTATTTAACCTGTCTGTCTGTGCACTCACTCTTGGCTACTAATATGCCATTCATTTCTCTGTGTAATGTAATCACAGTGGGAAACTGTCCTCTATGATGTTGATAAAAATGAGATCATCCAGTTTTAGAAACTAGCAATATACAGTTTTAACCTCCTAAAACAATAGTAAATGTCTGTGGTGCTGAAAAAAAAACGTTTGGCCTTTAGAACACTTTCAGCAGGGAAATGAGCGATGCTGAAATCTGGAAGTTAGATCAGCCACAAAACAAAATAAAAAGACTTCATAACTCCAAAGGCAATACTGAATAGAATAACTATAATGATCTAGGACTATCAAGCAATAAGTCATCGGAGGACAATGTAACTCATAAGAAATTGGAGCAACTACTTGAACATGCTTTATTTAGTCATTAATATAGAATATAAAATAGTAATTCTTAGAAAGTATGGGTGTCCCTAATGCTGAGGCATTTCCACAATGTACATATCATCATTGTCCAACAAATTCTAATACAACTTCTGGGAGCTTTCCATTGTCCATTTCAACACTCTTATACAGTATGAACCTATTACAAGATTTGCACTCCCTGCAACATTTAATGCATTACTGAACGGGGTTCCATGAAGAACTTAGCTTGAGGTCAGAACTCAAGACCAAATCCTGAAATATTTTCCAAGCTTTCCTAAGGCACTGGCTTGGCTAGAGGCAAACTGACATCAACAAACTTTTCGAGGATAGCATGAAATTCAGTTGGTAAACATTTTAAAATGTGTGAAAATAACCACACTCCATCCATGTCCAGTTAGCACCATGAATGTTTGAATGATTTAAATCCTTAAACCATGTGCTGCCCAACCCATATGGGCTTACAAGGCACTATGCAACAACAGCAATGAAGATTATTACATGTCAAATCATGACATAAGGATCCAAAAATGTCATATTTTAAAAGGTTTTATTTGTATGAAGGATATAGTGTAACATCTTTGCTGCCATGCATTAACTGTAATTGCTGCTCCCCTATGCCTTAGGGGTTAAGATGTTGACCATGAAGCGCAACGTCCCCAGTTTGAGAATGGATGGCGACCTTTGTTGCATTTCTCTGCTGGTGCAAAATAGGCATGAAATTAAACTTTTTCCAAATAGAACACTCCTCACAACACAAAATGAAATGTATCCTTACCACCAGTAAGATGATAAAAAAATCCTGCTCTTGAGGAATGGACTGTACTTGCCTACCTCAATTAGTAAGGTACCAGTTCTTAATTGAAAATGTCTAAAAATTCAAAACGTTAAAATGCAAAACTACTAACAGGTGAAAAGGCTTTTTAAATTTAGCAAAACACAGGATGTAGTAAAATCAAATAATAAATTGGTAAAAGCACAGGTTGCAATTCTCAATTAAATCAATTTATAGGAATGCTTAATTTCATAAAAATTAAATGTCCAAATGATTAAGTTAAATAATAATCTTATTAAATGATGAGTAGTTTTCTTCAGAAATATAGTCTATTAAAAATGCTTTGCTTAACACAGACCTGATTAAAAAGGCATAATTACGGTAAGGCAAAGAAAACACAACCCTACAATATGTAGGTAATGATGAACACAGGGGAGACCGGGACACAGATTGAGTCACACTTCAGTCATTGCTCGACACTGTTGCACGCTGTTATTAGCAGGCTGGCCGAGCTTTGGCCCAGCTGCAGGCGGCACGCTTTCACTTTCATGTTGCTCAGCCACACAGTCCTGCATCCTCTATCCATCCTCCATCTCTCCCCGTTTCATATCTCTCATCTTTCATTCCCCTTTCCCTATCGTGCTCTCACCATCTACCCCCTCTCTCAAGCCACTATTCTTCCTCTTCTCTTCCACTGACCAGAGCCATTACTCTCATTATGGTTATAAGACAAGGTTGTTAAAAAGTCCTACAAGGGAAAAAAAAAGAGTTGCTATGTTGCCGAATAGCTAAAATGGCTGATGATAACACTGTAGGCACAGGAAGTTACATTTTAAATACTGTTGGACAAAATGTGTAACTATAGACTGAAACAAATATCCTTTGCTGTCTTTGCCTTTGCTGTCTTATGGCGTTCTTCCACTGCGTGGTATCTACTCGACTCGCCGCGACTCGACTCGTCTTTTTTGGTTTTCCATTACGAAAAAAAGTCCCTGGGACCTGCTACCAGGTACTTTTTTAGTCCTACCTCAGTCGAGGTTCCAAGCGAGCTGAGGCGATACCAAAAGGTGACGTGAAAACCTGCAGACTGCTGGTTGGTCGGAGGATCGTCACTTATGACTGCGTTTTTAGCAAACAAGAGTGCGGAGTGTGTCCGGAACAACCGTGCCATTTAAAAAACAAATCTAGCCAGACACCGACAGATTATCTACTCTCTGCACTATTCTCAATTTTCTATTCTCACTATTCAATATTAAGGGCTATTAGGGGCTTTTGCATGCCGTTTCCAATATTGCAGACTGTTACTTTAAAAAAAAAAACAAGACAATGTATCAAAGAAAATACTTTATTTAGCTATTCAAGTAGCGCATCAAACCCTCCCGTACATCCCGGTCTTCTTCCTCTGCACCCTGCGACAGTGTCCCCCCCGGCTCTGCTGTCCCAGATGCATCCCAGTCATCGTCATAAGTCTCTCCATGACTCTCATAAAGATTTTACACAGCAGGTCAGAACCAGAGATTTCACCAGTTGTACATCGAACGCCCAAACAGACGGTCTGCGGCGGCGATTTTGCAAAGCGTGAAGGATCTGAAACACACACACAGTACACAGCAGACATATTTTGGTTTGTAATCATGGTTGCTAAAGTTCATGTAGCGTATAGTAAATACTGACTGTGACCCTGAACACATGCAAATGTTGTGTTTCTCCAGTGGATTAATATTTCTAACATGCTGAATGGCTCTGCATTAGGTTTTCAAGTTCGTGGGCGTGCTGGCAGCTGACAAAATTTGCAAATTGATTTTTAGCCCGTGTGCTCTCACTCTAGTTTTAAGTTAAATCCAGGGAAGCTGACTTTGAAGTCCCTTTTACCTCAATCTTGCCAACAAAAGGTGAAAGGAATGCACGCCAGAGGAATTGTGACTTTATCCCCCCTACCTCAATGACCCATACTCCCATACTCTAAAAACGCTTATGTGAGTTAGATAGCTTAGTCTTCCCAGTCTTTTTTCTCCATTTTACTGGTTTTCATCCTACTGCCGCTTGCATCCTACGGTCATTCAAAAAGAAGCTGACGCCTTGAAAATGACAGGGAATTACTTTAATTTCTTGGCAGCCATGTTAAAGCAAAGCTGATGACTTTGTCAATTGTGTGAGAATGATGCATTCATTTGTCATTCTGCTCTATCTTTTAAGGATTTCTTGTAAGCTCTGGAAACTGATCAAGAACCTGTTCTTAAAGAATAAACCTGTGGGAACATGTTTCACTACTTCACTCACTCTGCCTGTCTCACAGCCTCCTGGTTCCTGAGATGTTGAAGTTTCTTTCACTCTTCTGGCATAGAAACAATTCTGTCTCTTTGTACCATCTTTAGATGTCTTAATTGAATGGCAACAGATTGATTGGCGACCTGTTCTATGATCAGTCAATGCTCATCCCTGGTCTGCTACATAACCCCACCATGTCTAGCAATTATCCTTTTACAGTATGCATGTGGATGTGCAGTGGGAGAGATGCATAATTAAAGCTTAATCACCATGCTGGTTGACACCAGTTCTTATTGATCCTTGTCACAGTCTTGACTTTGACATTCATGGCCTTGCCAAAAGCACCTACTGTAAAGACGATGTCTAATTTCGTCAATGTCCTTCTGTTCTGATGACCATTTTGCGTAAGTACTACCAGTTGGAGGACACACTACCAGTTGCAGGACCCATGATATTGTTTTTCCCAACTGGCATATTAGCTGTTGATGAGTAACGGACTTTTCAGCATATCTTAGTGGTGTAGTTGCTGGTTCCACTGTCACAACCTGCATGGTATTGTCTGCAGTAACCTGTAGTACTTTCAGGCAACAGCAGAGGACTCTGTTCCTGCTATGTGTCTGACTTGGCTGACTTGAATATCATGAACTTGAATGTCATAAACACTATTTTAGGGTTGATGTATGAGATGAACAGGGGGGGCAACACTTTTTGTAAACCTGTAAACAAGAATCCTTACAGCTTTCACCTTAATACAACCTGTAAGTTATGTATTTTCTCTTTACTGTGTGAAAGGCATCAGGAAGAAAACTATTTACCTCAGTACTACCCTTTTTGTTAAATGGACAAATAACCTACTGCAAAAAATTTTATAAGCAGAGTTCCAGGCCAAAGATACTAAACACACAATTATCTCATCACAAGCGTAGTACATATAAGCATTTTAAGATTGTCTAGACCTCTGGTCAGTCTCATCACATGAATATAGCTGACAAAAGAGAGTGCCAAATGGCAAACCCTAAGGTGAGCAGGAAGTGTTAAGCCTCTTCAAAGCCAATGTAAAGCCTACATGACAGTATTCTGCCCTCTATACTTTGTTTGGGTTTGTAAGGATTAGGGACATCTAAAAGAGATTTTTTCTAAAGGCCAGCAATGCTTGACTTTCAGTATACAAGACCTGCATACGGGGAATTATTACATGAATGATATACTGTAGGTGCACATAAAAACTATACGACACAAATAGAATGTATTATATTTGTATTGGATAACTCACAGCTTTAAAAAACAATACCTCTGGAAATCCTTATAACTTACTTCATGGTAAGCTTTTTGGTACCAAACCTTTTAAAATACAATATGAAATTAGTTCCTTGATGGTGAGTCTAATAAAATGTATTCATGAAAACCAAACTAAAGTACAGTATGTCTAATTTTGAAAATGTACAGAATATTTGTTTTGAATCCTAAAAAATGCTAATTTAAGAGAAAAAGTTTTCATCTAACAGCACAAATATGCTGACCATACACAAGTGTAAAAAGTATTAGTATCTCATCCATTTTTCCTTTGTTTGCGCCACAGTGAGCTAGAAGATTACTAAAAAGAGTGATTGCAACACAGTATGTGGCACTACCTGACTTTCATTTGACAGCAGGGCTGTTATGTATGGGCTCCAACAACTTGGCCACAGAAGCAGAGTCCTTCCAAAGGGAAGGGCCATGCTGTGTAGGATGTTGGAAAAATCGATTCATGCAAGAATCGCGATTCCTATCCTCTGAGATTCTGAATGGATTCGCAACTTCCAGGAATAGATTTTTTTCCCCACTTAGTCGTAGAATCTTTTAGTTTTTTATAGCTTGTGTTTTTCTGTGTTATACAACTTTAATGATGCAGGGAAAATAGAAAATCAACTTTGAATCAAATCATGACCCCAAGAATTGGCTTTGAATCTAATAGTAAGATACCAAAAGATTCACAGCCCTTGTGCTGTGCCAGTGTCATATTGAACAAATAATAGCAAAGATAGGCACCCTGGTTTTGTACAACTTACTCAATTACATCACCTGTTGGAATAAAGTGATTTCAATAGAAGGGGAGTTGGATTCATGTCATTGTTAGTAGGGTTGTGACAATGGACAATGTCATTGTCCAACCATCATAATGGAGAGCCACCTTGCCATGTCACACGCAAATCCTAGTGGATGGAAAATTGGAAAACAAAAATCCTTTTGTCCGCAGGTCAAATTTGACCCCTTTAAAAAATGTCTATATCTGAAATATGTGTTTCTTTTTAACCAATTTACCACAAAAATGGATTGGATTCCATACAACGCTCTTTGCAAATACAATTGATCACTTTCATTATTGACTAAACTCATCTGTACGTTCCTCTGATCCTAACTATTGGTCAAAATAATTCGTAATGTCTGTTTTTTTTAACTCAAATAAAAGTCTTAAAAAGAGACAAAAATGTCAAATCTTTGTCCATTTTTGATCTGGGAGGACAACACAAGGGTTAAACTAACAAAGACACTTGCGTCGGGACATTGCCCAACCCTAATTGTTAGTATACTTGTGATGAGCAAAAGTGGCTGGTTTAAATCCTATACTAAGAATCACATTTATTTTTTTTGACTGTATACTATACTGTATGTACACTTTGCTCAAGGTATATTTTAGCAGTAAGACCAATGGTGGTTACAGCTACACTGTGACTGATTACTGACAACATCTGAATTGGTCCAGTGTAATATGAGGACATTAAGCTAAATGGAAAGGATTGCATGCAAGAGAAATGTTCTGCAAGTGTGTTGTGTCATGCTGCACTATAATTTCTCTGGACTTTTAAGATATTTCAGACTAGGGAGAAAAAAGTAGGAAATATATTCATGGCAATAAATAGTGACCGTAGTAAGACTTACAGTTTCATTAGATGGTCAGGAGTCCAAAGATGTTGGGATTTTCCAGAGATTCTTAAGAAGGCTGGATAAGTAAGGCAAAAGCCTTAGAGAAGATGGATGGGCCTAGTCTTAGTGAATTGATGGAGACTTTGTCAGAAATTTAGGTCAACAAGTACATGTTAAATTGTGTTACATCGTGAATGCCATTAAATGCTGCTGGTGGTCTGCTTCCCTCCTGTTAGGGGGCAATGAAATGTTTGGGGGAAATTACTTTTTTTCAAATGAAATACATGTTTAGACGTGTTTGTAACAATAGACTTGTTTATTCCTTTTTTATGCCTGAAAGCACTTGTCACACACACATACATTATCATCCAAGCTACCAGCAATGCTTTAGCCAGACAGGCTAGCAACATAGTTCTTCTACAGTCTGTTGGCATAAATATGTTGCAAATATTATGGTATAGATCATTTACTACTAGATATTTGCTGTGCAAAAGGTTTAAAATAGTTGGAGTGCTCCTTTACAAAATTCTTTAACCTGAGGTTTGTTTTTCCTGTCTTTCACTTCCATGTCAAGGCCAACTCTGAACAAATTCACTGGACCAGTAACTATATAGTGTACTGTAGATTCATGAAACAGGGAGAGGAAACCTGGTCCTAGTCTAGCATTCTTGCTGTTTGAATGCTGCAACCGTGTTCTTTTTTACATACTGTATAAGCTTTGCTTCCCTGTAAGCTTCCTTTAGTAGGTGTTTCTCACCTGGTGTAAAGTACACAGAGCTAGTCTTATACATTTCAGCATCAGCATTTGCGTGATTGATCTCGTGGTCTCTTAAAGAAAGCCTTCAGTGTGCCTTAATCTGAATTACTTGGCTTGACCTAGTCACACCTCCTCAGCCTGGCTTGGACAACGTGAAACGCATAAAGCCAGAATGCACAGATTAGACTAGGTCAGGCCTAGCTTTTTCTGATAGACTCGATTTAAATTCTACTTTTGTGAAATAACTCTTTGTACTTTAATGGCTGTGTTTATATCCTGGCTACTTTAGTTTTGTTTATTTGCACAAAGATATAAAGCACACATAATAGATTTTTAAGCAATTTCAGTGGAGAGGAAAGAAGCCCATATGGCTATTCAGAATCCTCCCCTTAAACAAAATGTAAAAAACTAAAACAATCACACAACAAACAAGCAAGGAAGCATAACACACAAAATGTATACATTTAAAAAAAATAAATAAAGTAAGTAAAAAGACTAGACTCACCATTGAGTAAGACAAATACAATCAAAAGAATTATCGAAGTGATAGAGCTCAACAGTCCCGCCCCCGGAAGTAAAAAATACAATGCAATTTCTCCATTGACAATGGAGAATAAGCTATAAAATCGTTACCGTCGATGGTAGACCTAAAACCAGCTACGACATGACTAAGCGATTGTATATGCTCATAAAGACACCAAACGTTCATGGGACTCCAACCTTGTTTTGCGATAAATGTCTTTTATTTGCAATGTCATTAATAAGTACTTCATTACCCACAATCCTGAACAATCCCACAATGATGCCTCTGATTGGTGGAACTCATGTCATGTGACTGGTTAAACCCTGCGAAAGTCCATGAGCCTGTTTCTGCACAGTAGACTTATCAGTGCAATCATGATCTCCTTGGCTACCATGATGGCTTTTTTCAAGGATGTGAACAAGAGTCAGCCAAAGGGGTGAAAACCACTTTAAAATCGGGTCACGTTATTGAATGTAGTGGTTCCGAGGGTCAGCTTGTGGGTTTTTGTAAGGGTCAGCATGTCAAGACCTACAAAGTTGTAGTGGGTTTTTCGCAGAGAGGTTGGTAATGTTAGTTAACATTATCCATTCACTTTAGCAAGGCTACTGTAGCCTTCATACTGTATGAGTCATATCAATCATTACACGATTACTACTGAATGAACTGCTATCAACTTTACATTCACAATATAAAAAGCACTGTGTTTGAAGGAAAAAGTGCGTGAGGCTGTCGTCTGATTGGAAGTTGTTCAACAAGATCTTTCACGGTTGTGTCTTCGACTATATGATAGCCTAAGGCATGGTCTAAAACTCTTTATACACAGATTTTTCCAGAGAAATGGGACATTGACTTCTGGATCCCAAGGTCTCTTGGAGGAGGGGCATGACTGTTCATTGTAGCTGCAAAGCAATTATGTTTTCAGCTGACATATCAAACTGATGTTTCCATGCAATATTGTTCTGATGACTAGCCTTTTCTACTGCTGTGTCCGTAGATGAGTTTCTTGTTATTCTCCTTCTTGTTTGCTTCCTCTTCTCTCTGTTTCCTTTCCAACCCCCTGTGTCATTTTGCCCCAGGTCAGAGAGGTGGCTTTGGTATTTGGCCGACCTTATGGATTACAGAGAGGAAATACAACCCAGCCAAAACAAACTGCATCACCTGTTACTGGCAGGAGGAAAGAAATTGTGTACCCATAATTTGCTTATGGTTTGCAAATTAAGGGCTGAATTTGCTCCTAGCTTTTTTCTGCATCTGTCTCTTCCTTTCTTTTCCCCTTGACGCCTTTCTTCCTCTGTTTGAGAAAATTTGTGAGAAAGTAGGCTATTAAATCGTTGAATATATGAAGCAGACAGGGTATTAAGCGCACATGTGAATTATCCCAATATTTGCATCTGGGTTTCACTGCCAAAAAAGGTCCCCCACCACTTCTACAACACAATTCCAATTTCACCTAGTGGATAATTGTCAATTCAACCAGGAGTGTAAATTCTATCACTAACCCCCATCAATCCTCCCTCTCACATATACGCTCATATTCCATCTCGCTCATTTGTTTGCCAGAATGACTTGTTTCAGTGAGGATAGAGGTGATCCTTTTCCAAAATGTTATATTCTCATTGCTATCCCTGCTATTGCCATTTCTCCACACTTACAGATGACATAAGCTTTGCTTTTCTAAACTGACTGCTGAGAGTAATGGAGAGAAAATGTAAAGAAAGAAAGACTAGATGTGAGGGGAATTATATGTGTTGCTGCTTACATGTGTGTGTGCCTGTGGAGTAAACCACCGCAATGCAATGATTTCAAAAGGGCATGGACCATATTAATATCTATGCCATCAGGCTTTTCATGCCCCCAGTTTTTCTTAAAAAAGCTAAATGCTTACAAATAGCTTTAGCTCAGATCTGTTCTATTACAATACTATGGAAGCCTGAAGAATAATATCCCCTGGTGTTCTTGTACGGTGTTGGTCACACTGACAATAGCCAAATGCTCAGTTGCTGCAGGAAATTCTGCCGGTTGCATGCCTTTTCTGTTTGCTTCCGCAAATAATGTAATGATATGGAAGACTTAATGTGTAATCCCTTCCTGTTTCACTGAAAACTCAAATGCAGCTTACTCCATTGCATTTAACATTAAAATAGATAGACATGGGGTATGCACTTGCAATGAGTTTGTGTCTCATGTCCAGGCAAGTAAACTGAAGAGGACAAAAAAGGGAAGCATATACATACTATGAAGATGTGAAGAAAGAAAGTAAAAGACAAATATTAGCTTGGGTCATTTAGGAAAAGTCAGGCATGCTGAAGGAACTTAAGATAAATGTTTAATACAGTGCTGGCTTCGGTGATGCTGGGCAGATAATGTCATACCATGTTGAAGTTATCAATAATTCAAAATATGCAATTCTTATGGTGCTATGAGGCCTCAACTTGAAGAATTCAGCCACTGATCATTACTGAAAGAGACGAAAGTAGAAGAAATACAAGAAGTTCCAAGTCCCAATAATTGCTAGTAAAATATGGGGACATAGTGCTGCTACCTGTGGGGGTAACCATCCCATTAAAAGCTGTCCAAAAGGCTTAAAATTACTGTCAATAATTAAACTGACATATAAACTTAATATCCAGTATAGTGCAAAATGTATTAAATCTTTTCACACATACAAATATCAAGACAATCTTGATTGTGCATTGAAACGTGAAAAGGTGCGAATAAAAAACCCTTTACTCAAATGCTAATGAAGGGCTCAGTTAATAGCTGATTTAGAGTTAAATTCCGCAGTAACAATACAATATGAAAGCAGCATCCATAATTCTATCGACGGGGTCTTTTACGGCGAAAGTGGAGCCGAGGACAACAAAAGTGATGTTGGTCGATTAAAAGGGTTACATGACATCAGATTAATGCAAAAACTATGTCGGAGGTCTGTTGGTCTTCATCAGCAGTAACTTAACATGACTCATTTAAGCAAAAATTAAAAAGACAAAAGCAGATATGATCTACAGTAGAAACTACACACGGACGCATGCACGTAGGCAGCAGGGATAGCAATTAACCTTTCTGATCTCCTGCTATCCACTCATCTTTTGTTACCAGCCACTTTCTTGTTTTTGTATGACAGCATGTGAAAAATAATACAACTAGGTCTACAATACTGAAGCATGTTTATTTCATAAGGTAAAGTCTTAAGAAAAAAAAAAACCTACATTCTCTCCTTCTCTGTCATGCACACACAAAGCACAGACCCCACACACATTTAATGAGTTGGGCAGATGAAACAAAAACTAGAATCATTCCTCCACCCATCCTCATCCCCAGTCCCATTGTCAGCCTTCACTGGTTCATCTTTCACCATATTTTTTATCAGATCATAATAGAACAGGAGTAATACCAAAAACAAGAGATACTATCACATTGGGCAGTAGGGGTGGGAATCTCTGGGCACCTCACGATTCGATTCCAATTCAGAGGAACGATTCAATTCTAAACCGATTATCGATGCAACATTTTTTTTAATGCACATTTCCATGTGTGATTAAAAAAAAAAGAACCTAACCCCTTAAATCTGAGTTTGTTACTCAGCTTGCTAATCACTTCCTAGACAAAGCTTAGATTTTGTCATATGCAGTATTTGTCACACAAATGTTTTAATGACATGTTTTGTCTCCTGAGGTTTTTATTTTGGAGTCATTCCATGCTTAAACATGCTTGTGAAAGTCACCTCCTGTCACAGTAATCTTCCATATCAGAGGCTCAGTCATGTTTAAAGGTGGACAATTGGCTTCTTAGTACATGAAACATCTGGTCAGATGTAATGTGATAAAGAAGATGAACAGCCTATATGTGTTTTGCCTAATTATGTATGTCTTATTAGATCATGTATATTGAGATTGTTTTATTAGAAATAACCCCTTGAGATACAGCATCTCTTTCGAGGGGGTCCTTAAAGGCAAGAAAATACAGTACATTCACAATTAGAAGATAGTTAACAAAACAACTTGAGGGGGACTTAAAAAAAACAAAAAAACATTCATCACAAACATACGGAAGAGGATTAGGGCCACTGGTGAAAAATGTATGTGAGTTCTGACTTTTTTCTCAGAATTCTGACTTTTTTCTCAGAATTCTGACTTTTTTCTCAGAATTCTGACTTTTTTCTCAGAATTCTGACTTTATTCTCAGAATTCTGAGAAAAAAGTCAGAACTCATAAATATT
Organism: Percina caprodes; assembly: GCA_013375575.1. NCBI lineage: Eukaryota > Metazoa > Chordata > Actinopteri > Perciformes > Percidae > Percina > Percina caprodes. The sequence goes on from JABXJD010000216.1 coordinate 789,272, forward strand.
TCACCAGTGGCCCTAATCCTCTTCCGTACAAACATACACAAACACTGACAGACAAACAAAAGCTCTCCATCACACCAAAACCACCCATATCCTCCCCATTCCATACATTAATAATATTAGACAACAGTTAAGGTCATTAATATAGACAGATGGGAAAAAAATAAATATACATTTATATATACTTCTCTCTCTCTATATATATATATATATATATATATATATGAAAATCAAGTATAATGAATAATGTATAATGTATAATGAAGTATGAGGAAAAGTGTACATATACAAAAAAATTGTTGGCCATTTTTGTGTTTGTTTTCTGCACTCATGCCTAAACTCTAAGTTGTTGTCCATTATCCCATCTTCTTTCAGTCACTCTGTTTTCTGACTCTCATTTGTCTGTTGCTCTGACTGATTTGGTCATGTTAGCATGCTAACATTAATATATCATGCTCAGACAAATGCTAGCACAATAAAACTGAGGTTTAAAATAAACACACAAGAAGCTCAAGGTCTTATTGGTACAGACAGATGATTAAGGTAGCAACGCTCCGGTGGAGAACAGCAAAGTTGGCTCTCTGCAGTTCATCCATTAGGCTATTTTTATGGTGTGTGATGAGCTTTAGAGCTAGTGTGACTGTAGAATTTAAACCTTGACCATGGACTTAATGGTCAGACCAAGAGGAATGAAATTAACCATAAGTTTGTTTTAGAGGTGAGTGAAGGATAACTTTAAAAAGAACAGGTTAACAACCCTGCAAGGTCCTAATTCATCAGTACTGCACACACGACAGGCACACGCAAACACACACACACAAATGCACACAGGGAGATACACAAACACTAATTCACTCACACAGACACACATCAGATTAGTGAAGCCGCAGGCTCTAAAGCCACAAACAGCAGGAACTTAATTGAAACAGGCAGGAACCAAAGATTGTCCTGAGCGTGTCAAATGCTTCCCCTTGCCACAAAGATTGTGACACACACACTTCAGAACCAATGGGTCATCATTATCACATAGATGCATGACACACGAGACACACTCGATGACTCTCTCTCTTTGTTCCCCCCCTCCCCCATATTCTTTTTATCATCAATGAGACACATGACTGCTCACAGCTGCAATGCATCGAGGGAGCCATAAAACAGGTCAAAATAAATATTCTCCAGACACACGTTTTGGAATAGGATAGGCTCTGATGGACTACTAAGGAGAGAAAAGAGTGTGTGTGTTTTTTTAAGAAGGAAGGTGATTCTCCAGTTGGTACCCCAGAGAGTTACTCTACAATTGTATCATCCAAGTTGGGGATTGGTAGACGAAGATGTCGACAAAGACAAAGTCTAATCATTGACAGCAGTAGAAAATATACAGACTATACAGAAAAATAATTGCTTATTCACACATTCAGTAGATGGAACAACAGAAGCAATACAAGTTCACAAGCAAACCTTTCTTTGAGCTCTCTTTTCTCTTTGGCTTTAGTGACTGTTCTTGCATTAATCAGTCAGACCGATAAGAGTGTGGGAACCAAGTTTCATTCAAACACTAAATAATGGTGTGAAACCCACTGCTTTTAACTAACTTAAATGATTAAAGACTGTCAAATCACAACAATTAGGTCACAACAGAAAACACAGAGTAACAAAAACAAAAAACAAAAAAAATCCAATATAAGTATCCAAAATTGACACTGCTGTCAACCATTTGATTGCAAGTTATGACTTGAGAACCATGGAACAGCCCTGTAATACATATTTTTTAGAAGCCATGGCTAAACCAAGATGGAAATATTCATCCAGTTACGGATGTAAAGTGATGAGTGAACAAGAAGAGTGTGACATTAAATATCCATCCATCCATCCGGTATTGGGTCGCGGGGGCAGCAGCTACAGTAGGGGACCCCAAACTTCCCTTTCCCGAGCCACATCAACCAGCTCCGACTGGGGGATCCAGAGGGGTTCCCAGGCCAGGTTGGAGATATAATCTCTCCACCTAGTCCTGGGTCTTCCCCGAGGCCTCCTCCCAGCGGGACGTGCCTGGAACACCTCCCTAGGGAGGCGCCCTGGAGGCATCCTCACCAGATGCCCGAACCACCTCAACTGGCTCCTTTCAACACGAAGGAGCAGCGGCTCTACTCCGAGCTCCTCTCGGATGACTGAATTTATCACCCTAGGGTCTGAGGAAACCCATTACGGCCGCTTTTACCCTGGATCTTGTTCTTGCGGTCATGACCCAGCCTTCATGACCATAGGTGAGGGTAGGAACCAAAACTGACCGGTAGATCGAGAGCTTTGCCTTCTGGGTCAGCTCTCTTTTCGTCAAAACGGTGTGATAAATTGAATGTAATACCGCACCGGCTGCTACGATTCTCCGACCAATCTCCCGCTCCGTTGTCCCCTCACTCGCAAACAAGAACAAGGTATTTAAACTCCTTCACTTAAATATTACTTGAGTAAATCCTAACAAGAATGTTCACTATTCAGAACTGAAACAGTATAGTTTTGTTCACAATTCAGTGATTTCAATTCAGAAGTAAATTATATTTTTATCAACCGTTAATAAGTAAACAAGATGTATTATATTAATCATTAAAACATAGTAGTGTATATTATGGTCATAGATGTATAGGCACTGAAGTGATTGCAACAGAGGCACAAAGACATTCACTCATCATTGTGTAGGAAGTGAGCCTTCACTAAATGTGGGGACAATTTTAGGTTGTTAGAAAAGTGGGAGCTACATGTTCAAACCAAAGCCACCTAAAATGACACGGCTGATTGCAGCCAGTGCTAATGGGGTAAATGCAGATAATGGAGGGTGGTGGTTGTGGTGGTGTGGCAGTAAAGACCGTATAGCACATGACACCTTTTTTCAGACTGCTCAGCTGGGCTTTAGATAATCACATTGTTTAACAAAGCTATACTAAATACACAAAAAAACAGATGTTCCCCTTAGTTGCATTTGTGCATTGTGCATTTGCACTGGTCTCTCTCTTCTATAGTTGAAACTAACAAATCATTAACATGAAGCAGCTCTTTGGCAGGGTGTCACTCAACAATACAAATCTGTTCTGCTGTTCAGTTTGTTTGAATTGAAAGAATAGTGATTGATTTACTCTTCTGCCCTGAGAGCAGCAGCAAGCTCTATAGGTTTTGAAATGAGTGAATTAAACTATCACAAATAAACAACTAGTCAGTACCACTAGTCAGTTTGATACTCAAAGATGAGACGTGAGGCAGCAAATATAGAGTAATATCTCTACATAAAGTCAACAATCTTTAAAAGAGCTAAAGGCATAAGAAGTGACTCGTTAGACAGTATTACTAATGGCCTACCCAGTAGATGTGTCCTAACTAATTTACAGATCATCAGCTAGACAACAACACAGAAACTAAGAGGCGCAAGTCCAAACTGAGCAAAACCCTGACCCCTAATTTCCACCAGGTAGTTCTGCACTGCGTTCCGGGCATGTGGCGTGCTCCGCGAGCAATCGCAGCCATTCAAGTAAATGTTTGATATTTGACTATCTGTGCCACGGCGCGTCCCAGAAGTATGCGTGAAGCGGCTCTCCGCTCCGCTGACTATTTTCACGCGAGCCGCAGGCCGTTTGGACAGCCAGCCAGGCAGTGAAACGGCGAGACTATCCAGTCAATTAACAAAACACACCCCCACATATCGTTTAGGTCACCTTTACGACACCACAGACAACAAGAGAGTCATCTTGGAGGTTGAAAACATAATACGACATCACAGATCTATTTTTATCAGAACACTGGAAAGAAGAAGGCATGGTATTTAACTGCAAGAGTGCGTGGAGTGGAAGGTACAGTAGATACTAGCTTAATAGACACGCGATTGTTGTGATTTTTGATTATTTAAAAACTTAAAATGGTGCTCTACTTGAAATACTGAAAAAAGTGCTCCGGGATTGTCTCCACACGGCTCTCACAGACTATTCCCCAACTCGTCAAATACAAACGCTTTCTCACAGGCACTCTGCTTCTGAAACCGACACACAAGCCCTCGCATGCATGCGTGGCCAGAACGGTTACAATGACAAAGAACAGAGAAGCTCAAATTACAGCGCACACATTGGGAGAATGACTTCATTCCCTGTGCAGGGCGCTATTACTCCACTATATCTTTACATAGAAAATAGTTGTTTGCTGCTACATTAATGTTCTCCCTGTGTTTTTGGGGGTTTCCTCTGGGTGCTCTGGTTTCTTCCCACCATAAAGACATGCATGCTACGTAGGACTACAGTTAAATAATAACCGATTGGCTAACACTGGCGCATTTACAGAAATATTGATTAATGTGCATTGTCCTAAACAAAATAAATAAATAAGGGAAATCAGTGGCCTAGATGATGCAAGAACACTATGTGCCCGATCTCTACAGCCTAAAGCTGTCTCTCACTACCCTTTGGAAGTACCCAAGGACGCCAAGCCTCATACTCTCCTTGCCTAATGCAGCTCCATCCAACAGCCAAGACTCTTCTGCACAATCACTATTCAGAGGTGAGAATTTTGCATCCTTCTGAATATTTTTACGTTACATAACATTTTGTCTTTCAAAAAAAGGTGAGTGGGAAGCCACGCATGAGATTGTTGCACTATATTCAGTCAATAGCCAATCTTCACAGGGCTGCGTGTTACTCACTATTATTTATCTTCACCAACTTCAGCCATGTATAGAATAAGTTGTAATGTCATTTTATTATCTTCTTATCTTTTATATCAGCTTACAGTGTGTGGTAAGTGCCTACATGATGTTTTATGCTGTAGTGGATTTTTATGTGTGTGCTAGTGTGTAGGGGGGCTGCTTGCATGATCTTGCCTAAAGCACCAACAATGCGAGGACCACAACTAGGGAGGTGGCGCAGTAGTGCTGTTTTTGTGGCTGTGTCTGAAGTGGTTTTAATCTTGTTCCAATTTTTAGCAACTCCCGCTCTGACAACATACTGCAGGGTAAGACAAAACTTTTCACAAAGCATCTATTGTTTTTTTTCAGTTTAGATATCAGAATATTTTGCCATATCACTCTTTTTATGTTGCTGGTTTCAAACCTGGGTAAAAGTCAAGCCAAGCCAATTTTTAATGTAGCCCCATATCACAAATCACAAAATTACCTCAGGGGGCTTTACAATTACCCCTTTAACAGGGAGGGGAAAAAATGCTAAAAAGAGTGCTAGCGCTACTTGGCCGTGCTAATGTTACTCAGTCAGCCTGTGGATGCGCCGACAGTGTGGTTGTCATTACTGACAATTCCTCACGGGGTCGACAGAAACTACTCTCTATAGTTTTAAACGTTGCAATTAATTCTGTGCCGAACCGAGGGGGTGGTCTGTTACACTGTATATTCTATATCACTAAATTTATTGATTAATAGAAAATGTATTTTGGGCGCCCGGATTGCACAGTTGGTAGAGCGGGCGCCCATATATAGAGGTTTACTCCTTGGCGCAGCGGGCATAGGTTCGACTCCGACCTCGGCCCTTTGCTGTACGTTATTCCACCTTTCATGTCTTAGCTGTCCTGTCAATAAAGATCTAAAATGCCCAAAAATTCTTAAATAAAATGTTTGTTTTTTTAATAGAAAACATTACACATCACCATATATAATTTAAAGTACAAATAATTGCATGATTAATAAATAAAACATTTGAAAAATAAATAATCAAAAACCTAGTATACTTTTTCTATTCAAATGAATGAAATCACCGCTTCTAAATGTCTCCTCGTATTCCTTTTATTGTAGAAAAACACATTTGATACATTTTCAGTGCACCCCTAAAATTCTTTATGCGCTCCAACATCTTTTTAACTTAAGAGCACATGCTCACTGGGAAAAAAGTTTGCGTCAAGCCCTACGATTCAGCTTTGGTACAAACTGAGTAGGAGTGAGACGTTAAACAGAAAGGGAGAGAGACACTGTGTCACATTTGGGTGCCAAAGCCTTATGGCCCATTGTTCATGTATTAGTGATATTTTGAGAAGGAAAATTTATGAAAAACTGTATAATTTCTTTTTTTAAGAATTGTAAAAAGATAAGCCTTTCAGTGTCTATTAATAATAATGAAATAATGGAATAGATTAATGGAAGATGTATTCAATTTACTTTGTGATGGAGAAATCAAAAATTTTAAAAACACCCTGTGGCAACAGCCTGCCTGCAAAGCATTACCCTTTTCTGTGAGAGCTGTGGAAATCAGTCATTGATCAGACACACATGCTTTTTCAATTGCTGTAACTGTAGCCCTCAAAAAAAAATCTAAAAAGTAAAGATTATCCTGGACTTGCACGGCCAACCTTAATACCACTATATCAAAAGGACACAAGACTATGTGACCACATACACACATACATGCACACAAGCCCCACCGTGTTTAACACATCAAAGCAGAAGCACAAGAGCCTGCGGCCCCACTCTTAAGTTTGGTGTGTGTGTGTGTGTGTGTGTGTGTGTGTGTGTGTGTGTGTGTGTGTGTGTGTGTGTGTGTGTGTGTGTGTGTGTGTGTGTGTGTTACGAGTTTGAGCAGGTGTGAGGGATTTTCTCATCTCTCAGTGGTCCTCTCAAGCCCGAGGCTGGTTCCTCTTTTCAACACTTCCAAAAGTGGGTAGTAGATCATCTTTAAGAATTATATGGATTTTCTTTCTTACCATAGGATATGGTTGTATTTAATAGTTCAAAATAATATATTATGCTTCTGCATTTTATTAAAATAGGGATGGCTGTGTAATACTTTAGGATTTAGGTTTATTCCGTTTAATGAAACAATGAGATAAAGCATCATCTCTGAGAACACAGAAAGCGAGTCTGTGTTATTTCAAATTCGGAAAGCCAATTCAGAAATTTAAAATCAATTTATCAAAACTCTAACAATATATTGTACAGACAGACTTGTTATATAAACATGTTTTTTCTTTTTCCTTCTATATTTTTCTCTTTTTGGCACAGATGTGCATCTACAATTCTCAAATCTGTCTTGACAGCAAATCCCCAATTCTTTTCAACTTTAAATTATCTCTCAACTACACAGTGTGACAGTGCACCCCTGTGACTTTGCAGCAGCGCTATGTGAACTTTCCAATCCATTAATCCATAATGGATTTCTGTGGTGGTAGCACCGCTATCATTACCCTAGATTGAAAGCAGGCTGTTGTGCTCAGGCCCTTCTGCTACTCTGTTTGTCTAGCTGTCTGTCAGCTTCTCTGTCTACCGAAATCCCCACTCCACATCGATCCATTAAATAAAACTCTCCACTTGTTTTGGTCAGTTTGCTTGACTGACCTGTTGTTGACCCTGATCTTCACTAGGGTTGCGTATCGTTTGGTTTTTTTTTCTGATACCTGTGCTACAATAATATTTTTGAAAAAAGGTGCTGGTGACTGAGTGGTGACTTATGACACTTACCCTCTGCTAGTACCAGCTGTACGCGGCCTGACCCGGCCGCAGTGCCCCGTCCTCCATTTTCCATTGCAGAATTAATACCACCACATGCATTAGGGCGAGAGTAGCTGGTCGTCATACCGACGCTGCAGGAAACTGCCGTGACCTAATGCGACACACACACAGAACGTCAAAGATGTGTGGTTTTTCATTCTCAGCATGTGACTGTTGCCACAGCCAGAAGACACATTATATTTCAAAAACAGCTGGAGGCAGAAAAAAAACAGCTGAATATACTATTTAAAAATGGCAGGGGGCAAACTCTAGCTCACCCAGTAAGAGCGTGCGGGTTCAAGTCCAACCTGCTGCCCTTTGCTGCATGTCAACCCCCATCTCTCTCCCACCTTTCCTGTCTATCCACTGTCCCTTTCAAGTAAAGGGAAAAGCCCCAAAAAATAATCAAAAAAAATAATCAAAAAAAAATAATCAAAAAAAATAATCAAAAAAAATAAAAAATATGGTGGGTTTGTTCAGGACATTGTCACTAGCAATAATGACGCAGTTAATAGTGACGATTCTCTCCGACCAATCGGTAGTCTGCAGGTTTTTTACGTCACCTTTTGGTATCGCCTCAGCTTGCTTGGAACCTCGACTGAGGTGGTAATAAAATACAAAAAATACCTGTTGGCAGGTAATGGAAAACCAAAAAAGGTGAGTGGAGGTAAACAGTGAATGCACCGATATATGAAGGTTTTCTCACCTGTCAGATCAATAATGTTATCAGACACTGTTAAGAACAAACTGAGCCTGTAAGTGGCAAAAAATATAACTTTTAATGGACAAACACCAAAGAGGCCAATTGCCCCATTAGGTTACATTGCAGCTTGGTTCATGCAGGCCCGTCACTGCGATCCTTTTCAATACTGGACCAATTTTTTAAAGATTTTTGGCCACATCAGTCTATTGGACACAAATGCATGGGAAAGGGGGGAAATCCAGGTTGGAAAAACTCTGCAAGGAGTCATTTGCAGCACGCTTCAGGCATCACGACAGTACAAGAGAATCACAAAGCATCAGCATTTTATTGCAAAAGACATGAGGCCGTTTTCCACAGTCAAGGACAAAGGATTAAGAAAACTTGTCAAGCCCAAATATCATATTCTGACCTGTACACACTTTAGGAAATCTGTATTTACTGCCATGTGAGGATATGAAGATAAAGGTTAAGTAAGCCCTCTAGCACTGTGTCTAGGAGTGTTTTAAAAATGTAACTGGAATGAAAAATGAAAAAGAATACATTGTAAAAAGAAAAAAAGAAAGCCCTACAGAGGGCTGATAGCTGCAATAATCCTAGACTGCTGGACAACTCGGACAAAGATACATAACCATCACAGCCCACATTATCAGTTTTGTTCTCCAGAGTCACAGACTTGCCTAAATATTGTTTAAGGGCTGATATTCTCTTTTAATGAATGGTAGCTTGAATCAGCATATTAACCCACTGCCGCTACTAGGCCAGGAACATGGATGCAGCAGTGAGAGAGGCTGGGCTCAGACCACACATCAGGTGTTGGCAGCACTCCAGAATTTAATCACAACTTGCAACCATTTTTTGGAGACAGTGCGACTATATTTAATAACTAAGAGTACTAGTGCAAATTTACAAATATGACTCCCGTTGTCTTTTCGCAGCCAACTTGCGATTGTCAGCAATAGTTCGGTGTCTGGTCAATTTCCACCCCAAGTATCAAGCCACTCTGGCAAGAAAACATCCTGATAACACCTGGGTCACTCCACCTGCCACAGTGTGTGACGGCTACCTTGCTTAACTGCTGCAAAAATCTGGCCACCCAAACTGGATCGGGGTTCACCGTGCTTAGCTGTTTGCTAGGTCGTGTGACAGTTAGAGCAGTTTTTACAAAAGTAACACTACTGCCACAACTTTGGTGTCAAAACAAAAGCAGCTTGGACTGCCACCGCTTAAACTTATTAACGCAAGCACCCAGTGGAGAAGTACACTGGATATGTTAAATCATTGCTTTTCAACCAAGGGTCAGACATTTGGGACTCATTTTAATGAGGACATTAAGCACATTCTGATTAAAGCTGCTTAAAAGCCCCTCCCCCTCCCCCTCTGCCAACAAAAAAAAGCATTTTTAAAGCGTCTGAAAGCAGCTTAAAAACTTTTTTCTGCAAATATACATAAGGAACAAATATTTCTTTGATTCATTTTGAACAAGTTGTCTGTACAGTTGCAGTGACATTGCTGGTCTGTTAGTGCAGATTAAGATTTCTCTCTTTGTCATCTGCTCTGTAGCCTCAGGCTTAATTTGCTTTGTTTTTACACACACACACACACACACACACACACACACACACACTTTCTTCTTTAAGCCAATTATGCAGGCCAGTAACCTGCCATATGGCTTCTGCTAGTTCAGAATCTGTATTTGTGTATATTGTGTGTGTGTGTGTGTGTGTGTGTGTGTGTGTGTGTGTGTGTGTGTGTGTGTGTGTGTGTGTGTGTGTGTGTGTGTGTGTGTGTGTGTGTGAAAGTGTGTACGTAGGAGGCCTTTCCTTTTAGTTGCAACAACTCCGTCGATAATCATGCAGCAAATGAGCCTGCTGTCACTGCTCTGGTCCCTTGACATTGCTGCTGCAGCCGCAGAGCCCCCCCACACGCACAGCACATCAGTGGATTTGGCATTAAATACTACACTGTTTTGAAATCAAACACCTAAACATATGTATCCCTAATGCTAAGTCATCATCATAATCTTAATGTAGCGCATATTGGTACATTTAGGTTCATTTTTGTTTATGTTGCATTTCTTCTTCCTCAAATACCCATCCCATCATGTCCTAGCTTTCTCAGTCCGTTTGACCTACATATTCTCTCTGTTATTATTATTATTATTATTATTATTATTATTATTATTATTATTATTATTATTATTATTATTATTATTATTATTATTATTATTATTATTCTCTCCCCTCCAATTTTCAGTGGGAACAAATCCAAAATTCAAACTAGTAATATATAGAAGATGTATAAATGAATCAAAAATCGTTATTTCGATATTTCTACATATTGATATTTATACATTTGAAGACTAAAGACTAAAGACTAAAAAATATTCACATTTAACAAGCTGTAATTAAAGAATTTTTACTTTTGTCTTAAAAAAATGACTTAAACCGACTAATAGATTATCAAAATAGTTGGCCATTAATTTCAAAGTTGACAACTAATCATTTAATCATTGCAGCTCTATATTTTGTGATAAAAGAATATACTGAACATCTAACTTTGCAAACATGCTTTACTATGTGCATTAACAAAACAGTACAAGTTAGTAATGTAAATGCCAACAATGTAGGCTAATTCAAACTAAAAGCTGTGACTACTATCACATTCACAATGCGATTTTTAGCTCAGTTAGCGCTGCTAACAGCAGAAGAACCACTAAGATGTTGGACAATACTTGTTGGCAGACTAACGTTAACATTTTCAAACTCTCGGCGTGGTCGCTGGGATGGTACCTTTTCAAGTGACAGACGTTGGTTGAGTTTCCCATTTTGACACCGACCGATGGCATATTTTGCAGATTGTTAATTTGCGCTTCGTCACTTTTGAGATATCCAAACCCATTCCATATAATTGACTTTGTGTTACAGTTTTTTCAACTATTTCTTCATCTTTGGAGGATAACACAAGTTCACTTTCACCGGTGCTTTTGTGCTAATGCCCCTCAGTGCCACCCATTCGTTACGCTCTGCGTAGGAAATGGGCATAACGTGCAAACCAAAACTTCTGCTATTGACATTTTTTTGTGGTTAGTAAACAACTTTTGGTGCGCATTACCGCCACCTTCTAATATGGAATGGTATTTATTTCTGCTGTGTGACAGTTTTGGCTGTTAGATCTATCAAGAGAGTAAAATGTCCAAAGTTAATCGTTATCGACTTGAATTTTATTGCAATCCCATATTGAGGTCGCTTTATTACCCATATTTTTTCCTTGTTATGTTATGTGGAGAGGGGACACTGCCATACATGGAGTAACAATCTCAACAGACTCCTGTAGACCAATAATAAATTACAGTGATATGAGATACATTAAAAACCTTAAGTGCATGCCGTCTGCTGTACAATTCCCCTGTATTGCATCTGGGAAATAAAAATCTCCCACATGAACATGAAATATTTATTCAGTAACATCAATAGAGCTGAAAGGATTAATCAATTAGTTGTAAACTATTAAATTAATTACCTATTGCATAACTATTTTGATTATGGATAAATCAGTTTGTCATTTTTTATAAAAAAAAAAAAGGAACAAGTCTCTGATTCCAGCTTCTTAAATGTTAATTACTAGTTTCTTCACTTCTTATAGACAGTAAACTGAAAATCTTTGAGTTGTTAACAAGACAAGACCTCAAGACATCATTTTGGGTTTTGGAAAACACTGATCAACATTTTATAGACCAATCAACTAAATCAATTAATCCAGAAAATAATCTGTAGTTGCAGCCCTAAACATAAAATATATTCTATAAAATTTGATTGATGGATTCAATTATTAAATTTACTCTTTCAATTATGTTTCTATAGGAATGGGTAGGATCATTTAGTGGGTATAGGCTTACAGTTGCTGCCCTTTTCAATAAACTCCACATATGCATTCCATTCTAAGAATCTAAGATCCAGCATGTGATGTCATATTCAATATGAAATATTTCACATTAAAAAGGTGGAACCTGAGGATTACTTCTCTATTTGCCACTTATCCTTCCTCTGCTTCTAATACTTCATTGGAGGATTTAGTTGACCACTACAGTGACTGCATGTCCACAGCACTTGACAGACTTGCTCCTAAGAAGATGCAAACTGTTTCATTTGTGCACTCTGCTCCTTGGTTTACACCTGAACTTCGGTATATGAAATCTTTGGGCCGACGCCTGGAGCGGCTGTCAAAAAAAGACTTACAGTTTGCGCTACTGTGCATAAAGACATGTACTATGAACACCTGCATCAGTATAAAAACGGGTTGCAAAAACATCATACTATGCAAAGATAATCAGTGAAGGACAAGGAAAAACCAGAGCTCTCTTTTCCCCTGTTATGGGATCCTTGAGCCACCTGATAACAACGCCGCTCAGTCTTCCTGAACTTTAATACCAAAAGTGAGGCAATCCACTAGCAATTAGAATGTTCAATACTCAGCTGAAATAACCATGCTCAGTGAGCAATCAGGGATCATCTTACAATAATGAACTCTGTGAATGGAGTGCAGACTAACGCATTTCCCACTATCCTCATCTCGTACTTTGGGGTCCCCGAGACCCTGCATGCAGTTTAACGCATTTCCCAATACCCTCACCTCGTCTTTCGTGACACGAAGGACAACACAACGGTTAATTAACGAAACCCAGGGTGAGTCTGATGAAAACTGCCTTCTTTGCCCGGTCCGCTCCGAGAGAGTTTTGCATTGCACAGCGCTGTGGAGGATCGAAGCTCCACGCTAAGGTTATGTTCTGCCTCTGTTTAGAAGGGGTGAATGTACAGCTCACAGCCACTTGATACCATATAACAACAGGCTTTTGTTTGTTGGCAAATGGCTTTTTATTGAGTTTTCTCTTAAATACACAGGGAAAAGGGGGTGGCAGTAGCTCAGTTCGTAGGGCGTTGGGTTGGAGGGTCGCTGGTTCAAAGTATGGTGGTAAACTGGTAGCTGGAGAGATGCCTGGGCACTGTCCAGGTGCTCTTGAGCAAGGCACCGAACCCCTAACTGCTCGGGTGCCTTTCCATGGGCTGCCCCCTCACTCTGACATCTCTCCATTAGTGCATATATAGGTAACTGAGCATGTGTGTGTAATTCAGGCCTGTGTGTAATCATATCCCTTGTGGGATTAATAAAGTATACATTATTATTATTATTAAGCCTGCGTTATGTAGCGCCTTTTTGTCCTGTCAGCTATCTGCTCGTGCTTGAGGAAAATGAAGGAAACCAAGTACATAGGCTTCCTGCTTTTTTATTAGATAGATTAATTACAGGTATTGATTGATATTATTTCTTCAAATGATCAAAAGCAGGTAAGTTTATTTCAAAAGATAACATACTGAAAAGTGGACATTTACTCTGAAGTCTTCTAAAGTTTCTCCTGCGGGGTGAAGGGGGTAGGATTTACGGTTTCATTTTTTTTTTTTTTAAACGCTGAAAAGGAAGAAGGGCAGAAAGATGATGCTGATTTGAGTTGCACCGGGGTTATTCTCTCAAATCAACAATCCAATGTTCTCTTCCGCCTAAAACCACTGTTTACAGAAAGTTCCTGCAGATGGAAATAGCACAATAACTGCAGAAAAAGTAAGGTCACTTGGATTATACATTGTCAGGTTCATGTTACGCCAACTACAGGAGCAAGAGAGAGCTATGGGCTGAATGAAGAGGAAAAAATTTTAATAGAATTGTAGCAAAATTAAGCTCTTCAGTCTGCCAATTTCATCTTACAAGCCAAAAGAGGCACATTATGTTGAGTCTCGGTGGAGAAGGAAAAGAGCAGAGATGCTGAGTGGGCCGCCTAGAAGAGTCATCAGTGGCAAACAGTATCGCCAACATAATACCCTACCATCTGCTTCCTGTAAAAGCCCAGGCTAAATTTGTCTTGTGTTGTACAAATAGTAGTCCAGTATCAAAGAGCAGAGAGAGTGGGCAACATGAGCACCGTAGAGTAGTAGAGATTCCATACAACAATGCCAACTGTTACGCCAACTGCCTACTTCAGGACACAAAAAAGCCAATTTTAAAAATGTCAGCCAAAATCATTTTTGTGTTCCTCTGGATTGGGAAATACAGCAGAGCAGTGGACGGTCAAATGGTGCCTTTGTATGAAGACATCGACCTATATTAGAAAACCAATTCACAGGGCCAGAGAGGGAAAATTATAGAATACTTGGCAGACTAACAAGGCCAACAAATACCCATGCAAACCATCCTGAACCGTGTGCTGAGGGTGGTGGAGGATTGGTGAGGAAGCTACACTGCGGGTGAGTGCGCTTAAGCAAGACATAAAGCCTCCAACACTTTAATTGGAGGGTGGTAGTGTCCCTGCAAACCTTTTGAGTACATTTTTGTGTAGTTGAGTGTGTGTACAGTAGGGCTGTCAATTAATATTCTAAATTTGAATATATATTAGATTGGTAAAACATTTGAATATGAAAATATTTAGTTGAATATTATAAGAAAGTAAATAACACTTTCATTTTCACAACTTTTAATACTTTTTAAGACCCCATGGAAACCTTGAGTACAGTAGGTAATAAATATCATAGCTTGCAAAAACTCATCTGCTTGTGTATTAGCATGCCCTGTTGGATTCTATTGTAAAGCAGTGGCACCCCAGTGACATCCCGAGATCTCAGCAATGTAGTTGGTGAGGATAATGTTGATAGTATTATGGCCAAATCTACAATACCGGGACCCATTGCTGTCTTCTGTGGATCATAGACCTTCCACAATTAGATCTTGGCTCACTGTAGCACACCGTTATATGTCTTGCAAGATTGATGGACTGCTTTGGGTTGCAGGTGTAAAACAGCCAAAATTACTCATGAGGACTGCAATCATCTCACAGTCTACAATAGGAATGTTAACTGGAAAGAAAATCCAGCCAAGAGTTTGCAGATGGGCTTGTGTCAGTGACTGATAGAAAGGAGACCGTTTTCTAAAACCAAACGCATGAGGAACAAAAATGGAGGTGAATTAAACTGTGAGGCAAGGCGGAAATGTTCACAGAAACCAAAAAGGCAATGTCAACTGAAATTACAATTATTGTGCTATTAAGTGCTATCATACTTTATATTAAAGAAATATTAAAATAAGTAATGAAATGTAATAAATTACAGTGTACGAGCTGTCTTTGAGAGTAAGAAGAGCAGTATTCATGACGGAGGGCTTAGAGCTTCAACCATATCTACCGTACCACCGAGTCAGTAACCTGTGTTAACCATCATCGGACCAATTTTAAATCAAGATAGTAGCAAAGTTTGAAAGAGCAGGTTGTATGTAGCATGCTAAGTTATTTACACTATTTTATTTATTTTTTTATATATATATTTAAACAGTTGAACAAAACATTGATCCAGATGACAGAGAAGTGTCCAAAGTCTTTTGAGTTTTAGAGAGCTGGAGGGCTGACAGATCATTCAGAATCAAAACATTTACAGTAACAGGTACAGTGTAATTTTTTCAAAGATTTTTTTTTGGATGCTTTTTCCCTTTATTTTAGAGTGACAGTAGATAGAAAGGAAAGGTGGGAGAGAGGTGGGGTATGACACGAAGCAAAGAGCCACAGGTCGGATTCAAACCCGGGCCGCTGCAATATTGTTCCAGAACTGACCAACAGGAGAGCAGTCCCAGATCATGTGAAGATATATGCATAAAGGGCTGTTAATTATCATGTGATGCATTTTCACAGAGGTGCGATATGAAATTGTAGTGAATCTGCTGATGGTCTGGATTGCGTGATCAGAAGTCCTTGATTTGATCTAAAAGATGTATCAGTAATCCAAATCCTGAGCAGTTTGCCACCTCCTCTATCGCTCACCTACATTCTTAAACTGCCACACCATTGCTGCTATCAGTGTCACCACATGCCAATAAGTCTGCTCCATATTCTTCAAACACTTTTCTGTAAATGTTCTGTAAACGATGAATTTCTGTTTTATGTATAGGCCTACTCTGCAGCCAGATGGATTCAAAACCGATGTAGCTTTAATTAGCATTTCACTGCTTAACACCAACCCAACCTTCTAAAAGTTGTTGATCAGGTCAAGTCTGGAATTTAACATATAGAAAGAAGCTGTTATGTTTTGTGTCTAATTGTCTTTGTCATATCATCTTCGTCATGCTGTTTCATTAAACTTGTTTTTAATTCTCAATTGGCACTCTAGTGTTACGATGGGGGGTGAGGTGAGGACCCAAATGCAGAAAAGCAGCAGGCAGGGGGGAGCTTTAGAAGACTTTATTGAACACAAAATGGGGGAGAAAAAGGCAAAAATCCAAAACGTCCACAATCCAAAAACAGGAACAAGGGAAGGCGATAATAAAACAGGCCCCGTTTCTCAATGTCAAGGATCCTTCAGAAGCAGGTCAGAGTCCTCGTCATTGCGGGCTCGCTGTTGTGGGTTGGGGTATTACTTGGGGTTATTTTGCCTCCTTGTATCTATTTCTTGGTTTTCTCCCCAGTCCTGTGTAGTTCTCTGTCCTGTGATTCCCCGGTAAGTGTCTGTGTGTCCCACTTCCTGTTTTATTTTGGTAGTTTAGTTTCCTGTCTTGTCTTGTCTTGTCTTGTCTAGCTTTGCTTTGTTTGTCTGATTGTCCAGTCCCGCCCTAATGTGATCCACCTGATGTCTCACCTGTTCCCCATTACCTCGTTACCTCTTGTATTTAACCCCAGTGTTTCCTTTGTCTCTTGTCAGATCCTCTAGTTTGTCTTGCCAGTCTGTCCTGCGAGTTATATGTGTTCCTGTGGATGTTCCTGTACCTTTCTCCCTTGGCCATTTCCCCGTGAGTTTTTTCAGCCCTCGCGCTCTGGCTTGGTTTTTCCCTGGATCCTCGTTTTGGTGTTTTTTCTTGCTTGGACTCTGTTTGTAACCGTTGCTTCCTGTGTTTTTGTTGGACTATTAATAAATCGCTCCTACCCTGCTTTTCACCTGCAACCTGCGTTTTGGTCCTCCTTCCCGTGCCACCCCATAACAGTAGGATCTGACCACTATGGACCAAGCGGGTTACGTTTTTAAACCTCTTCTCCACCCTCTGGACCCGGCGGCGGATTTCATGTCCACCACCTTCCACCTGCTTCATGAGGATGACCCCACAACCACCTGGCACCTCATGATGGTACGGTGGGAGGAGGTGGACCGGGAGTACGGTCCGCTCCCAGAGACTGATTCCCGGGGAGTCGTTGCTGACCAGTCCTCCCCGGGAGCCGCCACTGATCAGTCCTCCCCGGGAGCTGCTGCGGACCAGACCAGACCAGACAACCAGACCAGACAACTCCCGGGCGGTTTGGTCCATGGCGGCTCCCGGGGAGGACTGGCCAGTAACGACTCCCCGGGAGCCGCCATGGACCAAACCGCCCGGGGAGTTGTTACTGGCCAGTCCTCCCCGGGAGCCGCCGTGGTCCAGACCCTCCAGCAGCCACCGCCTGCCGACGACGACGGTCATCCCCAGCCGCCGCCGCCTGCCGACGACGACGGTCATCCCCAGCCGCCGCCGCCTGCCGACGACGACGGGCATCCCCAGCCGCCGCCGCCGCCTGCCGACGACGACGGTTATCCCCAGCCTCCGCCGTCGCCGGCCGACGACGATGCGGAGGCCTAGCCGCAGCCGCCAACGCGGAGCCCCAGTCTGACCGGCCTACCGGCTCCCCTGACCCCGACGGTCCGACTGTCCCCCGTGACCCTGACGGTCCGACTGTCCCCCCTGACCCAGACAGGCCTACCATCCCCCGTGACACAGACCCCGACAGGCCGACTGTCTCCCGTGACCCAGACCCCGACGGTCCGACTGTCCCCCATGACCCAGACCGGCCGACTGTTCCCCCCTACCCAGACCGGCCGTCCGGCCCCCGGCTGGCGCTCGGTGGTCCTGGCCCCCGACTTACGGCCAACAGTTTTGGCCCTCAGTCCACGGTCGGCGCCCCCGACCCCCAGCCGGCATTGGGGTCACTTCCCTCTCTGGGCACTGGCTCCCGGGACCCCCTTCGCTCTAGGCCTGGGGGTTCACCAGGACCCAGTCCCGCCAGACCCAGTTCTCAGACTTCCTTCGGTCCTGGTCCCCGGGGCCCCCTTCTGGGTTCCCCGGGTCCCGGGTTCTCAGGAATCCCAGCCCCACATGTTTTTGGTTCCCTGGGTCCTAACCTCCCTGGTCTTGTGTCTGTCCCTGTCTGTGTTGTTCCCCGTCACTGTGTCTGTTCCTGTCCCTGTCTCTGTGCCTGTTCGTGTCTCTGTCCCCATGCTTGTCCCTGCACCTTTGTCTGTCTCCGTACCCGTCTCAGTCCCCGTGTCTGTCTCTGTCCCAGTGTTTGTCCCTGTCACCGTCTCTGTCCCTATCACCGTTCCCGTCCCTGTCTTCCTCCCTATCTCTGCGTCCGCCCCATCCCAATTCATCACCAAGCCCAACCCGTGTGCGTTTCCGTCCGTCCCATCTCAGTCTGTCCCCTTTATGTCCCCGCCTGTCCGTTCTGTCCCTCCGTCTGTCCCGTCCGAGCCGGCCTGGTCCCTCCGCAGGTTTCCTCATGCGCCCCCCCCCGTGGGCTGTCTTGCGTCCCTGGTACGCCCCCCTGTGTGCTTTCCCGTGTCCGTGTGCGCTTCCCCGCGTCCTTCGTGCGCCCCCCCCGTGGGCTTTCTCGCGTCCTTCGTGCGCCCCCCCGTGGGCTTTCTCGCGTCCTTCGTGCGCCCCCCCGTGGGCTTTCTCGCGTCCTTCGTGCGCCCCCCCGTGGGCTTTCTCGCGTCCTTCGTGCGCCCTCCCGTGGGCTCTCTCGCGTCCCTAGTGCGCCCTCTACTGGGCTTTTCCGCGTGCCCCTTTTGTGGGCTTCCTTGTGCGCTCTCTTCCAGGCTCCCTCGCACTCCCTAATCCCCTTCCTGTATCCCTCTTCTATTTCCACGTTTATGTCATACCCTCTCTGTTTCGTTTTGTGTATGTATTTCAGTCCCTTCCTATGTCTGTCTCTCCCCCTCTTTCTGTTCATTTGCATGTATGCATTTCTGTCTGTTTGCTTGTCCCTCTTAGCCCCTGTATTGGTCAGTGTCGCTGTCTGCCTGGCTCCCTGTGTTCCCCTTCGGTCCCTGTGTCTGTGCCCTTCGTTTTTGTCTCTTCGTCTTTGTCCTTCCTGTCCCCTCTCTCCTGTTTGTTTGTGGGTGTACCTTTTCTCTTTCGAGGATCCTCCAAATTCCTCCAAGGACTGAGTCCTTCATTCAGAAAATTTCCCATAGACAGAGAAGGATGCATTTGTGTATCCTTCGCTGTCCCAAATCACCCACAATCCTATGCGCTTTGCCGGCTCGTTAAAAAACAAAAATAGCGGACCTAAGCAGGAGTTCGAGCGGCATCGCTGACGGTGAAATAATAATTTAAATGTAAGTATCTGTATAGAAA
This sequence comes from Percina caprodes, assembly GCA_013375575.1. Lineage (NCBI taxonomy): Eukaryota > Metazoa > Chordata > Actinopteri > Perciformes > Percidae > Percina > Percina caprodes. The sequence continues at coordinate 808,834 of JABXJD010000216.1, forward strand.
ATAATGCATTCCACATCTCTCTTTGGCCTCTGTCTCCCTGCTGGTCTTTGGCTTTGCCATCCTTGGTGACCGCCTCCGTTAGTCCCTGTTAAAAGACAGTTAACACAAATAAAAGAATTTTACGTTATGAATGCTGTAACACAACGTTATTACATGGGAAAGTACTCATACACGTTAGCCTTCGTTGAACCTTGCTAGTGGCGTTAACACGGCGCAGTGTTACCTCCCGTCTACAGATACAACCAGTGATAAACACACCAACTTTCTAAATCTCTGCTAACGTTACGCATATACGGTAACGGCATATAAAAAGAGATGAACATGCCACCGTACATTAAACTTTACAAAGACAGCAACCAGCTAGCTCACAGCCTAATGTTAAATGATAGGTTCAGTTAGCTAACGTTAGCTCGGGGTGTATCTACCTAATTATTATAGCAATTTGTACAAGCTTTAAAGCGTTAAGCTTTACATTGATGTAAAACATTAACGGTTATAACAAATGTACGGCACACACTAAAGATACTTACATTTAAAATTATTATTTCACCGTCAGCGATGCCGCTCGAACTCCCACTTAGGTCCGCTATTTTTGTTTAACGAGGGCTGAGGCCCGCGCAAGGGTTGTGGGTGATTTGGGACAGCAAAGGATACACAAATGCATCCTTCTCTGTCTATGGGAAATTTTCTGAATGAAGGACTCAGTCCTTGGAGGAATTTGGAGGATCCTCGAAATTGGAACGGTCCTTCGACGGACGTTGATGACGTGGCATCCTCCAAATTCTGGCTTTGGAGGATCCTTCCTTGACATTGGGAAACACCCAGGGAAAACTACGCAGGGAAAAACTCACAAGGGAAAACCAGGAATAACTCACAGGGAAGGCAGGAACACGGGCAAGAAAACATAGACTGGGGGAACTCACACGAAGGAAGCACTCGACATCAGACAGCAACAGGACAAAACGATCAAGCACTAGACAAAGGGAACATAGAGGTTAAATACACAAGGTAACAAGGTAATGGGAACAGGTGAGATGTCAGGTGAATCAAGACAAGACAAGACAGGAAACCAAACTACCAACATAAAACAGGAAACAGACACTCACCAGGGAACACGAGACAAGACCAGTCACACAAAACCAGGGACAAACTAGGACAAAAACACAAGGAGGCCAAAAAAAAAGAAAAGTAATCCCAACAAAAACCCCAAACCATAACATCTAGCCTCTCTCTCCTTCCTCATCAAATCAAAGAACATGTGTTAGTTTTTTCTAACAGTAGGCAGTCACTGGCGGAGTGTGTCTGTGTGTGTGTGTGTGTATGTGCAATCGCTGTAACTTCAGGCCAGATAGAATGTGATTGGTTGCATGCTGAGTTGAGAGTATGACTTGGCCAAGTGAGCAATGTAATAGCCTTTTTGCCATGCAACATAATAAGGTTTGCTTTGGACAGTTAGGAGGGACAACAAGAAGGATTTGATTTTGATTTCAAATTAAAAAAAATGTAAACATTAAAATGTAAAATGTTTTAATTTGTTTTACAATCAAAATATAAAAGTTTATTCAAACAATAACTCGGTTTCTCTGGTTACACCTGAGGGTTGGACAAACACTTGGAACATTCATTCCCATCTCATAAGGTTCTTATGCAATGCAAACGTTGTTCACTCCTCCAGGAAATAGGAAAGGCCTTAGATACTATTAGATACTGATACTGCCTCCCTTAGCAACGGGAGATATTTTTATAGCCCACTCAGCTTGTAGAACCCTTCAGCTTAGCTACGAGCCAGAAAGCTAACACTATGCTAGCAAGATCCAAAGACAATAACATTGTGTACATTTGCCAATCAGTAAAAATACTTTGACAGTATGTTTAACAACAAGACAAGCTAGCTAAAACTATATAACAATTTTTAGGAACAATTTTATCCACGATGTGTAATGGTAGCCTACCGTCAGCCGCAGCCTGATGCAGCGACCTGACCAGTGAACTGGATTTGAGCTAACGTTATTCGCTGTGAAACAGAGTCAGTTCAGAGGAAAAACTTAAAACTAAAAAACTCGCTTCTTGCAGCTTGTGTGTTAGCGCCATCCTGTGGTGTTCAGAGGACGAGGCACTGAAGCGCCACAGTAAACAGTTTCACGTTAACCCCTTTAGTAGGTGTCCTACATCACTTTTGTATGGACAACATGCAGCCAATCAGAATCAAGTATTTTTGTCCCACCCAGAAGGAGGGACAAAGAGCAGAAGAGCAAGTGAGAGACGGATCGGGGGCCAAAGCTTTGCATCCACACTGATTTTGACAAAAAGGCACAGTGACAGAGAGAGATGACTGTGATTCCCACACACACATACTATGCAACTAGAGGCATCAATGATCAGGTGTCACAGTGACAAAAATGGTTTAACTCCAAACTGAAATTGAGCCAGAATTGTAAATTGACACAAGTGGCAAGTAAGTGAGCAGTTTGACACACACAAACCCCTGCAAAAACCCCCACCTCTTCACCCCAGGCTTGCAAGAGAAGAGCGAAGCGTGGCTGTCACAGCACACTAAGCCAACAGCTAAAAACGACAGTCTGACAGAGTGGTCTGGCAGTGCTTCAAAAACTGTTATTGATCTGTCTAGAAGTCAAGTCTTAACAAGAAAAGTACAAGACTTGACTAGTTAATGTCACATGCCACTGCTAGGCTTATGCTGTATATTCAATTCAATTTTATTTATAGTATTAATTCATAACAAGAGTTATCCCGAGACACTTTACAGATAGAGTGGGTCTAGACCACACTCCATAATTTACAAGGACCCAACAGTTCTAGTAGTTCCCTCCAGAGCAAGCAACAGTGCGACAGTGGCGAGGAAAAACTTCCTTTTAGGCAGAAACCTATATGAATGTATTTGCATTCTTGGGGTCTACTAGAATAGGTTTACATGCTTTGATTCTCAAAAAACATGTTTCTCATGGTGCCCATTGCTGGCCATATTCAGATTCTAGTCAGAATATGAGTCTGATACTGCTCCATTGGGCTGTGATTATGGGGCATGTTTCAACCGACCCAGGAAAGAAAATGCCTCTGCACTCAATTGGATAGACCTACAACCAATCAGAGCAACAGAGTATGTGACGTATGTTGAATTTCTGCTGAATCCCGTGGGAAGGAGGGCAAAAACATCTTTTCATTCCATTGGTCCAAACAGCTCTGGTTCAAGCATAGCTGCTCCACAACGGATCAAGTCCAGATCGAACTTCCCAACCTCAAATGTTGTGGGTGGGCTAAGTTCGACTGGCATCCAGGCTAGCTCATTGCTGCAGCACCCATTAAACGCTCTGTCTGAGTTTTGCCCCACCCCCTTTCCGAAAAAGTCCAGTCTGCCCTGATTGGTCAGCTGACCAGAAAGACGGCCAGGGTCCCTGCCAATCTGCTTGAACGTGCCTTGGCCATGGTTCAAGGAGGCATGAGGACTGTTGGTACACGATCCGTCCTGCCTGCACGATCCGTTCTGCGCATGTGCAATATGTTCGCGCATACGCAGATGATGTCATGATGAACGCGGATTAGAGTCTATGGGAACAGATCGTGCACTGTCTATGGCATAGACAACACTGGACAGAGTGACAAACGGACAACTACAATCTGGCAGAGGTGAAGAGGGACTGGTGAGTATTTAAGTGCTGGGATGAGGGGAAGCTGAAAACAAACAGATGAATCTAATTACGGGCGGAGATGATAATTACGGGCGGGAAAACAGACAAAGGGCAGAAGACAAGGGACCTGAGATGAGAGCGAATGATTACTACGAAATAAGACAGGAAATAATACTGACAATGAAACACAGAATAAAAGCATAGCAAAAACCTGACAGTGAGCAACGTGTCTGAAAGTTGGAGCTAAGTCTTCTGGTAGCTGTGCCAAGAGAAATCATTCCCAATCAGCAGAGAAGGAGAGCGTAGGTATATGTAAGGAGATTACATAGGCACAGGCTAATTATTGCTAACTAACATGCTAGTTAACATTAGTAATTAAACCTAAACAGCTGATGTAAGTCCAAGCTGCCTGCGAGCTTACCCTGTACTATACAATGAGTCCTCTACTGTGCGACAGTAGGTCTTGATTATGACACAATCGCCTATTTTTACAAAAACTCCTGCTACGGAGCCATAACGTGAGCTACAAGGTAATGGAGCCTTTTTAGACATTGTCATGTTTCTTTTAAAATAAACAATGGGCAAAGAGAGTCTTTAAATGCTTCAAAAGTTATTCGCTGTCAAAATGGCACCAAAATGGATCGCAGTCAATGGGATGCTAACAGCAGATGATGGCCTGTTAGAAATAAAATAGCTCCATAGGAGCTATGGTTTGCAGAGGCTGGCTTACCCCCTTGGTATCAACGTTTTTTTCTTTTTTTATTGTACTGAAGTGCCTTAAACCTGCATTCTATCTAATTTGCAGAAGGGCAACTCTACTGGTAGCAAAAATAAGTCTTATTCCATAGAAGACTATGAGGAAACTAGACTTCCCACTTGATTTATTACCTCAGTAAACTTTTTCATAATGAGTTTATGGTCTCAATCGCTAGTTTCCAGTCTTCTTCAAGACTTCAGTAAAGCATGATGTCAATTTAGTAAATTACAGTGGTACGAGCATCCTGCCACCTCAGGTTCTCCTGCGGCATAACATCAAAAAGAGGAGTTTTGTGTGCCAGCTAATAGCTACCTATCATGATTTATCAGAATAAAAAGTGATGCCTTAATGTTGTGTGTTTTGTCTGAGCATCCATCCAAAAACAGCAGAAAGCCAAAAATCCTCGGATATGACTGGAACTGGCATGTGTGCCATTTTTGCCTTAATCAGTTATCAATAATATCCATTTTCAGCTCCTTAACAAATTAAGTAATTGTTTTTGCACTACACTTTTTTGGATTACATATCAAACACCAAACAAATTTCAGCCAACTGTGGATCCTTCATCAACACCAAAAATACACATGCTATCTGTTTCTTGATCTATGGACTTCAAATCTGTTAATCAGCAGTGTGTTTATTAATGTGCTGAACTTGTCATAGAAATTACAGCAACAGAGTCTCAAAACTGCTGTCTTCTAATCGAGTGTGTTTGTTTGTGCTAGGCAACCAGTCACAACCTCCCCAACGCTAATTGAGTGAGTCCAGAAATGAGAAGCATGCACAGGTCCTCCCTAAGGGGTAAACAGTCAACGCCTACATCCCACACACACATGCATGCAAGCAAACACATTCTAATGTAATTGATTTTCTAAACACTTCCATACTTTTATGGTCACTGCCAAATGAAAACTCACTCAAATAGGTTGGAGGCTAATGTTAAATGAGGTAAAATTACATCTGTCTGCACCTGCTGCCGTGCACAACCTTTAAAAGTCCACTCAAATGTTCCACTTTTAGACTGACGGGCCGCTAAGATTATTTATACATTGCATTGTTGTATGTTCTACTTTCACTCTTTGATTTTATTCATTCTTTTCTTTAGAGATTTGTGAAATCTACACAGCGTCCGAGATGGAGCCTCGGTCCCATAGATTCACAGCTTTAATATTCCACTGCTCTTTTTTGGTGGAGACCGAATCCATGATTCATTCTCAATGCTTCAATGTGTCTAAAAAGCCTGGCATTAGTTATGGACAATCAATCATCAAATCATAATCTCCACTAAATGTTTTCATCAATTTTATTTGTATTAAATATTAACAAGAAGGAGACAGTGGACAAATCTTTTGATAAAATAAATCTCATGTGAACAAACTGAGAAAAAACTGACTGACAAAAAAACTTTGTTGGGCAAAAACTGAAGAGAAATACTTTGGGTAGACACACATTGTAAGGTTGTCTGACCTTAGATAAGCCCATCAAACAGTTCTTGACAACAGATACAATTTTGAAACTGTTCAGAAGGACCATGTAAAGTGAAAAACAACTCTATGAAGAAAGTTTTTTTTGTTGTCCTCCATGTACGGTATGGACGGATTATCCCTAATGAATTTATAAGTCAAAAGCTCACAGTGTGAGTCTACCCAACGGTTACTTAGATACAGACTTCATTCTGAACAGAAAAAGCAGCTTAAATAGATCACTATCCACTTCTCTGGCACAGTTAGGCAAAAGATTGCAAAATAATGTCTTTCAAAGTCACCTCAAGCAGAAATAGTCATAGTGCAAAGGCTGGATTTCAAAGAGGGCTAAAGTTAAATCAGCATCCCAGTATACCTATGAGTGAGTCACCTGGCCTTTACATGAAACAAATAAGCATGGGGCCTAAGTGTTACTCTGAATTTATTATGTTTGTCAGATTTGTTTTCTGATGTGTTACTAGAGTCTGCAACGCTTTGGTAATAGCTCAGAACTCCAGCGGCATTTGACATTTGTCAACAAAACAAATTCACTTTTTAATCTGTTATGTGCCAACAAACAATGTATGTGAACCCCATTATTAAGGTCCATTTTCATGAGCACAAAATGTTTGTGTTCATGAACAGTGAACATCAACAGTCATAATAATTTATGTACAATTACATTATTACAACAAAAGAAAATAATAATTTGAGTAAGCACATCAAAAAGCTAGGACAGTATATATGTGATTCATTATAATAACATCATTTCATGACCACGTTCTTAATTTGTTAGTGCCAAGATGCTTTTAGGAAACTGATTCTATAGCAATAAATATAAATAAGGCAGAAAACAATAAATAACTTCCTAACAAATACAATGTAGTGTATTAAATGCACAACATGCTGCAAAGTTAAATGAAGTATTGAGGTTTGTGAGGTGTGTCCACTTCATGATTGCAGACCCTTGTTTCCCAGCAGTGAAATTCAGCAACAGTTCATTCTTAAAATTCGCAGCCATAAATGTCTTTATAAGACATCAGTGCCAGAGTTGAACCGCCATCTCAGATGTGGCTTTTTTTCCCCTTTCATGATATGTCTCATAACCAGCAACCTAGGCAGTGCAAACAGAGCCAAAAAAAAAAACTCCCTTATGACATTTCACATAGTATGATGCATGCACTGACCAGGGATGTAAATATTATTTCTTAAGGTCAGCCAATGACACAGCATTGTCACCCTTCACATGTAAACAAACCAAGCAGGGAATGTTTAGTTCATATTACAGCTGCAGTTCTCAGTCCAGATCCTCTGGAGCCACATTACTGCTGGCCGTCTACTGGGTAGTTAATTGCATTCACCAGGTGTAAAATGACTCCCTGATTAGAAAGCTGGAATGAAAATCAGGCCCCAATGCCCAGGACTGAGAGCCACGGCAACAGAGTCTGTTATAGATACACTGTATGAAGAATACAAGCTCTGGGTAAGTACGTTAAGCAGGTGAGAGAGATTTGGAGGGAAGGAGAAACCTGGGACATGATAGTGGGAGAAGGAAGATAACTGATTGAAACAGAGGACAGAAACAAAAAGCACTGAGTTTAATGCAGTAGAGTGGGTTCCTGGGGGACAGAGGTAGGGAAAGGTATAGGGAGAGGTTGGGAATAAGTAGTGGATAGATGGGGGGGAAAAGCAGAAAATGTGAAGAAAGAAATGAGGACAAAAAGATAAGAAACAGCAAAAAACAGGAAAAAAGGGGGATAAGAAAGAGGAAATAGTGTGGAAGTAAAGCAGACCGGAGGGAGAATTGTAGTTTCCACCAGTGGGATCAGAACTGTTTTCCTTCAGTCTATTATTCACCTCTACCTGGTCCTTGCCTCATGAGTTGTAAATTACAACACACAATTTACACAACCCCCTCTACGGCCCACTCCCCTCCAAAATCTAAAATTTTCTGTAGATGCTAAACTTCTGGCCTGTACTTACTGTAGCAGCAGCACAGGCTCCCACCTCATGGTTGACATTAAGCTTAGTTACCACAAAGCCTATGTGAAAAAGGGCTGTTCCACAGTCTCAGTAAATACATTCAACAGTGCAAATTGAAGAGATTGTTATGCAGTCCAGTTGCTGACAGATTGAAAAAAAAAGTTGGGGGGGTTTACTCGCTTTCTCACTTATCAAATTGTTACCAAATTTTGAGCACCCAGATAGCTCAGTTGGTAGAAGGGACGCCAATACATAGAGGTTTACTCCTCGACACAGCTGGCCCTGGTTTGACTCCAATCCGCGGCCCTTTGCTGTATGTTGTTCCTCCCCCTCTCTTTCAGCTGTTCTGTCAATAAAGGCCTAAAAATGACCAAAAAATAATAATAAAAAAAAATTGTTACCAAGTTTTGACCCAAAAGTGGGAAAAATGTAATACGACTCAGCAGATCATGGCAGTTATCAATATAAGTAAATCTCAGTCAAAAGGTATAAGTCCTACTGTCCAAAAACAACAGCCTTATTAAACCACATGCCATCTTGTTCGGTCCGTTTTTCATAAAAAATAACAACACATTAGCGATCATAGGAATAAAAGAAGGCTAGTCTACAAGGACTGGGTATCAGTGCAAAACTCAGTGCTAATGCTTCTCCAAATAGAAAATACGTTCTGTTTCTTTTCATTATTTGATCAAGTAAACAACTTTCTGTACAGTATTTGTTCTATTACATGCTTCCTTAGACAGAATCCGACTTTACTCAATTGATGCCCCAGTAAAACTGTCATAGAAACATGTGCCAGCTAACTGGAATGCCATTATTTTAAACATTTTTCCTTTTGAATCCTTAAAATGGATATCGATTTTGTCATTTAGCGAAGCACTAGTATCCCTGTTCAATACCCAGCTCTAAAGAAGATTTGAAGGGCTTCATTCCAAAACCTTATACTTTTTTCCCCATTTTGGAAAAAAAATACATAATGCTGGTTGTTTTAAATCTTAAATCTTGTTCTGCTCATCTCATTGGCTGATGTGTTTTGATTTTCTTTAGCTGAGGGTTTAGTAGAGTTAGTTACTTAAGTGTAATTTCGTCATTATAATTGCCAAATTATTCAAATGGCAGATATCAATTTTTTCTTTAGAATGAAACTCTTCATTTCTGTACTGTACTAATCTAACATTGCATGATACACATAGACTCTTGTATATAATGTGGCTATAATTGCAACATTGTATTTCTATAAAACAGTGGTCCAGTATTTGGGCGCCCACATAGCTCAGTTGGTAGATTTAGAGGTTTACTCCTCGACGCAGCGGGCCGGGGTTCGACTCCGACTTGTGGCCCTTTGCTGTATGTCATGTCTCCCCCTTCATGTGTTCAGCTGTCCTGTCAATAAAGGCCTAAAAATGCCCAAAACATAATCTTAAAAAAATAAAAAGTGGTCCAGTATATAGCCAAAAGTACTTCTTATTTATTATTTATGTGAGCAGAAGGTTAAACATTTACTTTTTTTCATGTCTTAGATGTTTTGGCATGTTTAATTCTCTTCTTGAAACACTGAGGTGAGAGTTGATACTGAAACCTTATTAAAAGACTTTGAACGTCAGCCAGATCCTGCTTTTTGTTGCAGTACAAAATGCTGTATTCTCTTTAAATTTAAAAAAGCATGCAGTAAAAGGGTTGTGGAAGCGGATGTTCATTTAAACATTTGTCTTTTCATCTGGACTTCTGTTAGCGGAGCTCAAGGAATGAGGAGTTGATCTGATGTGGGATTTGGCAATGTGAGAATATGTCTTTACCAGCTCAGACTACGGTCAGTCCCGTAGTTCATTAAGCAGCACATGGTTTAACTTTCAAAAATGGTCGAATAAATAGATACAAAATCTTTAACAACACAAATACATACAGTATCTCATCACTATGTTTAGGTTAACACCCTGTTATTTGTGCAGATTGTGAGGCTGAGATATCACAGATGATGTCTCTGTGTGAGAGTGCGTATCTAAGTGTGTGTAACTAGATCTGTGTATGTGTGCATGGATATCACGTTGTGTCTCTATGCACTTTGTGTGTCTGTGGGTGTAAGCACATCTAAACTGTCAGCATGACAAAACGTGGGCGTTCTGATAGACGGGTGAGTGCTTTTTCATACGCACAGCCTGATATGTGTGTGACCTTGCATATGAGTGTGTTTAGGTGAGCAATCTTAGAACAAAATGTCAGCAAAGGGTAGGTCTGGATTGTAAAGAGGGACAAGGGTGATTGTTAGCGCATGTGGTTGATAATTCAGGGGGCATTGGGACAGGGTATCACAAGCAACTTGAACCAAAGGAGCAGCAGTTGTTCTGAGGTCACACGTAGAGTCGCTCAAGTCAATATGAATGGTGTAAATGTTGGTGTGCCCTCAACTGTCTCTCTGCGTCAGAGCTTGCAGTTCGGCAGTCTGTAGGGAATGTTGGAGGAAGACATTTTTACGACTGTAGCTATGCAGAGACAGAGGGCCTCGAGGTGGTTGTCCTAAACGACCAGTAAATGTGGAGGAGGAGGAAGATGAGGCTGTAAAAGGAGGAGGTGGAGGTGAGGCTTGGATGGACGATGAGATACTTGGGGAGGGACTCCCTCTGCTTGCAAGACTGTGGAGACTTGAAGAGGTGCTGGCCCCGACTGCTCGAGGGATATGGCTTGGGGTAGGGTGCTCTCCTCCTCTCCTTGCCCCACCTGGCAGACTCCCTCCACCTGGAGTTAAGGACTCAGAAGAGGAGGACACCCTCTCTGGCTGCCGGGAGGACAGAGATGGAATTGGGGTGTGATTAGCAGCCGCTGAACCAGAGCCTGGGCATTGATTTGGACTAAGGCCCGGCTGTGAAACTTGAAGCTGGGCTGGAGTGGTAAGTGAGGCTTGGGCTGACACTGCAGAAGTGGCACAGGACAAGTTGGAGGAGCCTGAAGCCAGATTTGGAGCAGCGCTTCGGGCTGTGGACTGTGCCAAGACTCCCTGGCAGTAGCGCTCCTCCCTGGCAGTGTGTCGTTCAGAAGCAGGAGGGCGGCCATGCAGAGGTGGATAGTGGTGGGGGTGGTGCTGGTTACAGAGGTCCCCTCCGAGTGCTGCCCCCAGACCCCGCACTACCCTTCGGTCCCTTGAAGCCAGGCTGCTGCTGCCTAGTCCTGACCACCGGCCTGGATGACTGGTCTGAGAGAGAGGAAGACAAAAAAAAAAAAAACACATGTTAAAGAGTCTTCACTATTTACTTTGCTTTCTGATTGAGTGTGTGATGTTGAGTTGTTCACTAAACAAGGGGAAAAGAGGGAGAGAAAGAGAGAGAGGAAGACAGACAAACAGGAAGACAGGCAGCATGAGACAGAGCACTGTTGAGATTTCAGTATAGATTGTTAATTGGGTGACATTTGGAGAACAATCGCGCTGGGCTCCTGCAGCTTGTTCTAATTGTTTCTAAACCAACCGGAACCCCGCTCACTAAAGAACAGACACACACATGCAGAGAAACACACACCCATATGGAAACAGGACGACGTAGCATGCCTGTACGGAGATGTGCACTCAAGGTACTATGCACAAATCCCTGCTCACAAAGCAATGGACTCTCACTCTCTCCTTCTTACACACACACACACACACACACACAATGGGGAAGATGGCACATAAAGCTTGATGGCAGAAACGGGAGCCACCTGTTCTCTTTCACACTCCACTGCATCCCTTATGCAACATATCCCATCACTGTCTCCCTTCTCTCTCACATACACACACACAAATCCAAAATCACACTGGGACCAAGTGTGCAATGTTCACTAAAGTAGCAAAATCTCATCTGACACTGAACCTCATGGGAATGTAAGCCGAGTTGATATTTGCCGACACGATGGTTGTGTGTTTTCTTGTGCCTTGCTTATGTATGAGCATGTGTGTTATTGTATTAGTGTACATACTGTACACAACATGGGTGTCGGCATGCATTTGTTTAGACCCCCACGTGCCTTTATGTGTATGAATGTGATCACGTGTTTGTGCATGCAAATTAATGTTAAAAGATAAACATAAAAGTAAATCTAATTACTCTGTCAAGACTGTTGACAGAAATTTAGTGTGAGAGGTAGAAATATAATTAACCAGAACACAGCTTATTGAGTAAGTACAGTATAACAGTGGCAATGCTAATCCAATGAAACTGTTTCTATTCACAACATGAAATCAAATTAAAGAGGGGAAGGGAGAGAGAGAAAGTGGGGTGATCATAAAAAGAAGCTCTGTGTGTTACCAATGATGCTCATTGGACAAAGAAATGTTAGCCATGATGCATATTTGTGTCAAAAGCACTTAGATAAAACAAAATCCTGAAATTAGGAGTTAGTTGATTTGTACTAGAGATCCCTAACTGCTGATCCGTCAGGAGAATGCAATAGAACCTAAATGTAGTCAGGTCATCTAAATTATTGTACTTGCCTACATACCGATATGGGTTTTCTGGGCAACACAAATTGGCAGTGAATGATGCAAGAAGTATCTATGCAAGCTCACACACCAGCCACTCCTTGACACATAGTGAGGAAAATAAGTATTTGAACACACTGCTATTTTGCAAGTTCTCCCACTTAGAAATCATGGAGGGGTCTAAAATTGTCATCGTAGGTGCATGTCCACTGTAAGAGACATAATCTAAAAAAAAATATATATAATAATGAATCCAGAAATCGCTATCTATTTGTATGATACAGCTGCAAATAAGTATTTGAACACCTGAGAAAGTCAATGTTAATATTTGGTACAGTAGCCTTTGTTTGCAATTCCAGAGGTCAAACGTTTCCTGTAGTTTTTCACCAGGTTTGCACACACTGCAGAAGGGATTTTGGCCCACTCCTCCACACAGATCTTCTCTAGATCAGTCAGGTTTCTGGGCTGTCGTTGAGAAACACGGAGTTTGAGCTCCCTCCAAAGATTCTCTATTGGGTTTAGGTCTGGAGACTGGCTAGGCCACACCAGAACCTTGATCTGCTTCTTACAGAGCCACTCCTTGGTTCTGCTGGCTGTGTGCTTCGGGTCATTGTCATGTTGGAAGACCCAGCCTCGACCCATCTTCAATGCTCTAACTGACGGAAGGATGTTGTTCCCCAAAATCTCGCAATACATGGCCCCGGTCCTCCTCTCCTTAATACATTGCAGTCGCCCTGTCCCATGTGCAGAAAAACCCCCCCAAAGCATGATCCTCTGGATCATCCAAATGGTCGTTGGCAAACTTAAGACGGGCCTTGACATGTGCTGCTTTAAGCGGGGGAACCTTCCGTGCCATGCATGATTTCAAACCATGACAGTAACCTTGGAAACGGTGGTCCCAGCTCTTTTCAGGTCATTGACCAGCTCCTCCCATGTAGTTCTGGGCTGAATTCTCACCTTTCTTAGGATCATTGAGACCCCTCGAGGTGAGATCTTGCATGGAGCCCCAGTCCGAGGGAGACTGACAGTCATGTTTAGCTTCTTCCATTTTCTAATGATTGCTCCAACAGTGGACCTTTTTTCACCAAGCTGCTTGGCAATTTCCCCGTAGCCCTTTCCAGCCTTGTGGAGGTGGACAATTTTGTCTCTAGTGTCTTTGGACAGCTCTTTGGTCTTGGCCATGTTAGTAGTTGGATTCTTACTGATTGTATGGGGTGGACAGGTGTCTTTATGCAGCTAACGACCTTAAACAGGGGCATCTAATTTAGGATAATAAATGGAGTGGAGGTGGACATTTTGAAGGCAGACTAACAGGTCTTTGAGGGTCAGAATTCTAGCTGATAGACAGGTGTTCAAATACTTATTTGCAGCTGTTTCATACAAATAAATAGTTAAAAAATCATACATTGTGATTTCTGGATTTTTTTGTTTGTTGATGATGTCTCTCACAGTGGACATGCACCTACAATGACAATTTCAGACCCCTCCATGATTTCTAAGTGGGAGAACTTGCAAAATAGCAGGGTGTTCAAATACTTATTTTCTTCACTGTAAGTTTACATTGGTGTCAACATTCAGCATTTTTACAAACATTGGACAGAAGTGCTTATAAACAACAGATTCATACAGTTTTTACTACTTTTGATAGTGATGACGGGGTTGGTGGGAAGTCTGACTTCAGGGGGCGTTCCAGTCGACATTTCTGGCTGGGAACTTGGAAAATCCAACTTCCCATATCAACTGGAATGCACCATACAACAGCAGATGCTGCTGAAGTTGAAATAAACATCACAATTCTCTATGCTGAAGTTGCAAAAACACTCAGTGTTTGTGCATGTAACATTTTACCATCACAGCAAAAAATAGTAGTACTAATTATACTATGCAGTTGGAAAATACTGTCAGTTGTGAAGGTTTCCAGCCCCTTCGCCTTTGTATGAAAACGATTCTATGAGGATTTAGCTGTGACTGTGCTGGGCTTTTGTTTGCGGTATGGAGTACAGGGTGGGGAAAATATGATAAGGTCCTGAAAATAGTACAAAAAATAAGTGAACAGGTTCAACCTTGCTTTGCTTGCTCTGTTGTTGATACTAATATTCATGATAAGGAAATAAAAAGATTTCCTTTTATCATCGTACTTTAAAGATAAAATAGAGGAAATTTCTTTTTTGTTTTTTTTTTAATCTACAATCTTGTAAAACAGTTCAAATGGTGACTAGAAAGGCCGTTACATTTATTAAGATCTTAATCAAACCATGCTGAATGTTGCTGCGGCTTGCATTTCCCAACCTACAGTACACAGAAACAGTTCCTGACATGCTCATTTCATCATTGATATGGCTTTAACAGCCAAACAATCTCTCTCTCTATGTCTTTTCAAGTCCCAAAAAAAAAAAAACACCACACAGCTCTGCGAACACATCAAACAGTATGTCGTTGTCTATACATCTTACTTAAAAAGCTCGGGGAGTGCATCTCTGCTTTCTAATAGGCTCTAATGGGTGGACAAACACTACATGACATCAGATTGCTTGATCTTATTAGGAAGAGTGAGAATTTCCATTCCAGCCAAATTTGTATTGCCACAGTGTTGAATATCCACTATGGTGGTGTAGGTTTATGTGACACGGCTTGATCAGGGCTGAATCTCTAATCTTATAAAGCATTATGTGGTGTTTTTCCACACTCAGACATTTGGGAAAACAACAAAAAGGTAAGGCGAGACAGTTGGTTACAAATTGGCAGACAACTTTGAAAGAAGTAATTACCAGACACAGTACAAAGAGTTTGGTTTTAGAAACATATGCTCTGTGTCAAAGGGGCAGTGCCGATTCAAGTTTGGAAGAAAGAAAAAAAGAATCAAAAACAATAAATCAATTGCAACTAAAAACTGGTGTTAAGCAGAGGCGGCGTATGTGCATAAAGGCAGACAGACAAGAGAAAGAAAAAAGGTCAAGCACAATGAAAGAGAGGACTTAACAAATAAATAAAAAAGTGAAAAGACAGAAACAGATTGAGAAACAGATTGAGTAGGTGATTAAACACAAAGATACAGAAAAATGAGAACAACAATAGAACAGACAGCAAGGCGCAGAGTGAAAGAGAGTAGGTCTGATTTACAAACTCAGGTGTCCTTTCTCAAGTACACGCTCTGCGGCAAGCAGGCTGCCTCCTCTTCTGTAACAGAACGGCCTGAACACACACACACACACACACACACACACACACACACACACACACACACACACACACACACACACACACACACACACACACACACACACACACACACACACACACACACACACACACACACACACACACACACACACACACACATACACACAGTAGATCTAAGTAAATCAGAGTGATTTAAGGGGGCCCTCTCCTGCAACCTTAGTTTTTATTGGGTGGTGAAGAACACAGCAATGTGGTAATGGCCACGTTTGCATAAAAGAGCTCCTTAAAACCCTAAAACATTCCTATACAACATTTGCTATTGCCTGTCTAAGTAATTTTATACTGGGAAAAGAGAGAGGGTGGCAGATTTATTTCCCCACTTTTCTTCCTCTAAAACAAACTAAATATAGAGAACAGAACAGACTGTAGCAAGGTGTAAAACAGGCCCAATGTAAGCAGAGTAGCCCTACTGTAACTGCAATCAATCACACACCATGGCGTAGTATCCCTGCACCCACACACCTAATTTTAATGAAAGGCCAAGGGGCTGAAAAGCATTCCAACTCTTCACAGTGACGGAGAGGTAAAAGTTTGTAAATGTGAATTCTTTATATTCTTTGACACCCACATACTCTGAGAACAAAGTAAGCCTGTGGTTCTTTAAAAGGGTGAAACATGGGGTGTTCAGTTTGGATACAATAACAGTGCAGTACACCCACACAGATGGTTCTTAAAAAAATCCTATTTATACTATAATCAAATACATTTTCCAACCGTGGTGTTTGAGTCCAAACCATCCCACCTCTTCCTGTCTACCTTTATCTTAACAGACAGTCTCATTCATATTTGTTGCAAGGTTGCTAAGGAGCAAAAACCCAGGACCCAGACTTCAAAGACAAAAAAGTATTTTTAAAGGTCCAATGTGTATGAATTTCTCCCATCTAGCGCTGAGATAGAAATGCTACGGTAGCCTTCACGCTTCAAAAAGCCGGTCACTTGCTCTATTCAATATCTTTTTTCTTTTTCTGGGCAAAGAAGAAGTGAAATTTGGATTTTGAAGACGTGTGCTCCTCCATGTTTCCTTCTTCAAACTTCCTGAGGCCGGGAAGCGACGATACCCATCAGCAGATTAGCAGCACCTGAGAGTTTTTCATGTGACACATTAATACGCATACGGAGCAGTATGTCCTATATGTCCCTTACCGGCAAACGTATTTCAAGATGGTGCATGAATATGGAGCATCTACCCCAGTTCATACGAATGCAAATGTAAATTTCAAGCCAAAAGGAATTCTTGGAATTGATGGTGGTGGTAAATATTTATGAAAAGGTATATAGTTTGTAAGTATATAAGTTTGTAAACACGTCACACACTGGACCTTTAATTTCTGAGGCAGTAGACTGTTAAGATCATTTGAAGAGGTCTTAAAACAAAAAAGTTTTAAAGTGCTGCAAGTGCTGTACAGTAAATTAAAAACTATTGTTTCCTTAGCTCTTGCCTGGACAGTATCATTAAATATTCACAGACAAAGTTTGTACAGCAGAGTGTCCCGCATCAACTGAAGGCACTTTGTGATAAACCTGCAATAAACAATCAAACAAGGGGTGAAACTGCAGCCCGAGGCTGGTGCCTCAAGGCCATAGTATACATTTACTTTGAACTTGAAGGTTTTCATCAATACACAACCCCCATAGGAAGTGAGTGTCTTGTACAGTCTGTAGCAGCATCCTTGCTTTCCCCTCCATCTATCCATTTTGACTTTGTTGTAGTCTTCCATCTTCATCTCTCCTCTATTCCCTATCTCTCCTCACTATTTCCCTATACGGCTTTCCCAATTTTCTAACCGCTGTCTCACTCTCCACCTCACCTGTCTCTCTGATTTTTAAGTGAAATTGAACTTATATTATATTATCTATCATTCAAATTCAGGAAATACAGTCACAGTAAATCTGCAACAGATCCAGATTACTGATACCAAAGTAAGAACAGGAGTACCATTAGGGGTCAGAGTTAATACAGGGAAATACTAGTCAAAGCAAGATGGTGCTGTGTTGTGCGGTAGCCTGTTGCAGCAGATCCTGATGTGTATGTGTATTTTGTGTTTTTAGTCACTTTTTTGGCCTTTAAGTGCACTTCTTTTTTATGGTCACTTAGAACATCTGGGTTGAGGTGGCTCCTTTTAACTTTGGAACTTTTCTTTTAGTTCTTTTCTTACTTTGGTTGTTTTTTGTGTTACGCACAAGGCAGCAGGACTATTGTTTCAACACGCAATCAGCTAATAGCGCTGTGTCGACCTGTGCTGATGACTGGGGCCAAGCCTGGAATCCTGAAGGAACTACAGAGGAGACGCCGGGGTTGCAGAGGGGGATTAAAGCGTAAGGCAAAAAAAAAAAAAACATAAGCCTGCCGTCCCAGCAATCATCATGGGGACGGCGAATGCAGCATACTGTTTTATAAGGAGACATGGCTGCACTCGCACATCGCAGACTATGGCGTGGCAGTACGTTTTTTTGTAAATTTGGGCGGACAGGGACGTTATAGAAAGAGTTTCGTCCTTACTATTTACCGGGGGAGTTACGTCCACCATAGTGATCGCTGTTTACATTCCACCAACTGCTGATGCGGAGGCAGCTGCTGACGTCATTCACACACTGTCTCACAACTCCAGACGCAGCCGCCCAACACCTTCATCGTTATCTCTGGGGATTTTAATCATGATTCACTGGATAAATCCCTCTCAGACTTTCAACAATATATTAACTGCCCCACAAGAGACAATAAATCAGCAAATCAGATCACAGCCTTGTCTTGCTGTCTCCTAAGTATGTTCCTCTTGTCCAGCGGCAGCCTGTCCACACAAGGACTGGAGGTGGACTCAGGAGGCTGAGGAGGCACTGCGGGACTGCTTTGAGTCTACAGACTGGGACGTGCTCTGTGAGCCACATGGGGAGTACATCAATAACATGACAGGCTGCATCACAGAATACAATAAATTCTGTGAGAACATCACCTTGCCCTTCTGGACTGTACACTGCTTTCCAAATCATAAGCCGTTGATCACCAGTGACCTGAAAGTCCCTCTTAATGAGAAGAGGAAAGCTTTCAGGTCACAGGACAGACAGGAGCTAAGGGAAGTACAGCACAGACTGCGGGAAAAACTGAGGGAGTGTAAAAACACCTACAGGAGGAAGCTGGAGGCCAGTCTCCAACAGAACAATATGAGGGAGGTGTGGACAGGGATGAAAGAGATCACAGGGTGTGGGGGTAGGAGAAGACACACACACCAGGCAGCCGTGAGAGAGCAAACGAGCTGAACTGTTATTTTAACAAGTTTAGATCACAGCTTCCCCTGCCTCCTCTACCACTCAACCAACCCCCTACACCCACTACCAGCCTCAACTGGGAGTGGATGACGCTGACATCTTCTGCAGTGAGCTCATTTGCACCTGGATGGCGGTGGCGGCACTGTGAGAATCACATTTTTTGATTTCTCCAGGGCATTCAACACCATCCAGCCACTGCTACTAGGTGAGAAGCTGCAGATGATGTGTGTCGGTGTGTCCACAGTCTCCTGGATCACTGACTACCTGAAAGACAGACTGGAATGTGTTCTGCCTGATGTGGTGGTGAGTGGTACGGGGGTCTCCTTTTCTGTTCACCTTATACACCACAGACGTCCAGTACAACTCAGAGTCATGTCACATACAGAAGGTTTCTGATGTCGCTGCAGTTGTTGGGTGTGTAAGGGATGGACAGGAGGGAGAGTACAGAGCGCTGGTGGATGACTTTGTGGAGTGGTCAGGTAAGAATCACCTGCTGCTGAACATGGATAAGACCAGAGAGATGGTGATTGACTTCAGGAGGAAGGGAACAGCTCCACAGCCCCTTTGCATCCTGGGAGGAGATATGGACATGGTTGAGGAGTACAGCTGCCTGTGTGTCAACATCGACAACAGGCTGTAAAATCAACATCACTGCCATTTCCAAGAAGGGGATGAGCAGACTCTATTTCCTGAGGAAGCTGAGATCCTTCAACGTGTGCAGCAGAATGTTGGAGATGTTCCAAGTCTGTTGTGGCCAGCGCTCTGTTCTCCTCCGCCATCTGCTGGGGTAGCAGCATCGGAACCAGGGACACAAACAGGCTGAGCAAACTGATCAGGAAGGCTGGCTCCGGTATTGGCTATAAACTGGACACTTTTGAAGCTCTGGTGGAGACGAGGTGTTTGCCTTGTTTTTTTAATTCTATGATGGACGTAATTCTGGTGGACGCTACCAAAATGAAGGACTGACGTGCTGATGTTTACCAATCTCACGGACGTTATTTTTCTGCTCCGGCAAAAACTTACTGAACTCTGCTTTATTGTTTAAATCTGGTGGCTAAGTGCCCGGAATTGGAGAGTGTTGTGCATTAAGCTACACTAACTGTGCATTAAACTACATACTTTGCTTAGAGCCCACATAAACGGGCTCGTTACTAACCTACTTCTGGGGGGTCATTCCCTATATTCTTTTCCCCCCAGCATGTTTCCTTGAATCAGGGAGGCTCCAAAATCATGGTTGCAGCTATTGCCGTGGTCCTGCTACACATCCTGCGATGCCCTGTTACATCCTACTACGCTCTGCGGTGCCCTGTTACTTCCTACTCTGCATTGTAATGCCGTGCAGAGCCCTGCTATGCCATGAACTACTACAAATTACTATTTGTAATCACTGTTCCATTATCTTTTACTGTGACTGTTATTGCCATTATTTATTTCAACCCCAACCGGCCGTCTGACACCGCCTATCAAGAGCCTGGGTCTGTCCCAGGTTTCTTCCTAAAAGAGAGTTTTTCCTTGCCACTGTCGCACTTTTTCTTGCTCTGGAGGGAACTACTAGAACTGTTGGGTCCTTGTAAATTATGGAGTGTGGTCTAGACCTACTCTATCTGTAAAGTGTCTTGAGATAGCTCTTGTTGAATTGATACCGTAAATAAAATTAAATTGAGGTCAATGAACAAACTGTTACCTATCATGGATAACCCCAACCACCCTCTCCACCCCACACTGGTTTAACAGAGGAGCACCTTCTCTTAGAGGCTCCGACAGCTTCGATGTCACACGGACCGCTACAAGAAATCATTCCTACCACAGGCAAGAAAACTTTTTAACACTTCATCACTGAGTGGTAAATAAGATAGACATCACAACTGCTGCACAAGTGCACCTTGCACAATAGGTTTATCTATAGTTTTATCAATACTAGTATACTATACAGTTGTACATTTTTATTCCCAACTTGTATATATTTTAAATGATTTGTTCTTATATTCTATACTATTATTACATGTATATTGTATCCTGTTATTTCATGTATATTCTGTATGTGTGCTGTGTGTCTGATATTTTGCCCAGGACACAGAAACAGAGATGAGACAATAGAAGGAACGTCATAGATTTCATAAAATAATTGCAAAAATATGTGGACGGTCTGGTTGTTGAAATGGGCATTGTCTTAGTTTTAATGTATAATTAACAGGCTTAGACTGTCGCTGTGTGATTAGTCCTTGTAATTTAGTATTTTCCTTTTACTGATTGCTAATTTTACAGGATAAAAACTGTGTGGGCCTTTAATCTTTGGAGGTTACCTATAATAACAGTGACAGGTTGATCTCTGACAGCAAGATTAGGACCCTTTACAAAATGTGCTGAATGTGTTGTCCAGGAAGTTGAGCAAGCATAAACAAAGCCACCAAGTCTGCTCCCCTTCTCCGTCTGTCTCAGTGTTCTTTCCTTCCCTTTTCTCACTCTCGCTTCCTCCCCCTCCCCCTCTTGACCTCCTTTCTTTTCTCATCTTTCACCTTCTCCACCACTCTGTCCTTCCTTTTGTCCCTTTTTCACTCTTTCTTCGTTATGTAACTTGGTGCTTAAGAATGCCAGCGGCAAGAAGGGCTGAATAGACCCTGACAGCTGGAGAATTGATGCTGCAGTCTGGAGACCATACAGAGAGAGACAGAGAGAGAGAGAAAGAGGGGCAGAGAGGCGAGTGGGAGTGTGCTGACAGTTGGGTAGGGGTTAGAGCTGAGATGATGAAGAGAGATGGATAGGACCAAAGTTGAGCTTACGTCGCTCCAGCTGTCAATCCAGCCCAAACTGCAGCAAACTGCCAACCAGCTGGCTGGATGTCACTTCCTGGACCTTCCTGCTGAAGGCACACACTGAGAGGCAGGACACTAATGTGATACACTGCACAGCTAATCGGCTCCCATTGCTCCCAATCTTCAATCCTGTCAGTGCCCTACTGTAAAATTATCGACATTAGGCGGATGTTATATTGAGCCATTGCAGGCAAACACAGTAACCTACTGCAACCCACAAGTACAAACAGGATTGTGTGTGTGTTTGTAACATGATAAATATTTAGACATACAATACCTCAGACAGGGCATCTCCACTGCATATCAATGTGGCTGAAGGCCTGAATACATTATAATGCATTTTAACAGAGTAATCTCCCGCCGATTTCACTACAAAGAAATTTGGAAAAGAAAACAAACTTATTTACACCAATAGCCTGGAGGAAATGTTGCAAATCTTATAACCATACATGAAGCACATAAACCATCACATGCACTCCCACATGTTTAAACACACACTTAGGAGTGGCATGGATACGCTACCTGGACTGGTAAACTAGTAAAAATTACTGTGGGTACTTAAGGGGCACATTAACCATTGCTGCTAACTTGATGCCTCTGTGATATACTAGCTCTCACAAGAGCTTTGTTCTCATAAGAAACTGATGTTTTGATGTTGGTGCACAAAAACTTAATTTTGTCTTTCTTGTCTGATCCAAAGAATTCAGATTTAAAGCATCTAATACACACAGCACAGCCTTGTTCTCTGCTAAGCACCTGGGGAGAGCCGGACCGGTGTGGCAAATAGTGTATAATCATAATGCAAATTAGTCCATCACGTTGTCTGAACAATTTTGAGTGACTTTAAAAGCCACCAGTCATCATTGTCCCTTTCAAAGCAACTAGATATATTGATGCCAACATTACTGAGCAAGACACTGATGGACAAGAAGAATTGAGCCAATAATGATTTTAGCCAACTTAATTGTCAACAACAAAACAATGCTCTTGTTGCTGACCACCTGGAGGTCCTTGATACCATCAAAGACAGCATAAAGGAACACTAGTGGGGCATTTGGAGTTTCAGCTAAATTTTAGATTTGTGAGTTTTTGACTGCTGTTGATAGTTACTTTGTGTGTCTTGCAGTCACACAACTGATTGACAGCTAATTATATGTTGCCTAGCAACAGCAGGCTGCCTCTCACTGACATCTCAGTCAGACCTTGATCACAGCTGCCTGAGGCGGGAGCAGCTTCGCAGTTCACCTCGTTTTTTTGGCGTCCATTGTGATTACCGCCTAAGACCGGAGTTGCTGAACTTCTGCTGAAGTCTGATCAGTCTGATCAGGGATTCCTAGTCAGTACTTATGATTGTCGATGTTGAAAAGTGTATGGCCCCTGCATGGACTTCCAATTCCTCCATGAGTGAAAAAGGCAGACTGACAAGTATCAAAGCTAGTGCCATGCTGTGGCCAGGAGGCCTAATGAGGTTTCTTGAGCAGCTCTGATGGGCATAGCTGCTGAGAGTCTGGCAGTGCTCATCAACTACCATCCCCAACAGGTCTGTGTGTGCACGAACATATGCATGTGTCTGTATGTGCGTGTGTGTAATCATGGCAAAACTCATCGACCACCAGCCTGTGCCAATATGCTTAGTGAACATTGCCCAGAACCATAAGTAAGTGGAGGGGGATGAAAAAAGAAAAAAGGTGAGTAAACAAGTAAAGATGAGGGGAAAAAATGAGAGAGGATGGGAGAGATGGGAGGCAGAGAGTGAATTTAAATAAAGGAGAACAGGGGTAGTAGCAGAGGAAAAAAATAAACTAGAGGAGAAAAAGGTGAAAGAAAGTGGGAGATAAGAGAGAGAGAAATGACAAATAACTAACAAGGAGAGAAGAGTGGGTCAAAGAAATAAAAGGGAGGGGGTGACAAAGGTAACACTGAGGTAATACAACAAAGGAAGAGACGATGAGAAGACAGCAAAAGGATAGTCAGATGGATGAGGGAAGCAACGGGGGACAAAGTGAGTGTGAAAGGTGACAGCACAGACCCAAAGTTAGAAAGATGAAAGAGAGAGATAATTAGAAAGCTAGAGTAGATGTCGAACGGAAGAAGTAAGTAAGAGAAACTGTGTGAGTCACTTCAGTGGAAAGCAACAGGGGAGGTACATGATCTACTCTAGTAGCAACTAATGTGTCAACAACATCAATTTTAAAGGGTCCCATTGGTATACAAAGAAAGAAGAGGCTTCATTTCCCAGTGAAACCCTGTAATAATATCAGTCACAATGTAACCTTTATTCTGACCTTACCACAAAGTTCAGCATGTGTACTGTATGCCAACATCTTTGAATTGATAACACTAATGCAAGTTTTGTTAACCTACAGCACAAAAGTATATATAAATGCTTGTCATTTTGTCTCAATGGGACTGTCTGCCTAATTTAACACCTAATTTAAGTCATAAAAACTTAATTATCCAAAACACAATTACCCATTAAGCTTCAGACATCTATATAGCCAGGTCACCCTGAACATAAAATGGCCTACTATTGCAATCTAATATTCGCCTCAACAGTTGATATAATTAACAAAAATGAAGAAACATCCCCATATTCATTTTTGGATCAATAATTTATGTTTAGTTACAATTTGTTATACCGTTTACAATTAAGGAGATGCAAAATGCAAAACAGGAGAGTGCTGCCATGCCAATTCTGTCTAATCTGCTTTCCTATCCAAAGACATGCAGGTCAGATAAATTGAAAACTCTACATGGCCTGTGGGTGTGAATATGTTTGTCTGTCAACGTGTGTTATCCCTGTGATACACTGGCACCCAGATCAGGTGTAACTGACCTTGCTCTAACCCAATGTGTGCTGGGAGACCATCCAGCCCCCCGTGACCCTGCACAGGTTTAGTGCTTTAGTTAATGAGTAGAGGGATGTTTACCAGGTATGCTGCAACAGAAAAATTTGAGCTCCACACTAGCACATGAAGCCAACTATCCCTCTTAGTGCACTTCAACTGTAACTGGATTGATTACTGCTGCACCTGGCTGCTCCCCCAGGTGTCAACATGGTCCCCAGTGGTGCTGTCTAATTATTGAAGAAGCTGTGATCTATGCTCAGCATTACTCTCTGCCTAATATCTTCCTGTCACTACTGCTCACAACGTGCATACAACTATTCCTGTAGATTATTAACATACTGTTCCAGCAGTGCTAACTTTCCATTCCTACTACATTTCAGGAATGTCACCAGTGTTCACTTAATACCCTAAACTGATGCTACAACTTCTAACTTAACCTTACATTGCGTAAACAGTATTGTTTATGGAGGGTTATCCTCTCAATAAGGAACTCTGGCCACACCAAGAGTTGGACTCTTGTCAGTGTACATTCCCTTGGCTTGACGTTCCTTGTTTAGCTGAGATCTGGCAGTATACCTGGGATTATTCCACATGAATCAGGCTACCACTGTTGGCTGGCTTTTCCTTCTTCCACCAGTCTCACCCTCTAGGCTGCGGGGGTGAGAAAGCTGTACTGTCCCGCTCTATGCCCAAGGCTTCCACTGTAACCACTAAATTGCCTGATGCATGCTCATTTATCATTGACTTTTCAGACCTGAACATTTTTTTTGCACTTCTTTGTAACTTTTAAACCCTGGTTATTCCATGCCTCTCCATCTGTTATCTATGATCTAACTCTAAACATGTTATTTCATTTAGACTCACTGTCACCATCCAAAAATGCACTCTCATCTTTCCAGTTCCAAATAAGAAAATTCTCAAGGACCGCAATTTTGTACCAGATTAAGATTGTTATTGAACACCTGTTTAATAGATATTAATGGTTGAGATAATGAAACTGAAGAATTTGTTTCATGCATTTATTTATTTCAACACTGCACGTTTACAAGTATATCCAGGTTTTTTAAATTTGCAATTAATCGTGATTAATCACAGCCCGTGACTGTGATTAGCTTGATTACTAACAGTAATTGTGAAATATAAAGTCTACTTGTGCTTTGTTGGGGGGGTTAAGAACACAACAGGAAGACTGTATTCCCAAAGACATGTACATCAAAACATACATGATGTTTGTGTGTGTGCGTGTGTGTGTGTGTGTGTGCGCACGCGTTTGAAATAGCACAGTGGGGTTTGTGACACAATGGTGAGCACTGATGGAGCATGAAGCTGATCCAAAGGAGCCAAAAGTCTTTTTCTCTGTCTTTGTACTATATTAAAGTCTCCCTCACACTCACACACACACACACACACACACACACACACACACACACACACACACACACACTACCCTCCTGTCAGTTGGCACAGCTGATAAGCTGCTTTCCCAGTTACTCATCTTGTTCTGTGTGACAGCCCAGAAGAGCTAAAACAATACAGGAAATCTAAAAGGTGGGGGTGTGGGAGAAAAACTGAAATTAAAAAATGAAGGATGAAGAGCAAAGTAGAAAAGAAATGAAGAGAAGAAAAATGAATACATAGATTTCCCATCAGATATCTGGGAGGCCTGATGACAATGTTGCAGCTCCCACCTGTGTCTTCACACTGAAAACAACTGACTGCCCGGCTGCACCCACACTCCACTCAACAAGACAGAGAGAAGAAGGAGGGAGATAGAGAGATAACATTTTCCCACAATACATTTTGGCAACATATTTAACACCAGCTGCTCTGGTGGATCCACGTAGTGGTCAAGAGTAAAATGGTGACATTAATAAAAACACAAAAATTAGTTTGATTGTAGAGAAACCCTACATTTCCCTATTCTTATTTCCTGACATGCTGAATGGCGAAGATATTTTGCTTTACCGGCAGTTTACATAATCACCCAATGTCTGGGGAATAAATCTGTTACCTATAAAAGCATTTTAGCTAAACAGTAGCATCAGTGATTTTTTGACATCTTTGTAGCATACAAGTGAACAGGCTCGTTTTGGTTTCCACTTGCAATGAGCCCTCAGAGCTGCTGAGTGATGAAATCACCATACAGGGGGGCTATAAGTTACGTTGAGCTGCCACCAAAGAGTTCCCAAGCAGAAAATATATGAAACTGGAGCTTTATTTCAAATAGCAGCCCAAATGTAACACAAAGATATACAGATAAACATTCATTTTTGTCATTCATATGATCCTCAACACCTTAATCAATGGCTTCACAGTATGTCGCATTGTGTGCTTGTTCAGATCAACAACACCAACAAACTGGTTCTTTCATTATTTTTTTGGGTGACCTCTAAAACAATACACTGGTTTCTTCTTGGGTGAACTTGGCCTGGATTCTCCCCGGCCATTATGCATCTGTCAGTGTCCCATGACAGGGAACACACTGTTTTTAAAGAAACTAAGATTAGCACCTACAATTAATTCCTCCTATTTTAACCCATTTCACATCTTTTCCCCCGCTGAGCCTCTGCTGCATCAGCACCTCGGGTCATGAAATTACTAAGTACCTGTTTGTCACAGCTAAGTAAGCATGCCCTGTGAGCTCACATTGTGGGCTTGTAAGACAGCATGAGCCTCCACCTTGATTCACAAAAACAAACATGCCCCACTTGGCCAGTTAGCTCCAGACAAGTGAATATTTGTATAGGCAATAAATAAAAAAATAAAAAAGTCAATTTCTTTTGTAAAAAATAGTTTCAATGAAAACTATTTAAAGTGTTTGGAGATCAACAGTCAGAGACATTTTCGGCTCTGTAAGACATTTTAAATATAATTTTTCAATGTTGTAACAATAATTACATTATTTTCACCTTCACTGAAATGTGGAGGCAAAAACAGTATCTGCGTAGGCACCGCTAGAGGAAACGAGATGTTTGGATAGAGAAATAAAGGGAATCCAGTTTAGAATCGCTTATTTAATCTGAATCCTTTAAATTCCTTTATCAAATCTTTTTAGGTAGTTTGTTTGGTGGGGAATTAAGACATCTCTGAGGTACAAGTACATTCAATAATCCTTCTCTGTGACATAAATTAACCCTGTCCTGACTTATCTTCCTTTTGCTGCAAGGGGAAACGGTGTTTGCTCCTCCTTGATGGGCTGCGTTACAGTACATATTGGAAACATGTATCGGTGAATGGCAGAGTATAAGTGTCTGAGCATATGAAACACAATGACAAATCTAACTAGTTTAACGGATCTGTACACAGTCTACACACAGGTTTGAAATCCATTAGTGGATGCTTGTCAAACAGTTGACTTTAAGGGACAGTATGCTACTATTTCACATTCTTTCGATTTTTGTGGGTGGAAATGCATACAAACACGATCCTTCATTATTTGGTCAGTCGATCACATTGTGGGTGTAAATAGAAATGCCAAAGCACATAAAACCACAGACAGGTGATGCAGCTGTGCAGTCGTCTGTTGTTGCTTCAGATTATGCTGGATCAGGATGTCTCAATTTACTAAATTAGTGTTTACACAGTGTGTCTTTCCATTAGTGCTGTCAGTTAAAAGCGTTAACGCAAACCCATTTTACCGATGTCAATTTTTTTATCGCAAGATAAACACTCTTTTTGGCCTAGCAAATTTGTAGTTTTTTCACATGCTGTTGCAACACCACAACGGATCTAGCTAGACTGGAAACAAAACAGCAGGCGAGACGCCAAAATGGACGCCAATAAGATTCTGAATGGAAAGTTTACCAAATGGTTCCATTGACCAAAGTGATGTGTGTGTTTTGTTGCTGTAAACTGAGCTATCATCGCAGCACGTCCAGTCTGAAATACCACTTGATGGCCAAACACACAGCTGATGCCAATTCCCGCCCCCCCCCGTCAAAGTATTTTTTTTCACCCTTTTTTTGATGGTCAGTGTTACACTGTGTGAGAGATTCTTTCCTTCAAGTGAGAATGTTACGTATGAAATTGAACACAACAGTAGGCTATATGCCAACGTTGGTTTCAACAAAACAATAATTTGCACAGAGCAAGCCGATCCACTTTTCCATGTTGATAAGAGCATTAAGATGAGAAAAAATAATGGGACAAAAAGAAATCAAGGGATATTTAGAATAGATAAAAATGTGCAATTAATTGTGATTAATTGCGAGTTAACAATTAATTAAATATTTTAATCGTTTGACAGCACAACTTTCCATACATATTTCCCCCTCTTAATTATAAGGAGAAGGGGACAATTAACACCTAAGTGTGGCAAAGCCCACAGGGGGTTTATTTTTATGAACTTAAAACAAAATCCCACAAAACACATAGACCTCTCCGTGACTCTGGAATTGTTTAGATAGATGCTAGAGATGGCATACTGTGTCAGACTATCTAGAGCAACCAAAAATTGATTCACTAAAGGCAGAAAGAATGTGGCCCAGTATCATCAGCATAACTTATTAAATGCCATCTTTTTGAGCAAAGATTCATGGTAGCATTGTGTGTCTATAAACACAAGCTCTAGGATAAGCTGAGCAGAATTGCCGCTGTAAAACTCCTGGAAAGAATCCAGAACGACATCATTTTTCCAAATGAGACACATTTTCCAAATGAGGTTGGACACAGAAAATGAGTTTGCAAAAGTTATTTTGTTCTAATTATGTTTTAATGAACTATTTTTGTTCTGAATAATTGAATCTTTTCCCATATAAAAGCCACAGAGATCATTAGCCTACATTCTACATTGTCATTGTTTCTGCACTGTGTCCCATTTATAGCCTTGTTATCGTCAGATACATTAAAAAGGCCATATTTTAATCACTGCTTATAGCACAGCAGTTAGGGTGGCCACAGACCAACCAACCTCACTGGGAAGATTATCTGCAGAGAGCCACAGTACAGCAGCTACAAGTACTGTACAAATATGAGCTAAACAAGAGCTGAATATGTTTTAATTACCTGGAAAACACAAATTCTGCTCTATTCATCCAAATGTGAACATTTTACATATTATCTGCTGTGTGATGAATGCACATAAATGCATGAAATGAGTCCATCTCATCTGGTACAGAAATATACCACAACCTCAGAATATAGTATTTAACAAATGTGTGATGCTGACAAAAAATCATGACCTAGTTGATCAATCAATTAATGACACGTGCAATTTAATATGTACAATACATTACAACTTGTGTTGTTATACTGTTGCTTAATATCAATACTGAGTCCATTAAAGGGACACGTCAGCATGGACAAAGAAAAAGGAGGGGACTGAGAGAAGGAAATTATCTCTATCCTTCATGGCCCCTTGGGGTGGATCTGTCATCTGTCACTTCTGGTATGCGTGGTGAACATGCTGCATATGCAGGTTTGTGGTATATGTACCACATTCACACATGAGTTTGTGTGTGTGTGGCTGTATGTGTTTTATCAGTGGGCGCAAAAATTGTCATGTCTCATATCTCTGAGTACCTGAGGGCCTTGAGAGTGTCTGTTTCTCTCCTTACTTATTAAACATCAGGAGAAACAGCAACAAAGACAACGCAGAATAAGGAAAGAGGCAGAGAGGACCATAAAGGATATGAAAGAAAATAGGTTTATGTGCATACAACAGTATTGATGTGAGAGAAAGAATTAGAAAAGAATGTTAAGAAAGAGACGGAAAGATTCATTCTATGATTAATTAGCCTCATTGTATCCCGGAAAAGTGCTGAGAAAAGAAAACTGTTGTAACTGGTAGAATACACCGACTCATATACACAATCAAGCAGAATCACAAAGGTTTTCTTTTCCGCAAGTTCGAGCAGCAGTGTTTATGAAACTGCATTAAATTCCCTTTAAGTTCTGAGGACACGGCCAGACTAACAGAACAATCACAGCTAACATTTCAGCTGAGGTCGACCGCCCTTGAGCTTATGAGGTTATTAAATCCACTCCATCTCTAAACACTTTTGCTTTGCAAGTATTATCTTTCATGAAAACAAACTGGACACATTTGATTTTACGAGACTGCTATAGAGTTTAAAAAATGTTTGAAAAAGGTGCCATGTGAAGGCATAAATAGACGCTAGCACAGAAAAACTATTCCCCACACTCACAACTCCATTTAAATAGACATGCACACTTCTCTGACAGATAATGTGAGTGCCCTTCTACCTGACTATTGTTCTTTGCACGATTTAAGAAAAACTGTTCCATTACGTAGGATCACGGTAAATAACATTTGATTGCAATGAATAGATGAAAAGTCAACCAAGAAATTCTTGCTTTCACACTGCTTTTTGTTCGATAAAACAAACAAGATATATTGGGGTTATATGTGATCTTTAGAGGTGCTGGAAGAAAGGTTTTGTTACCTTTGGACAGAGCCAGGCTAGCTGTATGTACATACATACATACATACATACATACATACATACATACATACATACATACATACATACATACATACGTTATAAAAATTTAATATACAGTAAGATGTTACGCTTTTCCTGTTTCAGGCTCCAAGACAGGCCGGGAAGCCTTGGGGAGACGTTCCATCCAGGGCTGATGTTCTTTTGGGGTTAACACCTTTACTTCAATGGCAGTATTAACAAAAGATGAAGCCACCATGTCTTGAGAAGCTTCTTATTTATTGTTAACTCACTTTAGATCATCTTTGGGATCTCTTTTTTCTCTAAATTCTTCCTATTTTATTAGTATATTATCTCTTTAAAGGTGCCAGAGTGGAGAAATATAGGCCTACTCTTGAACTCAGTAGACTTTAATGGATAGGACAGCTAGGTGAGAAAGGGGAGAGAGTGGGGCGACAAGCAGGAAATCCTCACAGGTCGGACTCAAACCCTGGACCTCTGCGTCGAGGTATAAACCTCTATGTATATGTGCGCCTGCTATACCAACTGAGCCAACCCGGCCACCACACCCAGAACATTTAAGTTTCATGCTGGTACTGAATATTCAATTGCAATATTTGTCAGTGAAATATTCAATTTTTGTGCTTTGTGCATTGTGTGTGTGTGCGTGTGTGTTTGTGCATGTGTGTGTGTGTGTGTGTGTGTCTTACTAGCTTGCCTCTTGGCCATCCGGAATGTGCAGATTCCAAAAGAATATCTCATTAATATTCATAATGAGTTTATGCTTTCATTAATCTTGCAGCAAATTGTCTCAGATCAAACTCACAGCTTGTATCTGTGTCCACACAAGTGTATGTCACAGACAGAAAGACAGAGAAAGAAAGAGAGTTATCAGAGGGGGATAGAGATGGAGAGAACAAAGAGAGGGAAAGAGCAGCTACAGATGGTCCTATGTACCAGCAGATGAAAAGGAGACTTTGAAAAAGACAGAAAAATAGCGTACAGATGAGAGGAGGAGAAGGAAAAAGGAGGTGGTCAAGAGAAGGAAGAGAGAAGAAAATAAAAGAGAAGAAAGGAGACTGTGGAGGAAGAGAGCAAAAGAGAGTTAAGTTCTAAAGGTATCTGCCCTACTTTGGTTTGACTAATGAACCCAAAGTGTCCTGAATCTGTCCTGATTCTCCGCAGGCCCAGTTAGACCACCCTGCGCTGAGAGTGTGTCTGTGTTTCCTCTTAAATGTGTCTAAGCATGTGAGACATCTTGATGTGTGCTTGATTTAATATGCTCTTTACTGTATATTAAAGTTGTGTTTATGTGATCTCAATGCCCTGCATGTGTTTAATGAACCACTGTCCCTTCTAGTCATCTGGCTTCATACCAACATGTGGCACACACACACACACACACTCATACACAGAGCAGGTCCATTTATCATTTGACATTAAATTGTTGTATGACCTGCAAGGGTAAATTAATGCCTAGGGTGCTGCACACACACGCACACACCCACACACAGCAGGATCATCCAATGTCCAGGGAAAGAAGACACAGCACAAGTAATGACTAAAGGTTCTTGTTACATAATAGGAATAATAAAATCACAGCTGCCAGCTTCAAAATCTTCAGCGTTTATGTATCTGCATATCCTTTAAATAAACAATCTCCAGTGACTTGACATGTTTCTGCATGTGTGTGTGTTCATGCTTCCTAATCTCTATCCTCTTGGCACCCCATGCAGGATTAGCCATGTTCAAAGGGGACAACTATGAGTTAATGAGAGTCATGTAATTGGCTTCCATGTGCTAGATGTATAGCTCAGAGAAAGAATGAACCACTGCATCTCATGTTTGAAGATGGAACAAACTAATGGAACTGGCCTAATTTTCAAAGTGTATACAGTGAATAAAGTCAACATAATAAATACACATTATCTTTGACAAGATGTCCACCTATTTTGTTTTGACTCTGGTCCTTGTTATTAAGAAAAAGGGTCAATTCTGGGTATGATTTGTAGAAAATGGGTTTTGTGACAGTGTTGAAGATGAAGTTTGATTACAGAAAAATACATTAAAAAACAAAAACATCGTGTATGCTCTGTGCAACCCCCCCCCCCCCAAAAAAAAAGCTTACTTGTTGTTTTAATCAGGAACGTGTCTGGAGTGAAGAGGTATGTTTAATTGCATGATAATAATAATGTAATTTCCACTTTTAAGGATGAAATTGACTTGACAATATACTGTAAATAAAATTACTTCAAGCAAATCAAATCGATGGCTATCATTTTTAAAAATGAATTTCATTACCCATTACTCATGTACCCATTGCAATTTCAGAAATACCTACATTACAGGTAGAGATAGATCAGCTGGCATATATAATATACTATATTTGAAAACTGACATAATATGTTATTTAGGTTTTCCTGATCAACGGAAATTGGCTACATTTTCCGATTCATTTAATTGATTTAATTTAACGATGCAAACTATAAAAATGTAAGCCTATCCAGATTGTACTTTGGGCAATCAAGTGTAACAAAAGGAAAGAAATGCAATCTCAACTATATGTTGTATGTTAGCTCTACAATAATTAACAGAGCGAGCAGCACTCAGTAGGAAACCTTTAGATTTCCTTTTTGAATACAAAAGATTGGAGGGAAACTGGCTTTGGCTGGTTTTAACAATATCAGACAATTTGTCCTCTTCTTTGTCTGAGAGCTGTATTAAATATATGTTTTGCATCTCATGTATTCCCTCCGCTGGCATCCCACCAGGGGTCCATTTCAGTTTAGTGAAAACTCTGAGTTTGTTTACCTTGAGATGAGGGAAACTCTGGGTTTTCTGTTTCAGAAAGGGAGGTTAATCAAACCTGAGAGAGAGGGGTAACTCCAGCCCGTTTCAGAAAGAGAGGTAACTTCTTCTTCTTTTTTTTTAAAGATAATTTTTTGGGCTTTTCCACCTTTATTTGATAGGACAGCTAGGTGAGAAAGGCGAGAGAGAACGGGAAGACATGCAGGAAATTGTCACAGGTCGGATCCAGCCACAAAAAGAGAGGTAACTTAACCTCAGAGTTCGTTACTATGGTAACTGAGCCTGTGACCCTAACATGGTCGGGAGCAGGTTTTCTTCTCTCAGTCTCGCTCTCTCATTCATTCATTCATTCATTCATTCATTCATTCATTCATTCATTCAGTCTGTATCAGGCGCATTTTAGCGCAGGTTGTGATCTGCATAAATACAAAATAGTGTTGGTTTATTAACCATATTAGCACACAAAACGCTTTGTTTTCTCCAAACATGGCATTTCCTTTTGTCAACAATCCCGTTAATGAAGAAGCTCTAGACTATTACTTCGCAGGGAGTTAAACATACGTCGGGAGATGATATTGAGGCCCTGACTATAGATTTCATATTTTAATTTCATTTCCAGATAACTACCTATGTGAGCGGTATCGTTTTTCTTCCCAGTCTATCAGTTATGTAGCCTACATAACCTTATCCATCCTCATATAACTAACAACACCCATCGTGGACATGCTCTACATCCCAGCACATCCTTTGTGTCACAAAGGGGCAGTTTTCTTTAAAACATTGTTGATGCGGAGCATATTAGTAAAGCCACTGTATAGCAAAGCGCCATCAGAAGAATGTGACTCGCTCTGAAACGTGTTACGTTTGTGTAGAGTTCCCTGGTCACAAACCAGTGAGAACCATTAAAAAGAAATCAATGACTGTAAATCATAATTCTGTTAATGTCAGTTCTGCAACCTCAGAATGGAATAAGTAGTAAGTAGTAGCCCGCAGGATTGCACCTAAATGAATTGATAGGTGTAGCCTATTACCATTCCAGTTTTCACCAGTAATATTATATGTTACCTGTGATTAAATATGACATT
Organism: Percina caprodes; assembly: GCA_013375575.1. Classification (NCBI taxonomy): domain Eukaryota; kingdom Metazoa; phylum Chordata; class Actinopteri; order Perciformes; family Percidae; genus Percina; species Percina caprodes. Next base: position 843,591 of record JABXJD010000216.1, read on the forward strand.
AATACACTATATTAGAGCTTACCCATTGACTCGAGCAGCAATTTTCGCCCATACCAATTCTTGCTATTTTACTGCAGCCGCTGTGTTGCTTTTTTAAGTAAATACTTGTTCAAACTCGCTGTACGTGTACATGAGTATTTCCGCCGCCCAGTTTGTTTGTGGTTGTTACCATGGTGAATGGCAGTATCATGGCTCTACAGGTAAAAGCCAGTAAATTAGAATATTTTGAAAAACTTGATTTATTTCAGTAATTGCATTCAAAAGGTGTAACTTGTACATTATATTTATTCATTGCACACAGACTGATGCATTCAAATGTTTATTTCATTTAATTTTGATGATTTGAAGTGGCAACAAATGAAAATCCAAAATTCCGTGTGTCACAAAATTAGAATATTGTGTAAGGGTTAAATTTTGAAGACACCTGGTGCCACAAAGTAATCAGCCGATTGACTCAAAACACCTGCAAAGGGCTTTAAATGGTCTCTCAGTCCAGTTCTGAAGCCTACACAAACATGGGGAAGACTTCAGATTTGACAGCTGTCCAAAAGGCGACCATCGACACATTGCACAAGGAGGGAAAGACACAAAAGGTTATTGCTGAAGAGGCTGGCTGTTCTCAGAGCTCTGTGTCCAAACACATTAATAGAGAGGCAAAGGGAAGGAAAAACTGTGGTCAGAAAAAGTGTACAAGCGATAGGGATCACCGCGCCTAGTCAAGATTGTGAAAAAACCCATTCAAAAATGTGGGGGAGATTCACAAGGAGTGGACAGCTGCTGGAGTCAGTGCTTCAAGATCCACCACCAAGAGACGCTTGAAAGACATGGGTTTCAACTGCCGCATACCTCGTGTCAAGCCACTGTTGACCAAGAAACAGCGCGCGTCTCACCTGGGCTAAGGAAAAAAGAGCTGGACTGCTGCTGAGTGGTCCAAAGTCATGTTTTCTGACGAAAGCAAATTTTGCATTTCCTTTGGAAATCGAGGTCCCAGAGTCTGGAGGAAGACAGGAGAGGCACAGGATCCACGTTGCCTGAAGTCTAGTGTAAAGTTTCCACCATCAGTGATGGTTTGGGGTGCCATGTCATCTGCTGGTGTCGGTCCACTCTGTTTCCTGAGATCCAGGGTCAACGCAGCCGTCTACCAGCAAGTTTTAGAGCACTTCATGCTTCCTGCTGCTGACCTGCTCTATGGAGATGGAGATTTCAGGTTCCAACAGGACTTGGCGCCTGCACACAGCGCAAAATCTACCCGTGCCTGGTTTACGGACCATGGTATTTCTGTTCTAAATTGGCCAGCCAACTCCCCTGACCTTAGCCCCATAGAAAATCTGTGGGGTATTGTGAAAAGGAAGATGCAGAATGCCAGACCCAAAACGCAGAAGAGTTGAAGGCCACTATCAGAGCAACCTGGGCTCTCATAACACCTGAGCAGTGCCAGAAACTCATCGACTCCATGCCACGCCGCATTAATGCAGTAATTGAGGCAAAAGGAGCTCCAACCAAGTATTGAGTATTGTACATGCTCATATTTTTCATTTTCTTACTTTTCAGTTGGCCAACATTTCTAAAAACTCCCTTTTTTGTATTAGCCTTAAGTAATATTCTAATTTTGTGACACACGGAATTTTGGATTTTCATTTGTTGCCACTTCAAATCATCAAAATTAAATGAAATAAACATTTGAATGCATCAGTCTGTGTGCAATGAATAAATATAATGTACAAGTTACACCTTTTGAATGCAATTACTGAAATAAATCAAGTTTTTCAAAATATTCTAATTTACTGGCTTTTACCTGTATTCATGCTGTCTTTTTATTGTGGTGGTGCACGCGCTTAACTCTGAGCCAACCTACTCGGAGTTGATTGAACCAACTCAAATCAGCTGTTCTGGAACAAGAAACTCAGAGTTTCCCCTCTCAGGGTAAATCAACTCAGAGTTCAGGGTTAGACTCAGAGTTTGTTAAACCTTCTTCCTGAAACGGACCCCTCTTTCCACCAACTCGAGCACACCTGTTATGATTATCTCTCTCCCTCTTTCTATTATATACAGACATGAAAGCACATTCTACTGAATTTTAATGTATAGAGGCTATATGTACTCTTCATACTCCCTTCATACTTCTCTATGCTAATATGTTATTCATCCCAAGGCTTTTTCTCGGATTCTCAAAGATGAAGCTAGAACTAATTGCTTTTTTAATAGCTTGGAACATGGTGTATTGTGTGTCTGTGTGTCCTCATGTGTATTTGATTGTATGGGTGTGCACATGTGCAGCTTTACAGTGATCTGATTAATGTAACTTGGGTAAGAGGCTGTTGAATGTTTTCTCATTTTCTCAACATGCTATTTGATGTTGCTCCAAAGCCTCATTGTGCTGTTTGCTAGATTTATTTAGCTGCTTGCCGTAAGAGTGAAGTAAGGAAATATCATTTTTTCCCACGTTTCCCGCTTCTAATTTTTATAAAACTATTGAATGTAACTCCTGGGGATGTCTGTAAGGTAGAGGAGAATGAAGAGGATAATTATATGAATAGTTAATCGATTTCTTACAACTCTATAGAGCAATATAAAATCTGTTACTTGTCTTAATAGACCTGACTACAACAGAAACAAGAATAATGAGAAAAACTAAAAAAGAAATATAGAGACAGAGGCAACATGGGGCAAAAGCAAGGAAACACGATGTACTGTTACTCTAAAAAAGAATAAAAAATTATAAATAAAATAAATTCAAGTTTCAAAAGGCATTTTTAAATGACACAAAAAGGGATTGTGGTTTCAAGCCATATGTAGAGCAATGTAGAGCTCTGATATAGTCCTCTCTTCAAAGGCAAAAAGGGCCTTTCATCTAAACCTGCAGAATCTCTCAAGTGCTTGTACGCACACACAGGCAATCCCTATAAAAAGTATTCATCCCCTTTGGACTTTTCTGGGAATTAATGTTTACAAAACGGAATCATAGAAGAAGTAACTAGGCTTTTTTGACACTGATTAAAAAAAAGATTATTTATTGTGGTGAAAACAAATCTGTACAAATTAATCTAAATTAAGAACAAGTCAAACCCAAGATGACTAATTGCATAATTATTTCCTTATTTGGGCTGACCTCTGTTCAAGTTGAGAGTGGAGCGATTGTGGAAATTACTGTGTGGTCACCAAACTAAGAAAAATAATAAAGGTGCACGTTTCCACACCCTAATGCAGTACGTGCAACAAGCCAATAGGAGAGTGAGAGCACCCACACAGTCCTGAGAGAACATCTTATTAGGTACAATAATTGACAATAAAAGACCTTTAAACATACTAAAAAAAAAAATCTCAGTTACCGTGACAACACGCTCCATTTTGCTTCATCACAACACTTTTTGTCAGTTATTCATGTCAATCAGCATTCCATCTATCTCACTTAGACATGCACTCACACGCACGCACACAAATAATTAGCTAGGAAATAGAAAAGACAGTACTGTGAAACATCAAATGCAGTGTTCCTCAACTTGCTTGTACTGTAAAAAGCAAAACAAAGAAGTGATTACTGTACTTCTACATCTACTTCTAAATCATTCTGTCATGTGGATTTGGCCACAGGTTCTAATCTACATTGCAATTCGCCAAACATCTAGTAAAAAAACCTTTGGGCATGGCGAACAAAACAATGTGGTATGAGTATATATATATATATATATATATATATATATATATATATATATATATATATATATATATATAAATAAAGTATATATAAGTATATATAAAATATATATCCCAATCATCAGTAACGAGTTGGCAGACTTGGACGGGCAGTTCTAAGGGCATGCATACAGTGCAATACTGTCAATACTGTAAATAGTCTTACAGTAAAGATGGTACACAGGACCATAGAAACAGTGTCTGATAAACAATAGTACATTACAGTAAAGAATGATGAAATATTACAGCCATAGATAATGTAGTCTAATTGGTTAATGCTCCACGCCAATTGCTGACAATATATCTTGGTTTATTGAAACTTCCATGATCTAAACATGGAATATTGTTTCTGTCTCCATAGCTAGGAACTTCCAGCCAATAACATACCCTGTCTAATTATTGACTTTTTTTACCCCGTTAGTGTTTTTTGGTAGCGTTTGCCTGCACAAGAGGAGAGTTATCTGTTCTGTTTGTTGCTTTCAGTGCTGTATTCACCATATCCAAGTGACATTAGTTTTGTTTTTTTCCATTTTGCCAAGAAAACAAATTCCCTAAATGTGTCTTCAGTCTCTCACTGCATTTTTACATATTTGAGGGTTAATTGAGGTTACAGTGACACTAAAGCCTGTCTCAGTAAAAGGCAGAAACCAGAAAAGGATCTTGACAGATCCATCAACCTGTCATGTGGCTTACAAAAAAAAACACTCATACTTCCACCGCTGGGTGATTTAGATTCTCAAATTCACATAAAGAGCACATCTTCAGACTATGGGAAGAAATCTAAATGTGCACAGAGGAAGTACCAGAGCTGACATTTTAAATGATATAACTACATCCAATAAACACTGAGCAAACTGTGAAGTCATGTAATTTTACATTCTGTAGCGTCTAACATCGTCAGTTCTGTTGTAAACCTTTCACAAAAATAGTGCCTTCCACTGCCCGCTGAGGGCCTTCAGGTTAAATGCCCTGGAGAATTTTACAAGCAGTGTATGCTTACACTAAAGGGACTCCCGTTTCCTTTCCATTGGTGCCTGTGGCAACTCTGAGATTTTCTTTCCTTCTAAATATGTGTCCTAAATTCTCTTCCTTCCAGACAAGTGTGTGCCCTACGCCGGTCTTTCAGAATAGTGGTTGGTTATTATTAATTAAGGTGGAAATGATGATAGCATATGCAAATACATTTTTAAAGGGCAGCTATCTGGGAGTGGAGTCATGTTTTTCTTTTCTTACTAAGGCTATCATTGTTGATCTGACCTTTAAATAGTTTTTCATCCATTATCGAACAACGAAAAACTCATTAAAGCTGTTAAAGCTGGCCCATTTAGTAGAGAGCTTGATTATCTTACCACGGCAGCCAATGCAAATCAATAAGGACTGCACTCATTGCAGTGTATATTTCATCAATTAGGGAAACAAAGCAAGGACATGTATATTTGAAGATAAATCAACGGTAAATAATTTACAGTAGGTGGGAAATCATTAATACTTCCCCATGCAAATACCAAGAAATAACCTAAATGGATGTACAGTACAAAATAAATAAAAAGGAAAATAACGTGATCAATCATAACGCAACAAACATCCAATCTTCCCCAAATGAGCATTCTTCTTTTGAGAGGACATTATTGTCAGCAGATTATAAGTCTTGGTTTAGGACTATCATCAAAAGAACAAGAGCAAGGTTATTCAGGGTCACACCCACCAGAAAATTTATGAGAAAATTAGGAAAAGACAGCTGTTGTCCTGTAACTGAACCACCATAAGGTCCACCATTTAATGTACCATTAAAATGTACATTCATTTTGACATGTACAAAATAAGAATGCCTAGAGGAGAGAGATGATAGGGTCACAGTAGCATCCTATTATATGTTACCAGAACCAGTGTTGCATTGCTGGCTCACTTATCTTACAGAGTGTCACCAATACTACATAATTAATATATCCACCCACTTAAAGCCTCCTCCTCAAACTGAGAGAGAAAGAGCTTAACAATAAGTAAGACAGAATTACTAACAGACCTCATGTGTGAGTGAGAGTGATGCAAAGCCATCAGTTCTTCAGCTATAGCAACCACCTGTTAAAACATCCATCAGATCCATCCATCACTTTTGATGCACAATCCTTGCAGCTTTTATGTCTTGAAATACATACATATGTCTGTACGTATGCAATACGACTGGTGCACTTTGCTCCACCTGCATTTATTAAATGTTGTACATAATCCTGCATAAAAATCACATTAATTTCATATCTCTATCTCTCGCTATTGCACTCTATTTAAAAATTATTTTTATTCTCCCATGTATTCTCCCCTGTGTGTGTGTCACAGTCTTTTATGACCTTTGCTTCTAAGACATTCAATTCCATATATATTCCACTGTGCGTAGGCAAGTGAGTGATTGAGTGGGTGAAGTAGGTGGCCGATTGAGCCACCATATATTGTTTACATTCTGCAGATTTAGTGGTATGTTCATTAGTTTGATAATGTAGCAGTCTCATGTCTTGAATGTTGCAATGCCCTTCTCCTTAAAAAAAAACTAGCCAGGACAGTTGTTCAGTACACTGTAACTATGAGAGACAAATAAAACTTTTCAAATCAATCTTCACATTCCTGTTTATTGTGAATGATTTTCCAAGTAAGTCTCTTTAAAATTGATTTTCATACAATGTGTTGTAATACTCAATGTGTAAACATATTTCATTTATACAATACAATAAAATACAGATGAAGCCATCTAAATGTTCCCTTTCAAGCCGGCTGCCAGCACACCCATTCATTCACTTTTCGCTTTGCTTTCACCATGATGTGGCGCTTCCTTCACAAAATGTAGTGAGTGACTTAAGCTACCATTTATTGTACATTAAATTAAGTTTTACTACACTGAAGCTATCCGCCAGAGACACGTAGCAAGGTACGTTCATTCCAAGTCAATGATGTCTTTCATACAGTAGTTATAGCCTACTGAAGTTATTGGTACATAGTATCTACTCTAGCTATTGTTTTGAGTTAGTCCATTTAGTTTTTATAATTTAGCCTTTAGTTCGGCCTATATTTGTTTATCCTAACTGCGCACGGTTTAAACTTGGCTCATTTCGAAGGTTAGGCTATGTAACCACTGTTCATATGGTGGCAATTTTACATACTGTACAATACAAGCAACTGAAATTATAAAATGAAAAGATGTTTTGCTGCTTTACAAGTTGATATGGACTGAGAAAAAAATGAATTCCTTGAAGTCAGCTACCTCACTACTGCAACATTTAGGGTGAAATGTTTTTCTTGCATGTTAATCAATAAGAGTGCTAGCAGCAAGAACACACACAACATACACAAACAAACATACAAGCAGATAGCTTATCAAACAGCTTGAACTCACACTAAACTTGTGTAATCTTAGCAGTGTAAAATGAGCTATTTTAGAAAATAAATATTTTTATGATGCCACCCGATGCATTAACAGTCTGATCATTTGTCATCAGTTGTTCAGTTCTTGTGTTGACATATAACAACAATAACTCTTCTCATAATAATGTCTTATATTAGTCAGCCTACTCTGTGTTTTACCAGTACCAAAAATGCAGAAACTCTCATATCGGTGAATATGTAGTGTGTGTGTGTGTGTGTGTGTGTGTGTGTGTGTGTGTGTGTGTGTGTGTGTGTGTGTGTGTGTGTGTGTGAAAAATACCTGGACGTGAAACAGCACAGACTCCTGAAGACTGACAGATCAAAGGTGTCTGAAAGCTAACCTGTCTGTGTTTCCTATCCACACCTCTATCCCTCCTCCCTATGACCCTGCTCATAAATGCCAACTTCTCTTTCTTTCTCCAACTCTTACACTGATCCATCCATCATTCCCCGTAGCCTTACACTAATTAATATGCTTTCCCTACCTGCTTTGCTCTCACTCTCTCTCTCATCCATCTGTCCATCCATCAATCCATCATCCTTGCTGGCCTTCCCAGGTCATTACCAACTGTGATGATGGTTTTGTTCCTCTAATTAGCCTAATTATAGCTGTCAGTTATAACCTGGTCCTCTGCAGGGACCTTATGATCCTACTGTGACTCTATCTGACCTTGGCACTGAGTGTGAGCATGTGTGTGATACCTCTGTGCCCATGGCTGACCTCAACACTGCACTACACTCATATTGTACCTTTCTCCACTTCGGCATTTCTTTCTTTGTCTTTCAATTTATTTGTTCATATGTATTCTCTTTTGATCACCTCAATTCTTTTTAGCACTGCTCCATTTCTTCGTTTTTATACTTGTCGCCTTGGCCTTAAATCACCAACTTGTGGTTAAAATAAAGTACAGTCGGACATTACAATTTCACGACTAGTCCATTCACTTCTACTTTGTTCTATGTTACTGTTGTTTCATGTTTAATTAGCTCTCTAATCTAACCTTTTTTCCATTTTAACGACCACAGTGAATGTAAGTTGTGAATGTCCACTTCGATTCCATTTTATTTTATTCATAAAGGACTTTCAAAAAACATAACACACCCACTGCCAGCTATAGTGGAGGCCATCAGATCTTGAGTAAAAATAGGTGTGAAGAGCCTATTGTATTTTTACAAATTTGCTGTCTTCACATAATTCAATCTATGCACATTTTTGGTAATTAAATTGTTCTGTACTTGTTGTTTACAAATCTGTCTTGGACACTAGCTAGTGAGGTCATTAACAAGGTCTTAACATCATTAACAAAACTTTAAATTATTGCTAATGAAGGTAAACACAAGACAGGACAGAGTGTCAAAGTATCATGACATGTTGGTTTTTTCATTACCGATAAATGTGCCTTGCCTATGTGTTTGGTATTTTGAAGTGAAAAGAGAGTTGCTTTAGGAGAGGAATGAAAATGAGATGGTGTTGGGTCTTTGACTTTGAGGTGATAACATCTCACTCTGCATCTGCTATGTTCTGTAACATAAATGTGCAGCAATTACTGTATATAATAATGATGAATGAGAAAACATACTGTGATTAACCACTCTTCAACCAGTAGATGCAATTAGGTTAGAGTATTGTTTAATGCAATTATAAAATTATTCTATTCTATGTGCTTTAACATTGGCAGAAGTTTCACTAATCCTATGTGCTACATGCCATAATTAAGATTAATGTATGCTTAATGCTTACTACTTCATACTGGCTCTAGAGCTAGTGTGTTGGTGAGGGAAGTCATGTCTGTATGCGTATTTTTA
>JABXJD010000216.1:857500-860000 GCA_013375575.1 Percina caprodes
CGTTACCTTGCCTAAGCACGGACACCTGGCCAATGGTAGCATGTGAATGCTATTGAAGGGCAGGTCTTGCCTAGAAGTTACATGGGTTCCATAATAACGCAGAACCCAAAGTAGGTTAAGTTTGCTTATACATTATATTTCAAATAAAAGACTCACATGCAACATAACAACAGTAATTACCGGATACCGTATGTGTATGATGATGGCTTAAACCAGATCTAATATACAGCAAAGGTTCTTTTAACGGCAGTAAAAGTCTACCTTAAATGTGTATCCTTACCCTCAAGCCTGCCACACAAAAACACACCCATCAGAAGAACATGCATTTATATAGTACATTCACGCAACAAACATACATTAGAAATGCAGTAGTAGTAATAGTAGTAAAAAGAAGAGATAGGAGAAGAAAACTGTGTCAGTAGAAGTAATGGTGATCTGAAAAAGGAAGTGATTAAGAAGAGCAAAGACAGAGAGAAAGAGATAAAGAGACAGAGAGAGAGAGAGAGGAGCCACGACAGGCAGCAGCACTTGGAGAGGACGCCAAGACAGTAGGAGGTCTGGAAAAGGGACAGAGAATGGTGGCAGATGAGAGGAGGATCAAAGAGCCAGACAACAGGATGAAGGGTGGAGATGCCAGATCAATTTAGGATTTCTGAAAACGGCCACATACCCTATCCATGGGTGACAAGACATACTCAGTACTTACATTTCTGGTAATGCTGTGTGTAGCAATAACATTTTTAATGGCCCAAAAATGTACTGTAGCCAGAATAAAACGTTAATTAGGAATAACAAGAGGCAAATGTTTTGAATGTAAGCATATTTTGTGTTTGGAATATTCTGCAGGTATGGACAGCAGAGTGGATTATGCTGCTGTTGCTTTTGAGTTGTTGTCGGGGTGAAACTAGGTGGTTTTGGAATTCAATAACTGTCTTAAACCCAACCAGACTGCAAATACCCTCCCCCACAACGAAGCAAGCTACAACCTTTTCAGAGCAACATTCAACTTTACAGGCGGTAAATGTTTTATACTTCTATTGGAAGAGATTACATCCTTTGACATTTTAAATTTGTGAGTAATTCTCATCTAGGACACCCTTGTCATTCTCTCTGCCTTTTTAGGGAAATCAGTTATACATTTCAATGACTTCGTTTTCCACTGATGCCTTTGCTTTTAGAAATGATATTAATTTGATCCCAAATGTATTTGATTTCATGCATTAATGTAGAATCCACACGATAGTGCTGCCTCTATTTAAGACATATTAGTGTCAGATTTATGCACAAAGAAAATAATATTTCTGATTAGATAGACTATTCACTACAAGTCTGGTCATTTCATTGATGTCCTCACTTTTTTTTTTTTAGAGCTGCAGAATATTCAAAGGATTATTAATTAATCATTCAAGGTGAATACAAGGAAGGTTTCAGGGCAGCAGTAAAAAGAAAATAGGGCATACAATTGAGTTACAATAGAGTGATGAACATAGTGTCAATGCAATAACTAGAGGGAATATTATATATAAGCAAAATATGACTTGCTATGACAACATGGAACAAAACAGAGATATAAGCAAAAAACAAAGAAGTGAGGAAAGGAGAGGGAGGGATGCCTCTTGACTCCTGAGTTAAAATGTTAGTCTAGTCTCAACCTTTTGGAACATGTCTAAAGGGGCTGGGAGCTAGCAGGTGCATGCACACGCACGCGCACGCAGACACACACACACACGTCTGTTGTTGTCAATCTCTGTGCGCCGCTTGAGCTTTTTTCCAGGAATGTCTCCACAGTTCGTAATACTGCAAATGAAAGGACTTTCACCAATGGGCCATACCCTCAGTCACAGGACATTTATTTAAATGATATTCTTTGAGACTATAACTTTAAAATCTGTGGACACTGTACGCTTTAAAATAGCAGCTCAGAATTCACCTACCAACCACTTAGTCTTGGCTAAGTTTTACTATTCTCATATGGTGTCTGTAATATCAACAGCTGTTAATGTTTATTGGAACTCATACACTTTATTCTCTTCCGCAGTCCCCCCCTTTTTGTCCTTCATTTTCTTTGTCCTTGACTGCTTCTCCTAGTTTTCTTTACTTCCTTTTTCTCCTCTCCTCTCTCCCATCCTGTCTTGTTCCTTTACCCTCTCTGTCACTCTTTCTCCCGGCCTTCCTAAATCCTCTCCTCACATTTCCTTTTACCTCACGTCCTTCCTTCCAGTCTTCTTCTCCCCTCCTGTCCCCCTCCTCTTGCCTACTTCGGTGTACCCAGTGTCATTGTTCGGATAATTATTTATTAACGTGTTTATGTCGCCACCGTCCCTGTCTGTTGCTGCCATCTGTGCCCAGTTAGATGCCCGCCTCCCTGTGCCGTTCTGCCCTGCCCGTGGGGGGAGAGAGCCATACATGGGGGCACAGATCAGAGACTATCACACACCCACACACCCACACAAACACTCTTTCTCTGGTCTTCTTTCTTTGACACACAAACCCACACACC
>JABXJD010000216.1:865000-887500 GCA_013375575.1 Percina caprodes
AGAGGTACAAAAGGCAGCATTCTTGTCTACATTACAGGACATAGCAGTGCAGGTGGCATTCTTAACTCAGAGGTTCTCCATACCAGGATTGATTAATACAGAAACTGTCTGGCCTTAACCCACCCACTTTCATTTCACTTCACATAACCAGCACTGGATTCTATGACACTATCTAATGTTATTCAGTCAGTCTTGTCAATGGCATGACAAAACTGTAAATTTGTTATCATGGAAGACTTTGTTGAGTACATTCCAATTAAACTAGTCATTAAATAAGATTGAACTTGTGTGTATGAAGTGCATGAAACCACATTATTACTACACTGAGAAATTCTGATTGTTGAAACCAAATGGAATAAGCACTGCATTAGCTGACTTGTGAAGTAAAACAATTGCAGATCAAGGAGTTTAATCAGCCTGTAAAGCCGTGTGGATTAATCAAGCCTCAGTACCAAGACCCCCGTTCTCTCTTCTAGAACGGTACATTAAGGTAAACCACTACAAGACACAGTCACGTCCAGTCAGGTGATATCAGAACAGAGACACTCACTCAGTTGTCTCCTTGACGACAAAGTGGCACTCCCATGCACCTTGATGCCCTGGAAACAGAAGACAGGTTGACACAAAGGGCAACCAATATAAAAAAAAATAGGGGACGGAGACAAAGAGGGATTGTTGTTAGATCAGAAGAGAAAAAAATACTTTACTTTGGTATATTTTATAGCAATCATAAATCAAGCTCCAACACAGCCTGTCCCCTAATATGTATTTATCAGTGGCAGACTGTCATTTCTCATTACGAGTAAATAACTGCAAATAGGTCTTTGCAAAGTGAATGAATATATGTACAGTGTCATTGATGCAAAGCAGTTCACAAAGTTGAATGCTGGTTAATTTTTTCCTCTGTAGACACATGGTCTCTGGTATAAGTACAGTTTCAAAATGTGAAAACAGTACAATGTCACTCACCCACATGCTTTGTTCATTCATTCACCCTCTCATAGCTACAGTACATGTCTGCTAGTGTCTATACTGGCAACGTGCACAGAACAAGGATTCACTTTCCTCCTTTCTGTAATACTGATGGAAAGTGTTAGGGGCTTTGCGTCACTGACACCCATTTTGATGAACAGAAGAAAAAATAGAGCTAGTGGGTGACACCAAAGCAAAGAACAGGGTTTATAAATACTGGATGGTTCTTCATGTTCCCACACAGGGTTGTTCTTCATGTACCCACACTGCCATTTGCTTGCCAAAAACTACAAATATGTAATACTGATTCCACAACATTTTGCTTAGAAGCCATGAGACAAGGACACAATTTTTAGGCAAGTGAGCAAACATGTATGCACAATGACCAAATAACAGTATTCCATGGTATGTTCCTCCACATAGTGAGCTATATTATCCATATTAATGTTGTCCCAGCTGGAAATGTCCTATTCCTGGTACTAATTATTTTGAATTACAAAACAGTGAAACAAACTGGATGAAGAAATATGATTAGTAACACTGCATTCTCTTTTAAGATGCCAGATAAAACGCCAGATATAGTTAGTGCATAAACTTAATTTAAATAATAATTTGTTATCCTGCAATTATATTAGTGTTTTATTTTGAGGAGTCAAATATGGTGTCTGTATCTATCTATCTATCTATCTATCTATCTATCTATCTATCTATCTATCTATCTATCTATCTATCTATCTATCTATCTATCTATAATATAATAACTATCACCTTCACATTTGCTATCAATCATTTGGGTGAGAGACTAGCTGGCAATAACCATTATTTACCCTTAAAGTGAACTTAAATAACTTAAAGAACAAAGAAGGACATGCGGTCTAAAAGCAAGAAGAATAAGGTGACAAGGAAGAAGGGGGAGATGAAGATAGAGTACAGAGGGGAAAAGGTGGCAGGGGTCAGAGAAAGGAAGAGCAATATAAAGATGGAGAGATCAGAGCAAAGAAAATGGATGGACGTGCAGATAAAAAGAAAGGAAAATCAGGTTCTTTTCTATGGAGAAGGGAAGGGAGATGAAGAAAAAAAGGATAAGGGAAATCATAAAATGTGTAGAAGAAAGGTAAGAAAGATGGACAACAAGACTGGCAGACTTAAAAAAGAAGAATGTATAAAAACTCTAAGTAGGGCAGAAAACTGCCTCTCTTGTGCTGAGCCCCCATCTCCTCCTCTTACTCTCTATCTTTCTTTCTTATTTATATCCTTAGCAGCACCATTACTCAGTTAGGAATATGGCTGTACAAAATGATCTAGTTTACAGGAATAGGAGTTAGAGACCTACATAGTCACAATCAAACTGGACCCTCCATCCTCCTGCATAAATTGGTGCAGACGTGTGTGTAGAGCACTGATGACGCAGGATAATATGATCTATGTCATCATACATATTGATTCAGGGTTCCCCAGCCCCAGGAAGATGCATCTAGAACAACCAGTGGCGCTCATTAGGAGTGCTCTCTCAACAGGGGGTCTGCTTCAAACAACCTATGTCACCACTGTACACAGCAATAATAGCTGGACGTAAGTAAAGGCAAGCTAGACCAAAGCTGTTCCCCACTGATGCTCTGAATCAATAACCCGGGACATAAATGTCCCCAAAACAAAGGCAAAGAAAAAAAAAAAAATCAATGCTGTTCTGCTTTAGTTTATACAAGTATTGAGACAAGAATAATTTCCAGACAGCTAAAAGGTGGCACGAGTTAACAAAAGTCATTACTGCTAGTAAATGGGAAAGCTTTTTTAAGCAGTTAACTATTAAGGAGCATTCATGGCAATGTAATGGGGCTAAACTCACATTATCTACTCTTTCATTTGCATTATACAGTTTAACCACGTTTTACAATCTAAACAATCTCAGTACAAAGTGATATTTACTGAGAGTGACACCACATGTTTGATGAAAGTTGTAGATATATTATGATTATATAATGAGGATTTGCAAATAAAGACTTTGCAGGTAGGTACTGTACAACATGATATACAGTATAACACGACAATTATTAATGTTGCACTTCAATTCTAAGATAAAAGACCAGAAGGATAAACAAAACAGAGAAAGTCACATAATATCAGATGATTTAAGTGCAAGAACAAATGTCCAAACATCCAAAGTAGATGTAAAATGAACCGCTTTTTTTTATTTATTTTTTTATTTTTATTACAGATGTTAAGCACACAGTCCATTTTAAACTGTAAGGAAGCCTCTATGCGTTTTTTTTCTTGCTAAATTATATTTTTAGACAACTTTAAAGGATTGTCCTGCACAGGGATTCAGTGTGAGCAGAGTAAATGTCTTTTGCTCAGAGATTCCCATCTCAACCTCATGCTTTTTATAGGGTCACACAGGGACATATCTGATTATACAGTCTCTATTTTTACTGCCCTGTTGTCAGTTGTATTTGGCTTACATATGTAATTACATAGCGACGAGCAGTCTTTAGTATGGTAGAAACTGAAATCTGCTATTTAGAATAAAGACTGCTTGCAAAACTAAGCATAACCCATACAAATAAAGTGGGTTATATTTTATATACCAGTTATATTAAGAATTGTTTTTCTTAAATATTAGCAACTAAATATGTCAAATGCTTGGCATAGAGCTCTTTTTCCCTTCCACATATACACAATTTGATGCCCTAGCCACAAAATATCTATATTAAATTATTATAAAAATATTAAATCACTAACCTTAATATCTAATTACATATTTCATCTTTTATAATGATGGCTCATCAAGTCTTGTGTCAAGCCGTCAGAAAAGATTAGTTAATTCTGACCTGACGTTTTGAATTTTTGTTTAAATTTCTTTATATGAAATGACTTTGAGCTTAAAGAGATTATTCCACTGCACATATAAAATATACCTAAATATACTCCTTTTGAGATGGAGAAATGAGAAAAGCAGAATGAGAGACAAAGAGGGAAGAATCTGAATGATCTACTTAAATGTTTCTCTATTTAAATGTAATAGCCAACAAACAGACAATAAACGATCCTCAGCTATCCCTCCGCTCCTCTCATTCTTTTGAGAAGCTCCTAAAGAAAGAGAGAGAGGAGATAAAGAGAGGGTGGGTTTGAAGGAAGGGAAAAAAAGAGAGATAGGGAGGCAAAAAAAGTAAAGTTGCACAAATCTAGGGAGAATAGAAAACGACAAAGAAGAGAGTGAAAAAGACAGAGCGAGAAAGGGAACAGTGAACTAACCATCAAGAGCTTTTGATTCTCCCATAAAATGTTCCTTTTAAGAATGCCCATGAAATTAGCTTGCTGAAAGAAAGCAATCTCAATCGATTCAATCCCCTCTAAAAAGCCACCATACCTCCAGCTCTTAAGAGTCTCTGTGGGACATAAAATAGATTCTCGCCTTTTCTCCCTAACCCCTCTCTTTTCTTCCTCTCTGTCTTACGCTTTCTTGATTTCCCTATCAACTTACCTACCATCTCAACACTGGCACACGCACAGAACCAAAGAAATCTTTAAGTGCAGAACTTAAAAATAGAAAAATAGATGCTAGTCCAGATTTCAAATTTGTGTTTGGCCCTCTCACACTGCCACTTGCAGCTTCAGGTAGTCTAGATCAACAGCAGCTCCATTCCAGGATAATCAGTGGAACATCCGTTGCCACTGCCATAGCATCCGGCACCTTGCAAAACACGGTTTCCTGAAACAACAACAAACTTTCAAGCTAGAAACATGCTGAACATTGCATGTTTTGAAGACATTTGGATCATGCAACACGGCATGCTTGCTT
Source organism: Percina caprodes (assembly GCA_013375575.1). NCBI lineage: Eukaryota > Metazoa > Chordata > Actinopteri > Perciformes > Percidae > Percina > Percina caprodes. The sequence goes on from JABXJD010000216.1 coordinate 869,772, forward strand.
GGGGAATAATTGTAAAGATTTACAAAGAATATGATTAACATTATGGCATTTATTATCCAACTGGATCATTTTGGGACTGATGATGGAAGGATTGCTGTAGACGAAGTAATGTTACTAAGGGCGATACGCTGGTAAAAGCAAATTACATTTAACCATGTACGCAGCTTATTTAAATAGCTCAGGTTACTGTATTGTGTGAGCAGTTGGGGTTTTCTTTTTACGAAATGCAAAACAACCAAAACAAGTTCCTTCCCTTCCTATATAATCTTCCTAACCCTAACCTGGAGTAAGTTTTGGCAATGCGAGATTAGCTTCAAGTGGATATCTGAATCTTCCTTAGCCGCACTCTTCACAAGGTCCCAGAACTTCATGCCGTGCACACTATTAAAGACCTACTGTACAGGGTCATAAATACTACAAAATAATGTTACAATGTGTATTATGTGGAAACCTGTGATGGCAAAATGGTTGTATCTGCTTACATTTAAGGATGTCACTATTAAATGAGGTTGTAGATCAGATTTACAAAGTTTCATTATGAATTTACTTTTTCAGCATTCTCACTAATTCACTACTTTATATTGGCCTTCACACCAAAAATGAAAGTCAGATTTGGCAAAATTTACAGCTGAATGTCACAATGACTGGACTGACATCTGGTAGTTTGAGAGTCCCAACAGTTTATTTCACTAGACTGCATCTTGAATAAAATATAAATAAACTATGGAAAAATAAGAAAATATAAATTACTGTAGGAGGAATGGAGAATACTGTATAGGTGTGTGATATAGGGCTGGGCAATAAGGCAAAAAAATTGACTACAATATATGTTCCCATTTGGACCGATAACAATATTTATCACGATATAGATTTTTTTGCTGATACTGCATGTTCGAAGTGCATCCTGACTGAAGCCTGAAGAAACCAGAGGTTTAATTACACTTAAGTAAATAGTTTATTAGCATACAGTATACAATAAAAAACATACCTTTACAATATTCAGCACAATTCTTTTGTTGGGTGAGACATAACTCACATCAGGAGATGCTCCACAGGTCAACAGAGCAGTAGTGCCCTCTACTGGCAAAAGAAAATCAAGAGTAGCCCTCTTTACATCTTACAATCACATTTTCCTTTTTTTGTGTCGACAAAATAAAATAAACAAGTGCAAACTAAGTGCATACTCAGTTATGGTTACATTTCTTTACTACTTAAAAGCAATATTTTACAGTACGGATTAACTCCGGCTGTACCAAAACAACACGACTGATTGTTGTTTTGGTACAGCCGCTATAGCACAGCTAATGCTAGAGCTGTTAACATCAGACAAACAAGCTGTGTGTGTGTGTGAAGACTCGGGCCAGCATTGATCCATATTTTCATACTCTCTGTGTGGTCACTATGATGGTACTTTTTGAGGTGATGGAAAAGATTTATTGCGTTTCCCGTTGTGCTTGGCAACTGCAGACATATTTTGTAGACTGTATTTTGTAATCTGTACCTTGTCGCTTTTGTGAAATTCAAACCATTTCCACACAACTGACGTGTAACCCTTTTTATCTCTCTTCAGCTTGAGATAATAATGCAAGTTCACATTTATGTCCACCCTCACTTTCGTTGCCCTCGGCTACACTTTGCTAATTTAGTTTTTTAAGATTACTTTTCGGAGCATGTTTTCCCTTTATTAGATAGTGACAGTGGATAGACAGGAAAGGTGGGAGAGAGATGGGGGATGACACGCAGAAAAGGGCCGCAAGTCAGACTTAACCCGGGTTGCTACAAAGGCCTCAGCCTACATGGGGCGTACGGTCTTACTGGGTGAGCTAGAGGTCGCTCCCAATTTGCTAACTTCTTATTTCTTTTCCAACTTCACCTTCTTCCCCAGTGTTGTGTCTAAGATTGTTCCCCTGTCCATATGTGTTTCCCCTTACCTAAACCAGAAACAAACCTTAACTAGATGGGGGTGCTACGCATTTTAACAGGAGGAAAACACTATTTGCGGGGAACACACGCAACTCCGACAAACGCTTACAATAGGAAGTCAACGTGTTCAGCATCCAAGCCGAAATGGCAGACTCTCACAGTTGCGTTATAAATATGTTAAAAGCTTATCATTGTTATCGATCCCGTTTTGAGATTGTTTTATTTCCCAGCCGTAGTGTGATGGATGCACATTTATTAATTATTTATGATAGCTTTGAGACAGTCAATTTCCCTTTACTAACTACAGCTGGGAAAAGTAACAAGATCAGAATCCCAGCTGTCATTTAATCTGTACTCATAAGTGATGACAGCAAATCATTTGAAATCACAATGTGACTTGTGAGGAGTGAGGCATGCACTCAAGCATTCCAAATAACTTTAACTTCTTGGACCTTCCTAGAACTCAGCAGCACACAAGGTAGCCTGGTACAAGTAGAATAAAAGAGCAACTTTGAGGCAAGTTGGCCTAAAGTTGTATGAGCAGCCAGGAGCTGTCCCTAGGACAGCGTGTCGGATGGTGGGAAAACCAGGGCAAGAGAATTCCTAATGGATTCCTGGAGGCCTGGAAACCTCAGTGAGGACAGGAACTTCTAAAAAGCTAACTTCTGCACTTTCAGGGATCAGCGAACAAAAGCAGGTAGAAGAGAAGGAGGAGGACAAGTGAGTTAGGAAAAGTAGGAGGACGTTCCAGAAAAGGAGAGTGAGGTAGAGGGAGAGAGGATGAGAGAGATGGTCGACCTCGTGAAGTGGCAGAAGCAGTAGAAATAGATGCCCCACTTGTAGACACACTTTCTGCTGCTAGCCGACTGTCCTCGATGCACTGGGGTAGCTAACCTACATAGGCCTGCTCCACGCTGCAGCATCTCCCACACACATGAACACACGCTCAGTGTGTCACTCTCTCACTCGCTCTCTGTCTGATAAACACAGGCATGCACACATGGGAGGGGAGGGGGGAGGCTAAAATCAGGCCACACATGCTCTAGCTAATGCTGAGTTAAGTCACCTGTGCTGCTAGCCTAGCTTGCTAGCGGGCAGCCAGCTGCTCCTCTAATTAAGAGCCCATCTACTCAAGGGGCCTGAGCATATGGAGGACTCTATAGCTAAGAACTGGTTTTATAATAGATAGCAATGCCATACGGTTGAGTATTGGCCAGAATTCTTAAAGTTGGACTGTATTAGGAAGATAAGGTTATTGTGGTCCCGACCAGACACAATGCATCAAAGTAGTTTGGAGATGCTACGATATTGCACAACAAACATACTTCCAACACACCCAGCGATGAGCTTGTTAAGTTGATATCTAGGTATTGCCCTACTCCTTTAACATAAACCAACAGTGTATATCTAGTATGCTAATATTGTGCTATTTTCAACCTGAAGTTCATGAGACACTTATTGCACTACTTGAATTCAAATGATTCCCCGCAAATTATTCAAACTACTTCACCTCAGAGAGGTGAAATCTTCATATACACTGTACTATAGACACAAAAACAGAGCATCTTTTTATCTACCCTCCTGGTGTGGCAAATCACAATTAGTTTTCATTAAATGTATTAAAAATAATCAGAATGTCAGAAATAAATGACCAGAATGTAAGGTATCAAACAAATAAAAAATACCTCTCAAAACACAAATCAATTTTTTTTGACCATTTTTTTCTCTGGGTTTTTGTCCAGAGAAAAACATCTGTGCAAAGACTTATTGATTCTAACAAAGTAGTTCAACTAAACGCATGCTCCGTTAGTGGCAACACCATACTAATGTGTGAATTATGCCACGTCAGGCATGACAACACATGAAAAACACACAACCAGAATATTGAATTAAGTTTTTAATGTCAAAGGTATAAATGCAACCTATTTGAGTGAAGATAAGTGGACACCTTCAACAGCATTTATATTGACTTTGCTGTCCAAGGCCAGTACTAATGACTGATTCACAAAACAAGCACATCCACAGACACACACACACACACACACACACACACACACACACTTGCATGGGCAGACACATAGGCAATGACAAACGCATGATGGGCATGCATTCAAATTTGCACACCTTTGCTTACTTTAGCCTCCAGTACCAACAAACATATAATTACGTGAGGCCATTTCAGGCTACATTATGAGAAATGCATTAGACAGTAATGGCAAATGAAGCACAGCGTAGACATATCTAAGACTCTGTGTGTGTGTGTGTGTGTGTGTGTGTGTGTGTGTGTGTTTGTGTGTGTTTGTGTGTGCGCTCCTGCATGAGAAAATGATAGAAAGAGACAGAGAGGGAAACTTAAAATGTAGAAAAGAAAAATCTAATAAAGGAAAAATTATGACATTTATAAAATAGGATTGAAGGCTGTAACTTCATGCAGATGCAGTCAGTAAAGTGGCACTTTTCTGAGACACAGTAAGGTGTTTTCCTGGCCTGCACATGAATGGTCTTACACCGCAGAAAAACAAAGTAGAGGGAGTTAGTTTAAACTTAATTTCTAACTTAGGTCGAAATTCACGAGTTACTAACATTTTAAGAGTTTGAAAGAGCATATTATTCCAGCTGTTTCGCATCTGTAAACATTCATTAAAAATAACCTGCATGCCTACATATAAAATTTATAAGTAAGTAGGCAATTATAAATAAATAACCTCTTAGCAAGCAATTGCAGTATATGGGTTAGATAACTTACTAATTAACACTAGTAATTTATAACAATTTTCCACTGTAGGCTATCATTATGTATTTTATAACGTTACAATTTCATCTGTCTAACAATAATAGGGTACCGTTATATTACCCCATGTTGAGTTTGTTGCAAGTTGCACTAGCTGTAGATTAAGATTATATAGTATCACCAAATCATAATGCTCTGTCCTGTTTATGTATTTTTTTTGTAAGTAGTTCCATGAATAATGTTAGCTATTTTAGCCATTAGCCTATTCGTGTTAAAAGGCAACTGGGTGCGAGAGACAACCCGATATAAAACACTGCATCAAGAATAGTGCTTTTTACTGAATGGTCACAGGAAGTGAAAATGCCATTTTCTGCGACAATATTTTGGTTAGTGTGGACTTTACACCAGAGTACCTAAGAAGAACCTAGCGTCTCTTTGGTGCCAAACATCGACACAGCTTTGGTACCATACTAGTTTGAACGTATTGTTTAGTTAGGACTTTGCACCCTAACTTAAGAGAGAACTCACACACAGCTGGAACAGCAGCCTGCTGCAAAATGCACATCGATGTTTACTATTTTTAAGATTTTAGTTGGGGGGCACACAACCCAAACATAACTCACACAAACCTCTATTATAATAAGCATGTTTTATTGCTTATAATAATTTATTGCTTATCTTTTATTTTACATTATTTTAACAATAGATACATTTACTGCACATTCATAACCACAATATAATGTTGTTTATGTATTATAATAATTCAAGCAAGTTGGAGTAAAGATTACCATCTGGACCTGCATCCACAACTGTAAAGGCCTATCCATTCAACTTATTAACTCCCTTTATTTTCATCTAACGGTGGAAGGTCAGTCTGCCAATATGTAGTCTCTAATTTGAGTGGCACGCTTTGGTGAACCATAGATACACACAACAGATCCACTGTGAATACCTTAATCAGACCTCGTTCTGCCACCCCAGGGTGTTAAATAACCAAACCATGTCCACACATCAAACTGCTCTGTTGTAGTTCAATATTCTACACAGGCTGCAAGATTAAGCAGTAGAAACCAGGACAGGTTTTGAAGGCAATGACACTATCAAGATAAACTGGACAACATTTTTTCTTCTAGCTACTAGCTACATGAAAAATCTGAAGACAATAAAACCCTCTTGTTTTCTGTCAGGGAACACACTCAGGACAATTGTTCATCTCCTTGTTTCCAAGGAGGCCTTTAGCACTTGAAGCCTAGTATTTGTAGAGGCAATAGACCTAGGGCTGCAATGAACAACATAATGTGGATGAGCAGAATCATAATTGTTTATTTAACTGTTAGTTTATTTTATAGGTACAGTAGGCGACTCTCCTCAGGATTCTCTACTCCACCATGAAGTACATTGCAGTTGGAAGAGCACATTTTTGAAGGGAATAAAAGGTGCCAATGTGATTTGCCATGATTGTAACAGGCTCTAACATATTCACTAATCATTTGGGTAGTTATCAGTGGATGAATTGTTGTCCTATAAAACCAATTACATGCATTTTGATGATTGATGTTTAAAGATTTTCTACTGATATACAGTTTATTCTATGTATCTCCTGTGAAATTCCTATCAATAGAGATTAAAAACAAAAAACTAATTACATTCTAAAGTTCACAGTAGTAAAAATGTTACTTGACATTTTGCAGCACATATATGAAAGTCAAAATGTATGTGAATTCATTTCAGTAAAGTCAAACATTAGCTGTGTGTGTGTGTGTGTGTGTGTGTGTGTGTGTGTGTGTGTGTGTGTGTGTGTGTGTGTGTGTGTGTGTGTGTGTGTGTGTCAGTGTACATGCACCCACTCCCTTTAACAACGTTTCTTGCCAACTTCATACGCAGCAGGATTAAAAGCAGGGTACAAAATAACTTTCAGAGGAAATGAAAAAAGTGTTTTTAAAGAAGGAAACTAGAAACAAAGAACCAAACTCTGCCCCCGGTTCCGTTACAGGCAGCCATTTTTAGACAATCGTCCATTAAGTCCGCTGCGTTCCCATACTGTCAGCCCCTAGTAAAGCCAAAGAGGCCATGTCACTGAGGGCCTTGGAAGGAAGCAGCACAGCAACCTCTCTTAGCAATGTGGGAATTGGTAGAGGGAAGGGAGGAGCAGGTAGTGGACTATAATATGAATGTCACTGCAGTACAACATCTTTAAAATGAGTAAGATGGATTAGAGCTTTAGCTCTATGTGAAAAGATGCCCTTAAAGAGATGGAAAAGAAAAGAAGGAAGAAAGGGCGGGGGATGGCGAACGTGGCTTAGCATAAAATTCCCATAGATAGGATAAGAAAGAAAGAGGATAGAGAAGGAAGGGGCTTGCAATGAAGATTTGTGCTGGAATTGAGCTTCATTTAGTAATTTGTAATCTTATAGATTCAGGCGCTCTTACATAAAGCACATTTCCAGTGCTGGAAATGCAGTGCAGAGGGCATTGTTTGTGTTTGTGTCTGACAGAGCGAGGGTGAGAGAGAGGGTGTTTGTGGTCTGTGTGCATCTCACCTCTGGCCCCGCGTGTTCTGTCTGTGTTGTGCGGTCAGTCATTTGGCAGTCTTTCATCTTCAGGGCAGCTTTGGCACTCTCCTGCATACAAAACAAAGACAAATCCATCAGCCATCTCACAAAGAAAGACCATCAAATCAGAAAAACAAAATGCTCTCCTAGCAGACGAATGCCTTGCCTTCACTCACAACAACACTAAGTATAGTTGACCTCCATGCATAACTAGCTATCAAAAGAAAAATCTGCACCTCTAAAGAACCTCAACAAAATGCTTTCCTCCATTTCATCTGCCTCTCCTAGAAATCCAAGAGGTCATAAAACTGGGCTGAATTGCAGGAGAACCTTTCTACAGCCAAATATTGGAGCAAGAATTCATAAAAAAGTGACAGCTAGTGATAGCCAGCCTGCTAGAAAGGTCCTTCTAGAAGATAATTAATAGGTTTCCTCTGGCAGATATACAGACTGAGGTGTAGAGAGAAAAGTGTTTGCCCTGTCCTACAAAATACAGCGCTTTTCCCTTGACCAGGAACCTCCCGACTCCTGCGTTACCTCTATGTGATTATTTTGAAAAGGCAGGTAGCAAGTCCTCTGAATGAGAAGAACCAAGCACTATTTCCACCGGGAGCATTTTATGACAATGTCACTAATCATTCTGACATGCTCGCCCCAAGCTGCTCATTGGCCGGGGGAACAGAAAAGGTTGAAAGTTGCAGCAGTTATGAAATATTAAGAAATTCATTAACCTTGATAAAAATTAATCTCCCACATAAGGACAGGGTGTAAGGATGGGTAAATGGTGAAAGGAGAAAGTAAATGTATGATATAACTCTAAACCCAATACACTGTCCTTTTCAACTCCAGCATAAGCAAGTTGACAGATTAAGTTTAAAAAAAAAAAAAAAAAAAAAATCTGTTTTCATTAGTAATGCCCATGCCTACATAAAAAATAAAAGAGGTTTTCTGCAGCTAAATGTTGCAGTTGGAGCTCAGTCCTCCAACAAAATGCACCAGCAGAGAGGAGAAAACTCATGAAAAGTGACAGCTAGTGATGGCCAGCCAGCTAGCAGGTCCTTCTAGGAGATAATTAATAGGTTTTCCCTGGCAGATTTACAGATGGATGCTGAGCGAGGAGAGCGTTAGCTATGAGCTGCCCTTTCCTTCAGAGTGCTGCACTTTAACTTAGCTGCAGAAGGCAAGGTTTCCCGTTTAGATTCTCACACATAGACACAAATACACCCTCACAAATGTTCATAAGAACAAATGCAAACCTTCATTAATTTGAAGCAATGACAGAATGACATTTGTTCCAAGGACATATGGTGCAGTTAAAAAATATGGTTATGCTGTGTGTGCAGTAAGGATAAAGGCTCGTATTAGACAATTTATCAATATACACACAAAAAGATATATGCACACTTTTGCTCATAAAAACACAGCAGTTCATGTCTTGTAATGAAATCCAGCTGGTGGCAGGAGGTGCATGCACAAACACATATGTGTGTTTTTATGCATGCACAGGCAATTCCACGGGCTGAAGACTGATTGATTGATAGATGTGATGTGGGGGGGAAAAGCATTTGGTGGCTTTACCATGTCACCATATGGGTGAAAGAGAGAGAAAAGACAACTTGCAACTGAAGAAAGTCAGAGTTTGTTGTTTGTCCACTTAGTTTTGTGTGTAACCGCTCTGTGAACTACATAACTCGTCTTGCGCAATATACGTCACCTTGATTATTGAGCCACCTTGCTCAATAGCAAGGTGGCTTAGCAATGTTCCACAACACATGTAACATGTGTTTCATCTGGTGTCTTTTTATCAGCCGGGAAGTGAAAGAACGAGCAAGAACCGTTGATTGTGTGAGTAATGTTACATCCCAGTACGAAACACACAGGCTTCAGCAGACTCGGCAAGTCACTTATGCAACTTTGGGGTGAGTAGTCTTTCTAATTACGTATTTTCACATTCTTAGACTTAAATACAGTTTAACGACCAATTAAAACTTTTTTGACTTTTTTAAAAAAAAATTTAAATAGTTTTAAATTGACATACAGTATGAACATTGTATGTGTAATTCACGGCTTACTTCAAACTAAACCCCGGCCACTCTGCCGCCGATTTGATTTCACCCTGCAGCTCGGTCTGGAAACCTGCACGTTTAATTCTCCTGCTTCAGTTCACAATTTTAGCAGGAACCAATCATAAACTGGCTTATCTGAATTACTGACTATAGTTAAAAAGGTGTTTTACTATTTGAGTATGTTACATTGCCTATACACGTGAATTTCAGAGGAAGAAATGATTGTTACATGAACTGTCAGTGTCAATAGACTTAATACAGCTCCTTTCTGGAGTGGGTATTGTAAGAGAAAGGTTTAAGGTCTGACTAGTGGGTAACTCCAGACAGGCTGTGTTCTGGGGAAACTGTACCTGTGCACGTTGCTGTCAGAGAAGCCATTTAACTCTAGCTTTTAACTCTAACTTAACTAAGTAAGTCTGAGGTCTGAAACGTGCAATTTTTTGTATTAACGTCACATTACGTGCACACAGTGCTGAATACAGCCCACATAGAAAGAGGAGAGAGGGAAATTGGTGCTCCTTCGGGAGAGAAATGAGATGTGAGTGCCAGAAAGTCATCAAACAAACAGATGCCAAATGAGACTCAAGTCAGAGGGTTGGACTGGCATCTCTCACAACAGCGCCATAACACTGGCACATTATCCATCTAAGGCCTGGCATAATGTCCACATTACATTGCTTTGATTGAGCAGGTGACAAATTACAGACGTGTAGATGACAAATGATGAAAAATGTTGCCGTATGGAGAATTTTTGCAGATGATCCAAGAATCGAGCTTCCAAAAGGGTGGAAAGAAACACAGACAACACAATAAATTAGCATTTAAATTCCCATATTTCATTAATATAATTTAGTTATTCAAACTATAGAACATGGAAATTACTCCATGCTTCCAATCCTTATATTCAGGGTTTACATTTGTGAAAACATTATATTTCTCTCTTGGCTGGACTGGAGTCGCAATAACAATTCAGTTTACATTACTGATGAAAAAGATTGTCTTTCTCACAATCATTTCCTCTATACTGTGGTCAGTCTTTCCTGTCACTGACAGCTGCCCTCATAGCACAACATCATAAAAGAAAGGAAAACTGACACAGCTGTTTGGCAAATTCTTAAACAAAAGTAAAACTTTCTAGTTCTTTGGAATGTTTTTGTAAACCTTTCTAAAAAAATGATGTTTTTGTTATGCTTAATAGGGAATGGACAAATTGTGCTTCAAAGGCAATTAGTCTTTAATGAATACCCATAAAAAAAATAATTCAAAGATTCAAGCTGTTTAATAATTAATTTAAAATTTAAAATGACAGAGACCAAGAGAAAGAAAATGTGATACAGATAAAATTAGATGAGAAAAACCTTCCATTTCTCAATGAATGAGACTATGAGTTGCTTCTCTTATTAGTTTAAAGACTTACTAAAGTACTGCTTTATTGGATTTGTTTATATTTCCCATTATACTATGCTATTTAAGACCTTTTTTTTTAATGTTTTTTATGTGCAGTATTTAGTAGAGGTTGTAGTATATATTAAAACATGATATTTCTCAACAAGGTAAAAGGATGTCTTGCAATATCAGTACACAAGTAACTGAGGTAAGCGCGAGCTTCTCTGTAGCGGTAAAAATGGGAATGGTACCCAACCCTATCTGCCACTTTTAAACTGTTTGTGTGGCAGCATTTTGGATTCCTGGTGGAAACGCCACAGTTATTAAGTCTGAAGAGGTTAGTTATACAGGAGAGAAGCCATTTGAGTTTGTGGCAAATCCTTTCACAGTGCTTGATTTTCATTTAGTCACTTTCAATTGAATAAAAGAATATTTTTCCAGTCATATTTCATCATTGAATTTTTCTTTAACTTAGAGTTAAAATGATGCTCGTTCTCATGAACCCAATCTTGCGTATCGCCGCGTCTCATGATCAGAGTGTCTCGTCACACCCCTAGTAACCAGAAAGCCATTTGTGAAGCAGAATGGTTCTTGAGATGTTTGAAAGACAACAGACGCACATATATACAGGGGTTCCTCGATTTATAATTAGATGTATATTTTCTGGTTAGTGAATCTTACCAGTTCACTGTGGAGTCTGAGAATCTGTTCATCTTTCTCTCTCAGTTGTTGCAACAAGGCCTCCTCTCTGCCAGGATCCTAAAAACAAGCAACAAGACACCATGTTAGACATTACTTAGGACACTGCAGACAGCAGTGATTTATCTAAGGGACCATATTCCCGCAAAAGCAATACAGAGAGCCTAAGAGGATGACAACATACAAAAGGTGTGTGTGTGTGTGTGTGTGTGTGTGTGTGTGTGTGTGCGTGCATGCATGCGATTCTCTGGCTGTCTCCATAAAAGTTAATGTGTGTTTCCAAGTGTTTTATGTGCATTTATGAGCGTGTTTGTTGCTGGTCTTGCAAGTGTGTGCCTATGTGTAATAAAGTTGTCATGCATGCAGCAGGCATTGTGATGTCCTCTTCTCTCTACGTGTATGCAATAAACTTGGTGTGTCCTATGGTGGCCCCACCGTACACACAGCACTTTAATATGACCTTGTGTTGTTGGGGGACATTACTGTGGGGTGATGGAGAGCAACAAAAGAGACAGAAGACAGGGGAGGGAGGAGAACAATTATACTAATAAAAATAACTTTTATTCTTATGCCATCATTCAAAACAACAGTTACAAAGTGCTTCACAGCAAACAAAAAAGGAGATGATTGTAAATGATTCAAAATGTCATTAATGTGTTTGATGTTTATGATGTATTCATGTTTATGACTATAACTGTCCGGCAATTGCTATTCAAGTTGTTTGTCTTAAGTTTCTTAAAGTGCTCATATTATGCTCATTTTCAGGTTCATAATTGTATTTAGAAGATGAACCAGCATAGGTTTACAGGGTGTCATTTTCAACCATGTACATGCGCAGTAGCTTGGTAAGGACTACTAGCCATTAAGAAGCAGAGTCAGAGGGCTTGACATGCTAGCAGCTAGGCGAGGATTATAACTGTTACAAATTGACAGTAAAGACTGGACTACAATCGAAAATAGAATAGAATAGAATGCCTTTATTGTCATTATACACAAGTGCAGTACCTGTTCAATGAGACTGAAGTAACCCCTTTACAGTGTCGACTCAAAATATAAAATATAAGAATATAAAATTTAAAAATATAAAGTATAGGTAGTGCAGATTAAAAAAAAAAGAGGGGGACCTGGTGCACAGTCCTGAGTTCTGAGAGCAACGATACACATACAGTATATAAAATAGCTTTGAATACACACTGTGTGAAAAGAGCTGTTTAGAGCAGTTTGTGAACAGTGTTTCCTGTTGGAGATGGTAAGTCCTGTTGGGGTGGCTTTTTTACATTGTAAATCTATAATGCACAATAACATATATAACACAATAAAGGAAACATAATAAAATAATTTAAGTAAAATTGTTTGACATGTCTTTTGATTCAAAGTTAGTGAAGTGAAACAACAAAAAATAAGGTCTGCCAACCTGATTTCATCTGGCCGGGGTTCTAAAGCTCAGTTATCTGACAGTCCAACAGCCAGGAGGAGCTGCCAGAAGATCTCAGGCTACACAGTGACTTATGGGGAGGTTGATAATTAGAAATGTAGCTGGGCTCCAACCTAGCAGTTTTGATTTAAATTCTGAACTTAATTCTAAAACTGACAGGTAGCTAAGATGTGAACAGAGAGTAACATGTAAAAATGGTGAAGAAAAGAGAGAATAAGAAGAAAAGAGTAAGAAAGCCAAATAAAAGGAGCGATAAGATAGAGAAAAATAAATAAATGAATGACAGACAGACAGACAGACAGACAGACAGACAGACAGACAGACAGGTTTATACCTCTTCAAGGACAAAAAGAGGGACAAGAAAATAAGAGGAAAATGAGGGGGAACAGGAGGGAAGGGGATAGAGAGGAGAGGACACAGAGGGCCTGAGGCTGAGCATGATGGTCTGAGACTGTGGGGAGCCATCTAGCTAAAGGACAGCAGAGAGTCAGAGGGAAACCACAGGGAACCATATAGCTACAACACCATCCTTTAAATAACCTCTCTGATGCAAACAGAGACAGCTAGCCTTTTGCCTACGTCACATCAATATTCAGAAATGTAAAAATGTAACCTGTACATGAATGTGTTATATCATGACTGTTATAATGACTACATTACTAGAAGCAAATAATAATAATAATTTAGGAAACATAAATTTGTTATATGGGCTGCATGACAAAGACACTTGTTGAGTGTGTGTGTGTATGTGTGTGTGTGTGTGTTTGTGTGTGTGGGGGGGGGGTATGCTTTTCAACCATCTGACAAGCACTTTGGTTGGAGTATAACTGTGTTTCTGAGAAAGCGTGGTCTCATTTCCTCCCAATCATACCAATAAACCCTTTTCATCCAACTTACGGCTAAACAGCTGGTAGCCATGGTTCACATATTCCAGGGAATATAAAAGCCAATATACTCGAGATGTGCAAGTGTCTCAAATTGTTTTGATGGGTTTTGTTTTCTGGCTTCCTTATTTTACAGGGCTAATTGATGTTGAGGTCTGTGTGGGGGCTTAACATTGACACAAGATAATGGTCAAGGAAGACAAAGTTAAAAGCTTCACTAAGTGCTTCCATGGTGATAAAAAACCTATAAAACAAAACCTTTCCCACTATGAAATAGAAAAACAATTAACAAAAACAAAACCCATGCGGTATTGAATCAAAATAGACTTTATTTACCTGGCTTTACAAGAGAGATACTTACAGATTATAAGGATACATTTATCAGAACACATACACAGTCATCACCAAAATTACTAACATGAGATTTGGATGGGACTGAAAAATCACAACATGCTGTGACAATTACTGTATTAGTCAGCCTCTAAAATTAATCTCACCCAAATAGGACTGAAGGCTGTTCTAAATGAGCTGTCTGGCTACAACGCCACAGTGTGTATGTGTTCATGACATTGCATGTATATCAGTAATTGTGTCTCTCAGTGTTCAGAACTGACTTATGACTAAATCAATGTAGGCGTTTTTGACTTGTGTGGTTTGTTTAGGGGTCAGAAAAGACCTTCAGAGTATAAACAGAAATAAAGAAAATGAGATGGTATAAGCTGTGAGAGGAATACAGAAGAATAAGAAAAAGAGAGGGACAATGTTCCTCAACTTGGCCGTGCAGAATTAAATGCCAGAGGACTGGACATGCTCATGTGACCTCAAAATGTGGTGACCTACAATTAAAAAACAAAAAAGTGTCCTGGCCTAACTTTGTTGCCATTAAATATCCATTGCTGGACAACCATACCATGTACAACCCTACACAAATCATTCAAAAAGAGAAAGACATTAACACATGTAAACCTTCAATGAGAAACGTTATTGTGCTTGTTGAAAGAAGTTACCTATCAGATGGATTTAGTCACCTATCAGATGGAATTCCAACCAATTTCAAGGCTGAATTGAATGGAAAAGGCTGTGGAAGAAAAGTGGGATGCAAATTTATTTCTAATGTGATTGAAATGGCCTCGGTGAGGATAAATGTGATCAAAATCATTGGAGTGCATCCACTTAATGTGATTTTGTATCGCAGTTGAGGCCACTCTATCCTTGCAATCAGCAAGCAGCAAGTTGAAGACGGTATGAAGATAATAACATTCTCATTGTTAGCAGAAATTATTCAATTTTTTATCATTTTTTGACACATTTGGAAAAAAACTGAGTTTTTTTATCTAATATTTTAACAGACATTCATTTGTTTAAGAAATTGCCTATTTCACGAAATTGGGGAGAGTGGTGGGAGAAATAATAGCAAGACCAAATGCATTCTCCTTGTTCTCTTTATACCAATTTAACACTACACTTGAGACCACAAGTGCTTGTGACTTGAAGGGGCTGGAAGAGATGTAGAATGGTATAATTCATCTCAGCCATACATTCCTGTAGTGTCACTACATCTTAGGCTACCAGCATACCCTATTTGGTCATAACATTCTAGCACTTCAATTTCAAACAAGATGACAAGGAGGTGAGGGTGTTTCAGATACGATAATTATGTAAAACTTTGTTAAAGTATAGAAACAAAACAAAAACAAAAAACAATGCGGCCAATCTGACAAGATGAGCTTTAAACTGCTATTTAAAGTTTCAGCAGTATCCCCTGATCTTAAGCCCAAAGGGAACCAGTTCCAGTGTTGTGGGCAGATGTTTCAATTGCTCAATCACCTTTAGTTTTAATGTAGCCTGCCAAGAATCCGTGGTCAGAAATTCTAAAAGCAAACCCATTCAACTACTGGTACAGAGACCAAGTAAATCACACATGTACTGTAGACCATGCAGAGCTCCATATATGATCACAAGAATCATACATTGAAATCTAAATATATCATAAGAACCACAGCAGGTCAGATATGAGATCTTTAGTAAGACCTAATGACTTAATAGAATGAACACAAAGACTATTTCTGAGGCCATCTTCATACATATTACACGTCTTCATATACAGTGGTGTGAAAAAGTGTTTGCCCCCTTCCTCATTTCCTGTTCCTTTGCATGTTTGTCACACTTAAGTGTTTCGGAACATCAAACCAATTTAAACAATAGTCAAGGACAACACAAGTAAACACAAAATGCAATTTGTAAATGAAGGTGTTTATTATTAAAGGTGAAAAAAAATCCAAACCATCATGGCCCTGTGTGAAAAAGTGATTGCCCCCCTTGTTAAAACATACTATAACTGTGGTTGTCCACACCTGAGTTCAATTTCTCTAGCCACACCCAGGCCTGATTATTGCCACACCTGTTCACAATCAAGGCATCACTTAAATAGGAGCTGCTTGACACAGTAAGGTCCACCAGAAGATCCTTAAAAGCTACACATCATGCCGAGACCCAAAGAAATTCAGGAACAATTGAGAAAGAAAGTAATTGAGATCTATCAGTCTGGAAAGGGTTATAAAGCCATTTCCAAAGCTTTGGGAATCCAGCGAACCACAGTGAGAGCCATTATCCACAAATGGCGAAGACATGGAACAGTGGTGAACCTTCCCAGGAGTGGCCGGCCGCCCAAAATTACCCCAAGAGCGCAGCGACGACTCATCCAAGAGGTCACAAAAGACCCCACAACAACGTCCAAAGAACTGCAGGCCTCACTTGCCTCAGTTAAGGTCAGCATTCATGCCTCCACCATCAGGAAAAGACTGAGCAAAAATGGCCTGCATGGCAGAGTTCCAAGGAGAAAACCACTGCTGAGCAAAAAGAACATCAAAGCTCGTCTCAATTTCTCCACAACACATCTTGATGATCCCCAAGACTTTTGGGACAACATTCTGTAGACCGATGAGACAAAAGTGGAACTCTTTGGAAGGTGTGTGTCCAAGTATATCTGGCGTAGAAGGAACACTGCATTTCATAAAAAGAACATTATACCAACAGTAAAATATGGTGGTGGTAGTGTGATGGTCTGGGGCTGTTTTGCTGCTTCAGGACCTGGAAGACTTGCCGTGATAAAAGGAACTATGAATTCTGCTGTCTACCAAGAGATCCTGAAGGAGAATGTCCGACCATCTGTTCGTGTACTCAAGCTGAAACAAACTTGGGTTCTGCAGCAGGACAATGATCCTAAACACACCGCAAGTCCACCACCGAATGGCTGAAGAAAAACAAAATGAAGACTTTGGAGTGGCCTAGCCAAAGTCCTGACCTGAATCCTATTGAGATGTTGTGGTATGACCTTAAAAAGGCCGTTCATGCTCGAAAACCCTCTAATGTAACTGAATTAGGACAATTCTGCAAAGATGAGTGGGCCAAAATTCCTCCAGGACGCTGTAAAAGCCTCATTGCACATTATCGCAAACGCTTGGTTGCAGTTGTTGCTGCTAAGGGTGGCCCAACCAGTTATTAGGTTTAGGGGGCAATCACTTTTTCACACAGGGCCATGATGGTTTGGATTTTTTTTCACCTTTAATAATAAACACCTTCATTTACAAATTGCATTTTGTGTTTACTTGTGTTGTCCTTGACTATTGTTTAAATTGGTTTGATGTTCCGAAACACTTAAGTGTGACAAACATGCAAAGGAACAGGAAATGAGGAAGGGGACAAACACGTTTTCACACCACTGTACGTATGTAATTGATCCTTGTGTCCAAACTGCTACAGTTCTTTATATAGGAGTTCAGACCATGTGTTGAGTATGGACTATGGTTGCAGATGAAACATTACAAATTAAACTACAGTAATTGGAAAATGCGCTTACAACATAGAAGAAGAAAAAAACAGTATGACTCCTTGGATTTTTGGAAGTTGGAAGTCTACCAACTTATGTTTTCTTCTGAAAAATTGGGTCTAAAAATTTTCAAACTTTCAACACTGTCTGATTTATGTTCATTAGCACATGTCCTGTTGTTACAAAATGCTAAAGCTGTTAAATTCTATGTACACTTACTGCCA
>JABXJD010000216.1:892500-1017500 GCA_013375575.1 Percina caprodes
GTGTGTGCGCGCCATTAAACCTGTATCTTGTACACATGTATCTTTTAACCCTCTCATTCTGTGTCCTTGGTGTGGAAAATGGTCTATAATCATGAATTTGCAGTAATTATAATTATACATTATTAATTTCTAATTATGCAGCATGTGACACAATGATACATGCTTGACTATAAAAAGAAGTTCCCAATGTCTGCTGAAACAAAAGTGAATGTACACAAATGTCAATGAATTATGTACAAAACGCTGTCCTAAACACCTCTGGCAACCACTCTAGAGTGTAATTTTTACACCAGTCTTCTAAAATACAGTAAAACACTTTAACTGGGACAAAATCTAACAAAAAACTCATGTCATATGCATTGGGTCTAAATTAAACTGGGGCGCACTGTGACACTGCAGCCTCTCAGGTGGCTACCATAGATTATTTTTACACCCACAGAGTCGTTTTCTGGAGTGCCAGGACAAATACTCCTCTTCTCGCCCCTCCCTCAAACTCTCTTTTTCTTCCTTCCTTCCAATCCCTCTTTCGCTACCACCCTCCTCCCCTTGTTTTTCCTCTCTCCCCTCTATCTCTTGCGCTCCCATATTCATTTATCCTCTGTTACCGAGTTATCTAACTTAATGTCTTCTAACGGAATGCATTTCTTTTGTATGCACTTCAACTACAGCTTCCACATTTCCCCTAAAGCCTTTCTTCCTCATCCCCTCGCTTCTCAATCTATTGTATAGTCAAGTAGAACAATGTCCTATTCTCAGCATTGCAACTATTTTCTCATATTGTCCTCATGCAATATGCTCTCTCCATCTTTATATTGTTTCTTTTCCATGCCTCCAACTGTGTCAAAGGGTTAGCCTTTGCCTCCCACCTTCTTATTCATTCTCTTTATATATATATATATATATATATATATATATATATATATATATACACATACATACACACATATATATATATATATATATATATATATATATATATATATACATACACACACACACACACACTTACACTTCCTCTATCATTTTCAATCTCCTGCCTAACCTCAATTCCTAAACCTCTTGCTGTTTCCTTGTGCTCTTTATATCATTCTCTGTGCTGCTGCCACTCCTTTTGAAAGACTACAGTCTTCTCCCAGTTAGGTGAGGAGAGGTTCTTGATATTGACATACAGATCTGCTACCCGATCTGGCAAACTTGCATAGTGCGGTTATAGACGGTAGAGAGCCGCAAAGCGAATGCAGAAGTGCCGTTCACCCTGTTACAAGTTGGTGAACCACAGAAACAATTATTTGGAAACATTTTAAAGTACAAAAAGTACTGTAGTGTTGCTTTAAGCTCCACATTTATATCTTATAATATGTTGAAACATTACGTCCATACAAAATACGGCCGAAAGCTCCAGTTATAGCTAAGTAAGTTAACCTTGTTCTTAGAATATCTTTATCACAACACAAAGATTGCCAAACTTAAAAACCTACTATAGAGTTGTGATGGATCTTTACATGTTTGGCAATACTGTAAGCCTTATCCACAGACAGAGAATTTTCAACCTTTAGATCCATCTGTATGACTGGATAGTTGCACATTTTTATTGTTATTATTATTTTTTGATTACAAATCAAGTCTTTTTGGACAGTTTATTCAGACATTTGCCCTAATTTTCTTCTAACCCTCTCCTGATCAAATTTTCTAATTGCACACCTTCCCTGTCTGTCCATCCGTACATTCCTTCATGAAGGGAGTTTGAGCAAGAGCTGCTGTCTTCATGTTTGTCCCATCATAGATTTGTTTCTTATCATCCAGCTGTCACTGATACTCCAATTTAGGTCAATAAAGATGGCATGCAATCACAAAAACAGACATCCACTCTCACTCACACACACAAACACATAATAATTTAAACAAACTAAGACATGTGACCAATTGTACCAAGACAAAATACTGTATGTAGCCCTATGTAAAAACACAGTGTTACTCAGATATACCGTAAGTGACTGCACACACCCACACATACACTAGTACTCTGAATAAACAGCGATGCTCAATATTTGTAGGCACTGTGACACAGTTTGTGGTTTTGATTTACTGGAATACATTTTAAGAGGCTTTACTATTCTGTACCTCCATGTATGTGAACGAAGGGGGAGATTTAAAAAAAAGTTGAGAAGTCTTGTCCCTACTACTCCTCTCTCCTCTCACAGTCTAACAAGAACTCTGCTGCCACCCAACTAAATCCCTAAAAAAAGCTTGACAAAAGCCCTCCCTTTGGTAAACCTAAACCTTGCGCTCACACACGCAAGCGCATTCGCACACGCACACGCACACGCACACACACACACACACCCTGCAGCGATTAATAAATCTCATCTAGATCGCACAGCTCTGATGGACTAGGTTGACATAGGGGGTCTAGGGCCTGTCAAGGCGAGCAGAGCATTTTGGCGCTCTCTCATTCAATTTATCCTCCCTTCTCTTTTCGCAACTCTCTTCTTCAAGTTTATCTCTCGCTCTCCTTCTCTGCCTTGCTCCTCTTTCTTTCTATTTGATCTTTTCATGATTCATTAGAAGCTAGTGTGGAAAAAAGGCTGTTAATTGTTCTGATAAGGGTAAAACTGAAGAGACACATAGATCAAAGGAGGATTCAGTTTTATATTTTTGATCACAGGCAGACTGCTGTGTTCTTTTAATTGAACCAGCTGGCTCCATGTAGTTGAGAGCTGTGTGAGTAAATGTTGCACAGTGCATAGCTTAATTTGTAGCTATCCTAAAACACAACAACAAAGCTCCACAAAAATGTATAAAATGAATTCATAAATTGTATTTTGCTGTAACATTTCAACTGCATTTTTTTAATTAATCTTTTGACTCACACTACACGTTTTAATCGGCACTTTTGCAGAACCCGCAACTGTTATGCTCACACTGTACAGATCAGTCGACCGACCACAACATGGCTGCTCACACTGAACCCAAGCACAGAACCCGTGCTTAGTTTTGTTCATTGGCAATTCCAATTATTAGATTATTCAAACAAGAACAAACAGCATCCTCAACAGTGTTAACAAAGAGAGAAAGGCTGTGTTCCTTTGTGCAATTCTACTAACAAGAAAAAGACAAATATGGAGTTGCGGATGGAAGATGAAAACAATATAGTCTTTGTTCTGCAGAAAAGTTAAGTTTTTAATACTGCAGTCTGCAGGCAGTTTTAACCACAACATGTACAATACTACTCCAGTACCATTAAAACAGCTGAGCAGACAATTAATGAGACAACAACCAATTTGGCATAGTTCTTAAATTAGTCTGGGGTGACCAATTCAAGGCAAGAATTGGTTTTAATACGGACGTCTACCAACAAATGTAAACATTCTCTTACTTAAATGTCCCTAAGGTAAAGTTTGAGTGTTGTTTAGACTCAAATGTTTAAACAGATGTCAATGATCTTTGGTCTAAAGTTGGTTCAAGCCTCACTAAACACTCAGGAAACATCTCTCCTTTTCTCTTAAAAGACAAGCATTCAAATTCAGTATTGTTGACATGCATACAGCAACATAAAATGGTCTGCTTTAGATTACCTTAAATGGAAGGGACTTTTCACTGCAGGGGCTAATGGGTAGAGACTGGAGGCTGCTGGCAGGACTTGTCTCTGTGCTCTGCAATAGACAAAAACGTAAAAATACCATCAAGATAAGGTTTGTGTTATATTCTAACACAAACCTGCTGTGCTGCTGATAAGCTAGGGATGTGCACAGAATGTTTTTTACAGCAGGATCCGTCACAGTTTATAAGGTTTGTAACAAAATGAAGGCATCTGCAAGTATTTTTCCTTTTAATTGCTGCAATGTCATTTTGTTACATTACACATGAAAACTCATTCAATAAGAAATTAGATAGGTATAATACACTAGTTCTATCAAGATAGGTGCTTATTTAAGCTGCATCATCCAAAACCTAAGTGTAGTAGTCATATTCTACAGAATACCTGCAGGACAATATTACATCTAGTCTCTTGATCTAGATTTAAAGCACCTTTGGTTCATAATGATATAGGACAATTGTTTTTCAGAGAACTTGCTTGTGTAAATACATTCTTCACAATGTAACTTTTTTAACCTGGTTTCTTGCATAATCTCTGTGTTTTTAACGCCAGCTGTGATCAGACACATTTTGGCTCTGCTCCTCGACACAGGTGTCTAGTGGGGAGAGAGCGGGGACAGCTAGAGGTTTACACACACACACACACACATTCATGTGACAAAGAGTGCACGTGCTGTCACATGCAGACACAAACGTGGATGCACTTACACTCCTTAAAGAGGGCAGACGCTGGTCTAAATGTCACCTGTGAGGGCTTATGATCGGACAGATGGTGAAGCTGGAAAGGATAAAGTCATGTCTGATGACTGCTGATATTGATGTAATGCTGCACGGTAAAGACATGGCAGCACACACAAGGATGATATGATAAGATACATGACTAAGATGTGACAAGGAACAGGGAAATGTAAAGTAAAACCATCAACTTAGTTCGCTGATAGAGTCTATTTCTTTCAATCTGCTGCCTTCTTGCAGATTTATATGCAAGCAAATGTGTCTGTTGTTTAAGAGAGATGAAAATACAATATAATCTAATGGGGCTTTTTATGCTAAAACCCTGATTTTGTCTGCACATATTTTTGGCCTAGTTTCAGGTTATGTAGGTAACTCTGAGAAACATCTGAGCCCAAATCTTTGCATAGCAAAAAATGTATGGTATATCGGTTTGGCTGACCTTTTAAAAGGAGAATTCAGGTCAATTTCAACACATAGCTCTGTTGTTTGGAATTTTGGAGTGCTGTCAGTATCAAGAAAAGCGAAAACAATCGGTGCTGCCTACACCGTGTACTCCCCATGCTAGAGTTACCACCCAACAGACTTAAACAGGGCACAATTTAAACATGTTTTTAGTCTTTAAACATGTTCAAAATGTCATTCCAAGTGCCTACCCGTGTGCAGTGATTCCTTCCGAGGGAACACAGCAAATCTGACTGCAGTAGATGTGACAGAACGGCATAAAATTATCCATATCTCTGTTTATTTCCTGTTTTGGCCTGTTGGTTGCTAACTCTAGCAGGAGGAGTACACGGTGTAGGCAGCACCGATTGTTTTTATTTTTCTTGCTACTGACAGCACTCCAAATTTCCAAACGACAGAGCAACATGTTGATATAGACCGGAATTCTTCTTTAAAGAAGCATGAGGCCCTCAATGTCATTGGTGATCAATGCCTTTACACATTTTGAGAGACAGGCGCACATTCAAATTCTCTCTCTCTCTCTCTCTCACACACACACACACACACACACACACACACACACACACACACACACACACACACACACACAGTCCACACATACACATTGTCTTTAAGGTCAGCCCTGCCCCACAGGCCTTAACACACAACTGTCCCCACAATTAGATGTGGTTCAGTAAAATGCCTTTTAGATTTGAGAAGGGGAAAAGCTGCCTAGGAGCTCTGGATTTAATGACTTCCACAACCTAGAAGCTAAATGTCTAAAGATGACGAATGGCCTAAGAGAGGAAAGCAGGTTTTGTAGTTTGATACACCCCTTTAATTCCATTCACACATCAGTTAAATCAAGAAATAAAAACCTTCAAATAACTCAAGGTACATTAACTCCCTTTCATTGACATATGCCTTTTTATCGGAAGGCAGCACACACTTAACAACATAGTGTCAAGCAATGTAGTGGCAAACAGTGTGGGTGATTTGAATTTAAAATATTAACTCTGCTTGAGTATTGCTAAAGTTTTTTCTTTGTTTTTTAAACCTGGGCTTCAGGGGTTCTTGTGTTAAACTAATACTATAAAGAAATTGTTCTGCTTCTTTCAAAAAGTGTAGTGATGACTGCAGAGATGAGTGCCACTGCCTTTAATGTAATAAACAACAGCATTTTCCACTATACGCTATCCTTGTAACAACACTATGCTGCTGAAAAGATTTGGTGGAGGCAGCAAGAATAAGCTGCTCCAACAAGTCAAGCAGCTGCCTCAAGGGTAAGAGTCACTGAGATGGACAGAGATGCTGCAGAGGCACAAGCTAACAGGGAGTGGCGGTGCATGTGTGGATATTGCACAACCATGTCCACAAAGACTGTAAGTATATGTTTTAACAAGTAGAACTGTCACAGTTTTGCTACAATCCATGGATGACATTGACAAATGGGGATCATTGTGTTAGGCAACAATGCACACATGGACAGTGGCATTTTAGAAGTGTTTTCCGTTCAGCCAACACGATAAACGATACATTCAAAAATGGATGGAGTCTCTACTGCCGCCTTAAATATTCTAATCTGACAAATATGATATACAAGACTTGCTTTGTTAGGGGACACAACACCTCTGCCAGCTGACAGGAGGAAAAATATGCGCTTCATCAAATTAGCCTTGATTGCTGGAAACAATTGTATTACTATCCAGTGGAAGAGTGAACTTTCCCCTCCTGCCTCCTTATGGTTGAAGGAGGTCACCACCGGGTTCGAATCCAACCTGCAGCCCTTTGCTGCGTGTCAGCCCCTCTCTTTCTCGTCTATCCACTGTCACTGTTGAATAAAGGGAAAAGCCCCCAAAAATAATTAAAAAATAATAATACTGTATATGGCCTCAGAAAAAATTATGTTCAATCTCAAAAAGAAACCTCATCTATTTGTAAATTGCTGGAAGGACTTTATGCAGTACCTTAAAAAGATGTTGTAGCCTGCTGGGCAATCTCTTCCATTTGTGTTTCAATAGGCGTGGAAATAGACCATTAATCTGCCAATACCAATGATGCGGTTACAATGACATGGTTTTCTGTTAAACTATTGTGCAATGATATTACTTCTTTTATATAAAATGTTAATAAAGAAAAAACAAGTTTCTCTCATTTGCTGTCTGACTTTGAAACACCACAAAATTAATTAAAAGACTAATTTGCAGTCTTCAGACATGAACAATTACATAATAATAAAATAAAAAGAATGTCTGTCCTTTGATTTTCTCAACAACCATTACACCGATTGACTTCACACATGGCGGGTGGAAGGATGTGCAGTGTTGAGTGTGAGCTCTTGAGACCTATGGTACAAATGTATTAATAGTGTGTTATGTACACACTGTGCAGTGTATTGTTTGGGAGCGCCAAACAGCATGCTGGGTACAGTTTGCTCTCAGTCGCTCGATACAGTACATTACAGAACAGATGAAGAAAGAGAGACTGGAAAGACCAGAGATGTTAAATTGTATTAAAACTTTCAGAATGAATGCTTTTGTTCCCTAAAATAGACCAGTCCCATAGAGCTAGCTGTTGCAAATGCAAACATGCAAATAAAGCATGTACTCCAGCATTGCTAGAAGATGCAACAATGTCATAGCAGGTGTACTGCTCAGGACCCAAGGAAGCACAGTGTCAAGTGTAAAGTTGTTTAGATGAGTGGTTCTCAAGAAAGCTCCAAGCAGGCAATACTGGAGGCCAAGCAATTGGCCTCTCAGCAATGTTTCTACCAAGCTGCTCCTGACTGCTTATTGGTCTATATTATTATATTTGTGGGAAACCTAAATGTTTAACAGAGTGACAATGTCACTTCTTGGGTAATACAACTTTGCAATTTTTTATTTTATTAAGTTGTTCAATGATATATTAACAGTCTTTGCTATAGCAGTGACTGGTGAAGAGAACAGATGGAGAAAAATCTAGGCGATAGTGATATAAATATTGGACTTTTGGTGCCTGGCTTCATAGCTCTTAGTCTACACTGCATGAGTCATTGTTGTAATCTGTGCCTCTTTGAAAGCATTTCCCAAAGTTTTCAGGTGTTTTGAGGATGTCTGGAATGGAACTCAGCTATGTTACTGTATGTGTGACATATAAAGCTGACCAGCATTTTGACAGACATTAGAACAAAGGGACGATAAGTGAATGCTAACAAAAGAAAAGAACAGAAGATTAGACTCAATACCAGAAGGTCAAGCAAATAAAATGCAGAGCATACAGATATGCCATGTCACCCTCTCCTTGCTGAACAATGGATTACATCCATTGATGGAGGGTAACACAATTTGCAAGTTAATGATACAACAGAGCAAGCAAAGAGGGCAAAGTATCCCTACATTCATATTCATGTTCTGTTGCTCTACATCTATATCATTCTCTTTCTCTCACACTCTCGTTGGTCTCTCCATCACCACTCTAGTTTATGTCTCTCTACTAATTATTATCTTATCATTTTCATGTCTGATGTCTCTCTTACAGTGGTCCTGAGAGGAAAAAACAGAGTGATGAAAACTGAAGAGAAAGGGAAAAAATCATACATATGCCTCTGTGGACTGTAATTCACAGAGAGGTCCTCACAGCTAGCTTTGATCTTAGTTTAGAAGGACTAATGGTGGGGTATTAGGGAAGGTCTGGTCACCCTTTTATATGTAATCTTGTGTATTTGTGAGTGTGTGTCTATTTAATATTGCTGCATTTGGTAAGGGTCAGTCATCCATGTAGATTACAAGAAAACAACATCCAGATATTGCTAATGGATGTTCTTTCAGCTCAACTTCCACAGTATATGGTACTACTATGATTCCTCTTTGGTATTTAATATATCATACACTTTCAAACATTGTGAGAAAGGGTATTAGTTAATATGTGAGCACTCTCATTCCCAAAAAATAAACACATTTAAAAACAATACATTAAGCACCACCAAACATTAACTTCCAAATAACTAGTTCTACTGAAACTGTGCTTTCACAACTTTGAAATACTTGCCACACTCCACAAGAGTGTAATTATCATTCGGTAATTATCATTCCAGCCTGGCGTGAACTCTAACTTAAACTGGAATTTACAATCAGCAGTTGATTGTATGTTTTATCATTATGACTGAGAATCTGCCCTAAGTCAAGCTCTTTGCAAATTGCAATTACATCAAATAAAACATGTAAATCACATTTTACAATGTAATGTTTTTCAAGAAAATCTCAATACATAAAATGTAAATGTTATATTTCCATTCTTTTGTAAAGTAGTCCCGCAGTTAAAATATCGCATGACTGCACAGGGCCATCAATTTGGTTCCCTGGCTTTTACAGTTAAACCTTGTGCAGCTTTTGCAACGTGTCAGTGCTTTACAAAGTGACCATTACAGCTAATTATGTCTACAATGGGATGTAATTTGTGTAATTTTACTGGTTTTCCCGACATTCAGACTGAGAGGACCTCAAAGCCTGAAGTAAAACTTTAAGCAAGCCAAAGGATTTAAAGAGCAGAGTTATACTCTGAAACAGAAGGATTAATGTGTGGAGTGTGAGTGTATGTGTGCATTTTTAAGAATATGATGGCAAACACTCAGATGTAGAATCTGATTAAATTAACAAAACAAAGTGATTACAGAGACCTTTTAAAGGTGGAAAAACATCCAATTTAAAAAGATTTCATGGAGCAGAAATAGAACTGATTAAAACAGGGAGTGAAGAAATTTGTCAGTGGAGCACTGCACTGTTTTGGTTCGAAATGCCAATTGCATCATAGTATTTGCCACTGGTTTAGAATAATTTAATACATTTATAACTTGATCAGAGAAGGGTCTGTCTGGAATAACAATGCATTTGGGCATCTAGTTGTGTTATTCTTTGCTTTTTCTTTGCGTTGTGTTAAGAAGAGTCTGTATGTTTGTGTCTGTGTGTGCATGTGTATGTCCTACCTCCTGCAGTGTTCGTCTAAGTCTTAAAAGTAGGGTTTTGACAGCAGTGCAGTCCTGCTGCATCAGTCGAAATGGAAGGGTCTCCAGCCCTGGAGGTAAGGGCTCATCTTCCCTCCCCAAACCCAGCACGGAGCTCCAGTCAGCAGGCAGCAGGCTGGTCGGACGGTTGGGCTCCCTGGAGAAGAAGTCGATTGAAAGGAAAGGGAGAGAAATAAAGAGAGGAAATGCTATTATGAGTCAGGATGAAAACTTGATCATTGACCTGACTTCACTGCTCCTCACTGCTCTCCACAGGCAACCAGTGGAGCTCATCCTTTCCTTTGGTTGTTACAGATGCTGTAGATGATACATTACACAGCAATGTCAAGATATGAGCTGCTTCTGAATATCCCCAATAGTTCATGTTTCCTATCATGTGTCACCAAAAAAATTGATAGTAGATACAAATAAATAGATACAACCCAGTAAATTGTACCTTCTACAAAGCAATGATCTGTATGCATCGGTTTTATTAAAACCACTATGTGAAGATTTATGGAAATTCAATTCAAAGTGGCTTTAAATAATACATAGTGAAAAGACGAGAGAAAAGACAGAGAAAAAGAAATGAAATACAGTATGGGAGAAAGATTTCTACAGCACAAGGAAGAAAGACGGGGAAACAAAGGTCAGATGGAGACCAACACCTGCAACAGCTGCTCCACAGGACGTCCTAAGGACTCAATTTTAATGAGCCATCATTTCTATAATAAGTGTGTTTTAAGATTAATTAAAACCGACAACATGAGGTGATAACAAACCCCCACTCAAACAGACAAAATAAAAGCACATACAAATGCCTGCATGTGCATACACACATACATACTAATGCATTCAGAGATCAAAGAAGCACACAAGTCCAACTTCTAATCCTGCGACTCACTATCATTATCAACTCAAAAGGATATGTCAATGTCAAGAGCTTTGATTCATTATAGCCCATCACAGCTGTGTGATCCTGTCTTTTTCGAGTGTTTTGTGTTACTGTGTATCCGCAATTAATCTTTTGCCGAAAAAAACATGTGATTGTGTTTATATGCGCAGCTGATTGTGTCGTGAGCCAACTCTCTCATCAAAAAGACACTGAGGACAGAGGAGGTACTTCCTGCGGCAGCTGAAGAACTTCAACCTGCCAAAGATAATGATGGTGCACCTCTACTCTGCCATCATCGAGTCCATCCTCACCTCCTCCATCATCATCTGGTACGCTGCTGCCACTGCCAAGGACAAGGGCAGACTGCAGTGTATCATTCGCTCTGCTGAGAAGGTGAGTGGCTGCAATCTTCTGTCCCTCCATATCCTGTACACCTCCAGGACCCTGAGGCGGGCAGGAAAGATCATGGCCAATACCTTCCACCCCAGAGACAAACCGTTAAAAACAGTACTCTCTGACAGGAGGCTGTGTTCCATTAGAACCAAAATCTACGCCACAACAACAGTTTGTTGAGGCCTCATCAACAAGGCCCAGGACCACCACTGACAGACTCTGACTAACCCCCCCCCACCAGTTACTCCACGTTACATTAACACACATCCTGGACTATTATCCCTGACCATTGCACATATTACTGTAAACTTTTGCACATCCCCTGATCAATATTTTAGCACACCCTGACCAAACTGTACAGCTTTCTTTACCTTTCTAAATCTGTAATATTGCACAATTTGTCATAGTATCTTTTTACTTTGTATCATCATATATCTATTCTGCATTTATGTTCTTGACTCCAGCAGTTCTTTACTGTCTTGTTAATCCCATTTTTATTGTGTATTGTTTGCAAATTCATTGCAAGTGTAAACTTGCCTGGTAATAAATCTGATTCTGATTATATACAAAGCATTGTTTTAATTAACTGCCCCATTTGAAAAAAAAAAAAAAAGACATACTGTCTACAGTATTAGATTGGCTGTTGTTGTAGAGTATAATTTAGATATTTACTAAGATATTTGATGATTTTGGGGTAGTAAAAGATCCATTCAGAAAAGTCATTTTCATTTTCTATATTTTCATTTTAGGATTAACAATTAAACTTGTATAATGGTTGTCCATGGGCACATTTAGCACTCTTTTCAAACGGTAATAATTATACACAAATACTAAGTCCAAGATGTAGAATTATGGTAAAACCTTTCAAAGTAATGTAAAGAAACAGATTACTTAGCATGAACATATGTCCGTCGCCTCTCTGCCAGCGATTTGATTTCGCCGTAGCGCTCGTTCTGGAAACATGCACGTTTAATTCTCCTTCAGTTCACAATTTTGCGGGAACCAATTACAAACTGGCTTATCTGCCTGGCGTGCTATTGGCGGGTTTAACACGATGACAATATAGACACGACCAAGGAATAAAAATTTGTTTTTAGTCGTGATTTAAAAACTGGAAGGCTGGAAGGACTATCCAATTGCTTACAGAGTCATTTGGACTATGCCCGTTGGTCACGCCTATTGTGTAGAGAAAATACAAAGGCAACTGCCCAGATCAACGCTCAATCTCAAATCACAACACTGAGTTTTGTAAATGCTGAAAAGTTACCTTTAGAATGTGTCCTTTTTACACCGACAAATATTAAAAGCAACTACAGTCAGGTTTTCTATCAATATGTGGAGATGACCCTTACTTGGCCACTAAGGACATAACAAAAGCATGTTGAATGTTTAGCTCCAAGGCCAATGTGGTCTGAAAGTGTACAACTATTAACAATCAATAGATTGTTTCTTTCTCACAAGCGCACAAAAATTAATTTAATTTAATGTAACTATAGTAACAGAATAGTACTGTAAATGCAATGTAAAGGTAATGTGTGCTTATAACATGGTTATGGACAGTTTTTCCATTTCAGGTATTAAAAGAATTCAAAAAAATTCCAAAAAAGTGAAGGAAAAAAACTAAAATTAACCAACAGATTAATTAAATGTTTTTAAATAAATTAAAGTGCTACATTTGTCTGGCAAGCTGTGACATTTTGACAGACCTGCATAAAGGAGGAGTGTGTATCTCACCTCCTTTATGACATTTTCAAAAGGTGAGCTGGGATATACCAATCTCTTTTCTAAAAACAACCAGGGAGTTCACAGTCTGCATATCAAGAAAAGGAGGAGAGAAGAGGGGATGGCAGTGAGGAGAGGCAGGCATAGACGTAGAAGCGAGTAGCTCTTTATCATCAAGAGACCGTGTTTGCTCTTGACTGATAGCCATTTAGAGGAGGTGAGAGGAAATTAGATGCCTTTAGTCCCATTTTCCCAGAAAAATCACCAAGTAAACAGTGGCGGGGAGCATTAAGTCAGACAGCAAATTCTCCAGGAAAAATGTTCTTTGAGCAAAAGACGACCATATCACTAAAATATCGATCAACATGAGCCACTCCAAATACTTCTCGCTAAAAAGGTCTTACTGAATGGCTCCCTCATTTGCCCAACAACCTTCTTCTTCACTGTTTTCCCATCCCAACCCTATTTCTTCTTTTCCCTATCTTCCATTCACCGTCTCTCTGTCCGTCTCACTCTCTTTCTATTCATCAATCATTAACCCTCAATGTCTCCGTCCAAGCTCCCTTCTCTCTTACTTTTCGTTTTCCACCTGCTCTTCCCTTCTCAAACCCCAACCCTGCCTCCTTGTCTCATGTCTCTACAGCTCCTCCTTTGCCCCTTCATCTCTTTTCCCCCTCTATCACTCTGACTACCACTACACTAAACTGATGCGGTATCAAAGCCTAAGGTGCCCCCCGGGGATTCTGCTTAGCACCTCAGACAAATGTCGATGAAGCCTGCTGTTTTTTTGAGGACCGGTGAGCTCTGTCTGTCAAGTAGCCACCGGTTCTTTTCTCCCACCTTAAACTGTATATACGTTGTAGCTTTTGTTCCTGCCTGACATTGAGTGAAGTTTCTCCATTTATTTCTCTGTTGCTCAACCCTGCTATCGAGGCTGGATGAATTGAGCGCGAATAAATGACATATGATCAATCATGCACTCTTCTACCCGACAGCTTGTGTCAAGTGGTGCAGTGCAGTGCCACAATAAAGGCTTTTTTCTTCTCTCAAAGTTGTTTTTTTGTACGTCTGTGTTTCTCTGGGACTGACACTCTTGCCCTTTTTCTAGCTTTTAGGCTTTCAGGTTTGGGATCTTTTTTTTTTTTACCTCTGTGGTGCACACAAATTCCACAGTGTGACATAAAAATAAGTGGGGAGAGGTGTTCAAACTATACCCACACTGAACTACAATCATAGAGGTGTCCATGTGCAGGGCAATTACTGTTTCAGGTGACTACAAGTGGAATAGTTGGGCTGTAATAGTGTTTTACTGTAGAGAACATTTAAAAAACGAAAGAAATTGGAATACTACTAAATCTCACTTTTTCTTGGTTCTTTGTCATGCTGTCTGCGATAGAAATGGCATTTAAGTGATGAACGTCTTTAGCTTTTATTTACAAAAAATAGGCAACCTTATATCATATGAATAACATCAATCTACTAACTTATTTGCAATAGCATTTCATTGTTTGTCCTGCCTGGCAATATTTAGTGTTCATATTTATGTGTGCAAAAGTAGTTCTTGTACTGCACGGCAAAGTAAGAATGTAAAGTTTAGGAAGATAGAGACACCAAGGTTCACGCCGCGTCTCATTGTGTGTAGGAAGTCAGTTTTTACATCAAATTTTTACATTGGTAGTATCTCTGCAACATATTTAGAGACTTGAATCATCAATGCACCATTTCTCAAAAAAAAGTTAGTGCTTTCTGTGGTTTGATATTTTGGACCTGAAATCTCCCTTCAGAATAAAAAGAGCAGGATACCTGTTTAATTCAATGAAACCTAGCTTTCAGGGAGGAAGGCACAAAACGTGGAACCAAGTGACTGTTTCAATGACAGCAGTATTGGCAAAAACAGCCAAGCTGCCGGTGTTGTGTGTGAGGTATATGCAAGTGTGCATACGTGAGCATGTCATGTCAGACTATATATTTTTGACTGCACTTATGGAATAAACAAATTCTCTTACCAGCAAAGTACAGGTCTCATCTACAGGTACTTACCCCACACATACAGTATGTGGAAGAGCACACACACACAAACACACACCAGGAAGTGAACAGCACAGTTGAAGACAAGTCTGTTCCGCGATGATAGATGTTATACACGCACGGAGGCCATTCCTCTACTCAGGGTCATCTGTCTTTTCACTGTCATGAGCCAATAGCCGAACACGCTTGCTTATTTATTTATTTATTTTTTTACAACTCACGTTCTACCGCTCTTTCTCGCTCACTAACACACACACACACACACACACACACACAGAGGATGTTGTGATAGGAGTCAATTATAAGATTAGACTATCGGATAAAACCATATTAAAGGCCTATTCATCAGCTTGTGTAAAGGGAAGTATCGTAGTACACTGATTATAGTGCAACCAGTAAATTGGTGCATTTGCTCTGCAGAAATAACTCAGGTTGTATATAAATATCTTCATATTGCACCAACTCCACCTCATCGTATTTTTTGTCAAATCTGAAAGTCTTCAACAACACAAATGGATAAAGTCCTAATTTCAATTTATAAAGATGTACTATTACACCAGCTAGTGGATGAAACTGGTAATGCGTGACCATGCCAGTGTGAAGCTAATCACTACTGAACACATGGACTAAAGTGCAAATTATTGTTTTCACAGAGATTTTTCTCTCTATACCTCTTTTCAGAGTTATTACACAAAGGAAAGAAAAAGTACAAAAATGCTCCCTTCCTTAATCCTTAGAATTGTACTTTTTTTTGCCCCTTCTGTCTTCACAATTTTTTCTATTCTATTCTCCTCTCATATTTTATTTTTCTCTTGTTTTTGTTTAAAGGGAAGTTTTCTCCTTTCCTTTAAACATGTATTTTTCTCTCCCTTGAATTCTCCCCTCAACCCTTCTGACTCACCCCTCTCACCTCTAAAGCCATTTCTCAATAGCTGTGTTAGATGTGATCCACTTCGCCAACCTGAAAAAGCCAATTATCTGTCGTTTTATGACTTTCATTATTTTACCACTCACAGTGTTTTATTACAGGGCCGTTGGCTCTAACACATACCTGTACATCCACACAGAGCCAACGACGACGAGACACACACAGTCCTATGTGCACACTTAGATGTCTAGGTTTACATAATGTTCAGTTAGTGCATGAAGTAACAAATAATGACTGCACGTCAAATAAATGATGAATGATTGAAGTGCTTTATCTTAAGCAGCAATAAAGAGAGGTGGGCAGCACCATTGTCAAACAGCAATATGAAGACTACATTGTCTCAGAAATAAATACAGTAAGACACGTTAACACTAAGAAATAGCTAGATAAGGCAGCTTTTGCCTCATTAAATTGTTTACTGACAACACACATGTATGGGGACAGTCCGGTATGTGTGTGTGTGTGTGTGTGTGTAATGCTCTGTAATTTGTGTGTCATTAGTGCACCTGTATGCATGCACAAGTGAAGAATAACAGTACACAGCAGCTATTGGAGAATGATCATCCTCATTTGTCACTCCTTTCCATCTGACAGACAGTGCACTCATCTGCATTCAGCACCTGGGGCTACGAATGTTTAATGCTGCCATTAAACTCATCTCTGACATAAAGTGCATCTGTGACTAAAGTGTGAGCACAAGCCAAGCTCCAGGCAGTGAATCTAATGTTGAATTCAAGTCTTCAGACAGACAGAAATGGGGGAATATAAAACAAATTTAATATGGCAGGGGTAACTTTGTGATTAACCTAATTGTCCTCTCAGCTTTACCTCTTTTTCTTTACCCCTTCTCTACTTTTACCAGTCTGACTTAATGAGACCTTCTGAGACTGTGCACTCAACCACATCCTTAGTATTTGTGAGTATCATAATGTTAATCCTGTACAAAAAGGCTAAGAACCACCACAGTAGCTTTTTGTGGGGGAGTGACCTTGGGGAGTTATCAGAACACACTTGCACTAATTACTATCAAAACTTCTTGTTGCTTGGAGAGATCTATTTAATATTGGTCCCATGTGTCACATTACATTTTCCTATTTCAGAGAATATTGCAATGCCACAGTGCCCAAAGTTGTATCCTGTATTGAAGCCTTAAAGCGATATTCCACTAAAGTGGAACATTCTCACTTTTTAGCACAAAAACCCTGTCAAGTTCCCAAAGTCCACTACTAAGAGTTAGTGCCCAAGGAAATCTGAGACACAATACTCTTTTGAGTTTATAGTGTTATGCGAGCACCTCAGGATTCATTCTACTGCTATATAATAATGTTTGTTCCACTTTTTGGAAAGTAACTGTGCCTGTTTACAATACTGAATATTGAGAATTTACCCCCCTCAAATCAACAGCCAATGTAAAAAATAATAATTTCCCACCTAAAGGGAAATATTTGTAACTCGCATTAAATGTTCATCTATCCTATTCATTACTTAAGGAGATGATCAATTTACACTATTTATTCAAACGCCATTATAATAAAAGTACCAGAACTTCAATTACATTACAATGTGTTGAGTTTTGTTTATTCAAGAAAACTCAGCTAAACTTTGCCTAGTCTATATCTGCAACGTTCCACCTCCGGGATTGCTCCATTGCCAACAGAAATTCTGCAGGATTTCACTCATTTAGGCCTGATTTCCGTTTCTTTGGGATTCCTTTGTGATGCCATTTTAAACTCCAGTCGATTTATGAGGACTTTGGTTAACCTTTTCTCAGATCTCTGCAGGGTAAATCCAGACAATTAGCTAGACTATCTGTCCAATCTGAGTTTTTTGTTGCAGGATTAAAACAACCTTTGAACATACACATTTCACCAAAACAAGTTTCTTCCCGAGGCAAGATTGCAGAGTTGCCGTTGCTCTGTACGGCCACCCAAGACGATTTTGATTGGTGTAAAGAGATGCCAATAAACTAGAGCATGTTTTTCTCCTAACCCGGAATTCTGTGAGAAGGTCTGGCAATGGGAGACTATATTTCGCCTGGCCCTGCAGTTACCAGAGAGAGAGAGAGAGAGAGAGAGAGAGAGAGAGAGAGAGAGAGAGAGAGAGAGAGAGAGAGAGAGAGAGAGAGAGAGAGAGAGAGAGAGAGAGAGAGAGAGAGAGAGAGAGAGAGAGAGAGAGAGAGAGAGAGAGAGAGAGAGAGAGAGAGAGAGAGATAGATATATCTGAATGACAGATATGGTGTGAAAAAAGCCTGCTGTTCTCTCCAATGTTCTCTGTTTCTGGGACTCGGCAGCTGCAAAATCTCCTCTACTTTGTAAGAGTAACCATAACCCTCCAGCAGAGGTGGGTAGCAACGAGGTACATTTACTCTGTTACATTTACTTGAGTAGGTTTTTGAAAAGAATTATAGTTCTAGGGGTTGTTTTAAATCACTATACTTTTTACTTTTACTTGAGTAGATTTGTGAAGAAGAAAGTGTACTCTTACTCCGCTAGATTAGGTTACAATGCGCTCCTTACTTTTCTTTTTACCTCTTTGGTATTCTACGCGTCATTGTTTTTAATCCCCCCCATGTACGACACATTTTAATGTTTTATTTTGACAGAGAGAGACTTCCTCTCTACCACGTGACTGTGTTTCACCAATCAAACGCCATTGTGCAGTCTCGTCACGTGACCATACTCGATGTCAGCGGGCGGGACGAGTTAGCTTTACAGTTGTAGCACAAAAATGTCAGAATCAACTGTCGGCAATGTAGACGCAGACGAGGATGAACACCCCCAGCCTCATAGCATTGTTACCATAGTAACAGTGCAAAACAGCAGCTACATTATGCTGTGTCTTCTGGGTATAAATCAGACATTACTCAACAGTTACTCAGTACTTGAGTAGTTTTTTTTCACCAAGCACTTTTTTACTCTTACTCAAGTAATTATTTAGATTTTACTTTTACTTGAGTCATATTATTTTAAAATAACAGTAATTTACTTGAGTAAAATTTTTGGCTACTACAACCTCTTCTGCCCTCCAGTGACCTTACTGGAGGACGGACTGGAGGATGGAAGAACTACAGAATGCTACTTCAGCGCCGGTAGCTAAGGGCACAATGCTGTTCTTCCTGTTCTCTTCTCTTGTATTGCAAACTAGCTACATTTTGTCTGCAAGAAGATGTGGTGGATGAGATTATTTTACAGTGTACATTTTTAAATTATTGTGAGTGACTTGGATAATCAGCCGTACATATACAGTATACAATCGTGCTCAGCCAGAGAGCCGCTGCAGATGCAGCGAGGACGATATGGACGGCGGCATGGAGCTTTCAGAACTTGAGCGGCCGAGAGCAAACAACGACTGGTGGTGCCTTTCAAATTGCCCTTCAATGCCAACGGAAAGTAAATGGATTTAAGGCGTTGTCATTGTATTTTGCAAATGTAATGGTCTGCTTCTGAAGGAATGAGAGCCGCCAACGAGCCACTGCAGCTGCTCAACAAGGAGCCGGGACAGCAGAGAGTGACCACAGGGGAAATACAACATGTGGAGCCGACATATTTTCATATCTTACTATGTAAATTAAGAATTTATTTTGAACAGTTTTTTCTTTAATAGACTAAATTTACCATCAGTACTGATTGGCCATCCACATTAAAAGTTTTCCTTTAAGTTGAAAATATCTTTCTAGTTATGAGTGGATAATGTTATACTGTGGATCCAACAGTGCTGTTCAACAGTGTGACGCAAAGCTCACATTGTTGCAAGATGCATTCTAAATGCAGGTTTTCTTTATCAAACAGTGAAGAGAAAACACGGGGGCAGAGATGTATACTTAAGTGTACTGCAAATTCCTAGTCATTGATAATTCTTCAGTAAGCAGACAAACACAGCGTGTAGCTAATGTTTTATGATGACAGTCAGTAACAACATCAACAACATAAACAAACAAGTCTCTCTCTTTTTCATCTAATTTCCTCGCATCTCTGTCTGGCTGCCTGATTTCCTTTTAGAGAGCCAAATACACTGTTTAAGATTAGTCATAATTAGGCCCGAGCGCGAGGCCCTATTGAAACTGAAGGAAATGTTCCTTCTTTCTTTTCCCAGCAAATAAATTACCTTTTGATGGTCTTAACATACTCAAAAACTCATGAAATTTGGTGGTTGCATCAAGTCTGGTGAAAATGTGCGTATTTTAAGGGTTTTGGGCATGGACACACAAAAATGGCCTGCTAGTGCCCCCTACAAAACTACGTTTGACGTAGACTTAAGAAACTTGGTCCACCTAAGTAGCATGTCAAGACGTACAAAAAAATGTTATGGGAACCATACCCTAAACGAAATAGGAAGTCCACCATTTTGAATTCAAAATTCAAAATGAATGCAATTTTCATGTCATACTTTAACAAACTCCTCCTAAAGATTTCATCCGATCAACTTCATATTTGGTCTGTGCCATCTTCAGACCTTAGAGATGAAAAACTTGAATCTACATTGTCCAATTGGCTCGAAACTTTCAGGATTCATAAGTGTCCAACCCTGAGTACATATTAAGGGCGATATTTACTCAAAGTCATAGCTCCCCCTAGTGGCAACAGGAAGTAGGCCAACAATCAAGGTGCTATACTTTAACAAACTCCTCCTAGAGATTTCAACAGATCAACTTCAAATTCGGTCTGTGTCATCAAAAGACCTCAACAATGAAAAGCAAAACTTTTCGCCCAACGATGTGGCCGTGGCAGCCATTTTGACAATTTATCAATGAACAAAGAAATTGTTGTAACTTTGTAGACTCTGCACTCAAGTCCAATCCATTTTAAATATGTTCGCACTTGATATTCTCGTTGACAGCAATTCTGAATAAATGTTACCAATATCCCCTTATCACCTTTTAGTCTTCATGTTTTCTGACTTTGTGCACATAAACATAATTTCCTGTTCATAGTCACTTGCATAAGGGTGATAATGTGCCAAGGTACCAGTAATAAGATTCTATAATCCAAGATATTAAAAGCATGTATGCTCCTCATCTTTAAAAAATGGTTTCCATGGCAATACTAAAATATGCTGTATATTTATGTGTAAAGGGACAAAAAATAGCAGGATATAAAGACACTAGGAGTTTCCAAACAAGGTGTATGCATACATATACAGTAGAAGGCTGTAATGACAGCAAGTGGAATGATGCTTTAATTGTGTACTCAACATATAATTTATTGTAATCTTAGTTAACAAGATGATCGATAACTAAGACATCTGTCGTTATGAAGCAAAGTTTACCAGTGATGGGTAAAAATGTCTCTGTCAACGTTTAAAAAACAAATACCTACTGACACCTATAATTAACACATTGTATCTCTTTCTGTTTAATCCGCGCACAACAGAAATGTCAAATACAACTCTGTGGTTTCAGGTGGAGATATTACATACTATATTATAATAATACTTTCATAAAGCCCATGCATACTTAGTATGGATGACTTTAATGCAAAGGATGCATTCCTTGTATTTGTACAATGTACTTGGCAAATAGAGGACATATTATAACATTGAACAGTCACTGCATCCAGCTGTTTGCTAAAAAATAGTCACAGCTCGTAACTCCACCTGAACCACAAATTGTTTTAGGATCTCTGTTCTGAGCAAAGCTTTGAGTCTCCCACCTGCTTTCAGTCTTTATCCTTAGCCAGGATAAAGATCTCTCCACTCGGTGCACAGATATGAGATTAATATCGATGTTATCATCTAAGTCTCATAAAGAAAGCATAAAAGCATA
This sequence comes from Percina caprodes, assembly GCA_013375575.1. Taxonomy (NCBI): domain Eukaryota; kingdom Metazoa; phylum Chordata; class Actinopteri; order Perciformes; family Percidae; genus Percina; species Percina caprodes. The sequence goes on from JABXJD010000216.1 coordinate 913,982, forward strand.
TATCCTCAAAAGTTGAAATATTCCTTTAAACTTACTCAGACAAAAACTAATTTTATTGGAAGGCTCTGAGATGACTACTGTACAGATGCTTTATTTTCCAGAGCCTTGTTTTTGGTGACATTTTTGGTGACTACTAAGCTCAAACATGCATAAGGGCAGTTATATCAGCAACAAGTTCTCATGGGAGATATTTAGTATTCGCTAAGAATAGTAGAAGTAGTAGAAAGTTATGTCATTGAGAAATCAACAAAAAGGGTGGGAAACATCTTAATGTATCACTGCAGAATGCAAATTTGATCACTTTGCTGTACAGTGCTCTGATGTGTTCATCAGCAACATACAGTATGCCGTAGACCACAAAAACGAGACAAGATAAATGGAGGAGAGGCTGACAATGCTTGACAATCATCATGCCATAAAATCACCCATATGCTGCAAAATGACAAAGTTCAGAAAATAAAAAAAAACCGTCTTGTAATATCTTACAATCTAGTAACAACAGAATAACAGTGAATACCTCTTCAATGATTCCTGGAACAGACCACTAAGGAATGGAAAGCTAAGTGATGACTTATTCATTGCCAATCTGATGTTTTTCTCTTCGATACAAATCAGAACAACAAGTTCCCACTCATAGCAAGCAAAAAAAAAACGGAAGCCAACACTAATTAGTCTCCATGTGTTGAACATTTAATAAAGAGATCAAAACAGAAGCAACAGCAATGGACTATACATGACAAGAGGCGCAGATTACGGGATAGGATTTGATTTTGGTCTGAAAATGAAAAATGAGTGTGAAAGCATAGAGCCATAGCTTTACCTCCCTTCTGAAGAGCATGAAGCAATCTGTTGACTTGGACTGTGAGAAAATTTCAAAAGAATGTATCAAGAACATAGGAAAATAACCAACACATTTCCTTTAATATATAATGTAAAACAGTCTAAAAAGCACAGACTAATACAAGATAAAAGAGCTTTGTCACCACTTGTTTGATTAGTACATTCAGATTCTTTATATTTCAGCAAATTAAACAAAGAGTAAAGAGAATCTACTCGGGGTTCCCTCATATTCCCTCTGTATGCTGTGTGTATCTATGTCTGAAAAATCACACTGCAGTGCATTTTATCTGTCCCCAGCTCAGCTCCAAGGCTCAGCTGGATTATTGATGTCTTCTGTTTTTATACATGTGCATGTGAATGAATGTTTGTAAATTGGGTTAAATTGGGACATGTTCACAAATGTGGACATTTTCCCTAATAAATCTTATTATGCCATCGCAAGAGCATGTGAATGTTATGGCTGTAGATTAATCCTCAAATCAAAAGTGGAGTTATGGGAATTGAGACTTCATGAGTGTCCACTGGATACGGACAGACAAGGACACCTCTGAGTGTTTGTCTTCTGCATAGTAATCAACACTGAAGCAATGAAAAGAGAAATGGGGAAAGAAAAGAAGAAATGAAGAGGAACACTCAACAGGCAGACTGTCGTTACCATAGCAACAGGCAAGCTACATTATACCGCAACCATCAACATTTGATTTCCTCTTCCTCTTTCCTTGTCTTTTTCTATAGGAGAGATGAGGAAAGATGTTTCCTCATGTTTTAACACAAGACATCACACAAACAATAACATATTCAGAATTCACCTTCTAATTCACCCTCCGCCCCCCTCTTCCACCAACCAAAAGCCAAAGCATTTTTATACATTTAATATGTAGACGACTTCATACATTTGGTGTTTTCAGCAATCCAAGCCAAGCAAAGCTGCTTGGTTAAAAGTTAATTAGGAAGCTACACTGCATTACTCCGATAAAATAAATCCAAGCCATATCTAATTCAAATCAAAACATCTAAAAACAGTCTTTTACTATAAAGCTCCTGCAGCCATTGAAGTGGAAACATCTAGATCAGCAATGATGAGTCAATTAATGAATTTGTCAATTGACAGAAAATGTATCTGCAACTATTTTAATATACGAATAATATGTTAAAGTCATTTTAAAGTCAAGAAAAAGTGCTACTTGCTACTTAAATGTGAGGATTTTCTGCTTTTCTTAATCTTCTTTGATAGCAAACTGAATATTTTGGACTGTTGGTCTGACAAAATATGAAGATGTCAACTTGGATTTTGGGAAATTTTAACAGATATTTCTGAACATTGTATTGACGCAAGCAAGCAAGTATAAGGTGATGAGGGACATTATGACTACATATATCTTTGTCCTATATTGAAGTGAATATATATATATACTCTGATGTTTCCAATCTTTCTTCTTTCCCCAGCTCTCCTTCCATTTCCCATTTCCATCTGTCACTCTCTCGCTACACACCTACTGTGTGCACCCACAGAGAAATGGAAACTACTATTTAACACATAGAATTTACTGCTATAGCTTTGTTATTGAGGTATGTGCAGTATGTTTACAAAGTAATAAACACAAAGAATGAAAGGTTTGCCATCAAAATCATTAAACTGTCATTCAACAAAGAGGTATGCGTGCAAGACTGTGTGTGTGCATGTGTGTACAGCAGATGTTTTGTGCAGCCTGTCAGGCAGCCAGCAGTATCCTGCTGATGATACTCTCTCTGGACATGCTGACTGACAGGTGGGTGTGGGTGTGTGTGCGTGTGCTTGTGTGTGTCAGTGATGGGAGTAACGCCTTTACAGTAATGTATTCCTTTTTGCTGTAACACATTAATATAACACATTACTAATAACATTTTTGTAATATTATACCCATTGCAGTCTCAGTAACACGAGTTACAACGCATTTTAATCCGACATTTAGTGGTGTTTTGTATTTTTAAGAATTCACCAACACCGCAAAACATTTCATCACAGAAAAAAAGTCTGAGTGTCATTTCCTGGTGCTGGCTTCAATGGTTGAGATGACTGCAGGGACGGATACATTTGTGACATGGACACAATTTCACTCCGTTAAAGCGAGTTGTCATTTCACTGCTCCCGCAGTCAGAGAACAGAACCAGAGACGGTACGGTAGGGCTGCACAATTGATCAAATTTTAATCATGATCCCAATTATGGCTTCCAACGATCAAATCTGCATGATCGAGCAATATTTTAAATGTCATTCCGTTCATAGACTGCTCTGTTTTTTTGTGTTTTTTTTTTTAAATGCATTACATGACCCATTTATTCTGTAAAGTTGTGCCTGTGTTTGGATCTCTTCTCTTACTCTCCGCACAGCCCCGCCCCCATTCACTCACACATGGCTCCCCAGCAACATGGAGAGACACAGCAGCAACAGTGCCGGTCCACACTTCTGTGTCCACAGTTTTAATTGTTATTAACACAGCTGTATATTGTTAAGCATGAGAGGCAAACCTGTATTTGTACCAGTGCTTCCGCTGGTAACTCTGCTATTGCGGCCACTATGGCGAAAAACACAAAAGAAGTTATTGAATGCACCTAACTTCAGTTTGTAGAGTAATAGTGTGTGAGACGGAGCCTGCTGGATCTGGGTGAGAGATGTGAACCATGGCCAGAATATCATAGTTTATAAAAATGCAGCGCAGTGACGATACAGACATTTCAAACATACAACGTGTTTAACTCTGCTAACCCACCATTCGACCCGTGCTGGACCCATTCATAATGAGTGAACCGTCACTCTGTGAGTAGCATACGCTTCAGTTCATCACACTCTCCTCTCTCTTTTAATCAGTCTGTTATTGTTGTTGAAAACAAGTGAAGGAGCTTTCTCAGAGATTTTCTTTTTTTAAATCCTTTTTATCCTAGGCTATTTATTTCAGATAATTTTTATGTACATGTGTTGCATCTTTATATTATCAAACAGGGAAGGAAACCCTGTCTTTGCATTTATTTTAATCCCAATCTGTTTTAATAAAAGAGCTTGTGAAAAGTAGCTGCTGACTTAAAACTTAACATTTAGCTGACTTTAGTGCTGGTTTAGCCAAGGCCAAAAGGGAAGAAGGCCAGATTACAGGTGTTGGCCAAGTCAGTGGCATGCAACAGCAATGGGGGCTAGCTTTAAGACTATGATCCATGAAATGTCAGGTCTCAGTTCAGGGACGCACTTTTAAACAGAAGCACTTTCTATTTTGCTTAAATGTGTTTTGCAGCTCAGTGAAGCACTTTAATCCATTTTTAATATTTTTATTTTTATATACAGTATGACTGTGCATCAAATAAAGTAATTGGTAATTTAATGGTTAAAATCAACAAACAATAACTAATTGATTACTTAATTAAACGATAATCAATTGTGATCTCAATATTGATCAAAATAATCGTGATTATCATTTTGGCCATAATCGCAGCCATACTGTACGGACAACACCTGTGTCTTAACAGGTGACGGGACATCAGCAAGGACAGCAGTGTGTCCGAGCAGCTGGCAGATAGAAACATGTCGGGAATTCATCTTTAGGCTTGTTACACGTAATATCATTACATTTAATCAGCCATGGAAAGTACTGTAACTATGTTTTCAAATTCAAAGTCAGGTAGGCCTATTGTACCTTTTATTTCACTATTTACCTTATAGTTTTAGTTACTTTAAGATTCAGATTGATAAAACAAAACATTATGAATAAACTATGATGCATTAACGTGGATGAAGACGAGACTTCCACAAGCTACAAGCTATGCCAAGTCACAGCATACTTCCGCTTTATTTTGGTGAAAGTAACTCAAAAGTAATGCAAAAGTAGTGTAACGGTTTACGGCATAACGTGTCATACTGAAATTTGTGAAATCCATGAAATAATAAACTTTTATCATTACAAACAAGAACAGAAGATGGAAATCACTTCAAAAACGTTTTAGCTATCTATGATTGTGTGATTGCTAACGTTAGCTCAAAACGCCATTCAAGTGACAAACTTTATTGTGTTTGATGCTAACTTGTAGCCAGCAGTGAACCAACTTCGTTAAGTAGGTCCATTTTTACTGTATTGACATTACAGAAGTCTCTCGTTAGCACCTTGTAGGCTACTTGTCACACAGTGACGCATGCTTGACTCACATCTGCACTCGACTTACATTGGGGAGGGAAACTTAAACCTGGCTCCAATACGTAACCTGCCCCAGTGTTTCCGGAGTCAAAAACATTCTTTACTGGCATGGATTCACAACTCCATTGTTAATTATATAAAACAAAATGTAAAATTCAATTTGAAATCAATAGAAAGAAGAGTCTGTCTAAGCCCCAAAGGTGTGATTTGTTATCAAACTGTAAGCGCTCTTTCCATCCAGTCAATTTCTGAGGTTAAACTGTTGATTGGCACACTTCTCCCTAACCCCACTACATTGCATAACTGTCTCACTATCAATAGCACATGCACTGTTCAAATTGTGACTGATCTTTTTCAGAGCATTAACACAAAATAACGTTAGGGCATTTGAAGCTAAACAGCAAATACCCTATTCCCTCATCTTCATCATGCCCCTCCCTCTCCCCCTCCCCTCATCATGCATTCAATAATCTCATGCTCTGATAAAGGGATACTATCGTGATGCAAACCAAACAGAAGGAAAGTAGCTTCAGAATAATTACATTTTAGCCTTAACCTTGAATAAGAGAGGAATAATGCAAATGTGTGTGTGTGTGTGTGTGTGTGTGTGTGTGTGTGCGTGCATGGGTGCGCATGCATGTGTCGGACATGAATGCTCCTCCATACTTATACCATCTTCTGTACTTTCAAAGACAAGTGGGACCTCAGTATAACTAAAACAACCAATGAACTGTCAGACAAAAACCTTGGATTAGTTAAAAGGTTGATTCCCAACTTGGATGATTCACTGACACTGTCTAGACAGAGAACATGTTCATCTATTCAGCAACAATTTCAAAGAGTGAAAGAAGCTTGATAAAAACCTCTTTAGAAATAAAGAAACCAAGGTCAAGTCCAGTGTCTCAATGGTGTAGTATAGATCAACCTCTATCTCAAAACCACTCACACAAGTTGACCTGCACTGTCTCTACAAACTAAGAAGCTCATAGCAAGCTTATTTAGGGAAACATGTAGAGAGAGATACATTTACTCCGTGGGTGCAAGCAGAAATAAAATAAATTCAACCAGTGAGGAGAAAGGGAATCACTGAAATAATAATTACCCACTGCTTTGTCAAATACATCGCCAGACAATACCAATGGTGATACAACCATTTTATTACACACTGGCTCCATAAAACCAAATAAACCCTATCCACAAAACTGCTCTGTGTGTGTGTGTGTGTGTGTGTGTGATTCTGATTCCTGAGCGTAAGAAGAAACAAGTGGCCAAATCAAATTAGATATGGAACCATCCTAAAACTAAGTATTCTCTTTCAGCAGTTGGCTACTGGGAGTAAGAGGAGAACAGAAAGACAGCTTGTATATTCATTCGAAGAGAATTTATTTATTTATTTACCCTCTGTCTTTCTGTGCTAGTCTCTTCTCATCTCTAAGGGAGGGAAAGACATAAAACATGTTTCGCATTTACAGGGAACATTCAAGATCAGCATTTCCTAGAATAGACAATAACACTATCCCTCTCTCTTTGTCGCTCAAGTTGCAATGGAGTGTGTGGCGTAAAAGCTCTATTGTAGTGTAGACATACTGTAGAGAGGATAAATGCCCCTGTGGACAAGTTGGCATCAAGACAGGTTCTTGAGCCATGCATATGCTCCAATTGTATGTGATTGAATACTCTTTTAGGCTGGCCAATACCAGACCATTTTCTCTTGTCTTTTTCTGTCCATGATTGTGGCTCTATTATGTCTAGCCCATCTATAAACAAATAAAAACAAGTCATTTTTAACTATTTGTCTGCATGCATCAGAGTATATTATTACAATATACATACCTCTGATTGTTTTCCCTCCCTGGGATGCGATCACCTGATGGGTCAATGGGGAGGAGCAGGTTGAGACAGGAAGCCAGGGACTGACTGGAGTCTTCTCTGGACACTGTGCACATACCCAAACACACACATTGTCATTATATCACGTTTTTTTTAATCTCAGTTGACACCTAAAATTTGCCAAAGTACCTAACCTGACAACAACATATTTTACTCATCAAAAATAACACCTGTCTCCCAAATTAAATTAGAGCTATAAAACACCAGTCACGTTACAAGCAGATAATTGAAATTCAGTAGTGATAGGTTTAAATAACAACAATACTATCAGTTGTTTAAAAATATATATATATATATATATATATATATATATATATATATATATATATATATATATATATATATATATATACACACACTTTTAATGGCCCATTTGACAGATCAATGTGGAACAGAAACTGGTGGTGAAGTAAAGATTTCATGTCTTTGTAAAGGTCCCACTGTCTCTCTCTCTTTCTGTCCCTGTCGGATTCCACAGGGTATGAGTCACAGTTGGATTAAGAACACAGAGCCCTGCAGCTGAACACCACTGGCCATACATTTCTGTGAAACTGCTTGCTTTTTAATAAAGGCTTCAACAAGCCACCTGAGAGAGGAAAAATAAATAAGGAGCACCAATGAGAGTGTGCAGGTTTATGGATGTGCGGGATAGGTGTGTGCCCAGTCATGTTTGTTTGTCTTTATGTATATATCTTTAACTGTGCGCACATGTATCTGGTCTGTCTGCCTGTCTGTCCGTCTGTCTGAATAAATGTGTGCAGGTGCAAAGAACCTTACTATCCCAACACCATTACAAAGTCTTAGTCCCTTGACTTGATGAAAACACTTCATCTAGCATTTAATTTCAAGCTACAGTGTATTTGGGTGTGTGTGTGTGTTCAATTCAAACACAGCATCCCTCTCAAAACTTTCCAACCCACATAAGCACAGGAAATTCAGTTTATAAAGGCAGAAGCTTCTGTTGTAATCTTTTCTTCACAGTGCTGCGGAGCAGTTTACTTATTTTACTACTTTATTTGACTGCAACTGTAATATTCTTAGAGTCCATCTGTAAATGTAGCCTAGAGAGAGATGATAGAATCTACATTTATATATACAGGTAAAAGCCAGTAAATTAGAATATTTTGAAAAACTTGATTTATTTCAGTAATTGCATTCAAAAGGTGTAACTTGTACATTATATTTATTCATTGCACACAGACTGATGCATTCAAATGTTTATTTCATTTAATTTTGATGATTTGAAGTGGCAACAAATGAAAATCCAAAATTCCGTGTGTCACAAAATTAGAATATTGTGTAAGGGTTACATTTTGAAGACACCTGGTGCCACAAAGTAATCAGCTGATTAACTCAAAACACCTGCAAAGGGCTTTAAATGGTCTCTCAGTCCAGTTCTGAAGCCTACACAAACATGGGGAAGACTTCAGATTTGACAGCTGTCCAAAAGGCGACCATCGACACATTGCACAAGGAGGGAAAGACACAAAAGGTTATTGCTGAAGAGGCTGGCTGTTCTCAGAGCTCTGTGTCCAAACACATTAATAGAGAGGCAAAGGGAAGGAAAAACTGTGGTCAGAAAAAGTGTACAAGCGATAGGGATCACCGCGCCCTAGTCAAGATTGTGAAAAAAAGGGTGTGGACAGCTGCTGGAGTCAGTGCTTCAAGATCCACCACCAAGAGACGCTTGAAAGACATGGGTTTCAACTGCCGCATACCTCGTGTCAAGCCACTGTTGACCAAGAAACAGCGAAAAGCGTCTCACCTGGGCTAAGGAAAAAAAGAGCTGGACTGCTGCTGAGTGGTCCAAAGTCATGTTTTCTGACGAAGGCAAATTTTGCATTTCCTTTGGAAATCGAGGTCCCAGAGTCTGGAGGAAGACAGGAGAGGCACAGGATCCACGTTGCCTGAAGTCTAGTGTAAAGTTTCCACCATCAGTGATGGTTTGGGGTGCCATGTCATCTGCTGGTGTCGGTCCACTCTGTTTCCTGAGATCCAGGGTCAACGCAGCCGTCTACCAGCAAGTTTTAGAGCACTTCATGCTTCCTGCTGCTGACCTGCTCTATGGAGATGGAGATTTCAGGTTCCAACAGGACTTGGCGCCTGCACACAGCGCAAAATCTACCCGTGCCTGATTTACGGACCATGGTATTTCTGTTCTAAATTGGCCAGCCAACTCCCTGACCTTAGCCCCATAGAAAATCTGTGGGGTATTGTGAAAAGGAAGATGCAGAATGCCAGACCCAAAAACGCAGAAGAGTTGAGGCCACTATCAGAGCAACCTGGGCTCTCATAACACCTGAGCAGTGCCAGAAACTCATCGACTCCATGCCACGCCGCATTAATGCAGTAATTGAGGCAAAAGGAGCTCCAACCAAGTATTGAGTATTGTACATGCTCATATTTTTCATTTTCTTACTTTTCAGTTGGCCAACATTTCTAAAAACTCCCTTTTTTGTATTAGCCTTAAGTAATATTCTAATTTTGTGACACACGGAATTTTGGATTTTCATTTGTTGCCACTTCAAATCATCAAAATTAAATGAAATAAACATTTGAATGCATCAGTCTGTGTGCAATGAATAAATATAATGTACAAGTTACACCTTTTGAATGCAATTACTGAAATAAATCAAGTTTTTCAAAATATTCTAATTTACTGGCTTTTACCTGTAGTTTGACATATAAGAGTCAAAGCCAGACGTGCTCAAACACATGAGCGTCAAGCTGAGGGTAAATGTTAAACCAGTTGAGTCATTACATGCTCAGCCAAACACCAACTCTCTCAAGTGGATGTATTTATTTTGTGTCTTTGCAGTTTCATGTTTTTAAATATGAAGCAAACATTTGCAAATTCAAAAATAATTAATGCTGACAGTATTTTCAAAAGGCTTGCTTTTGCGCCATAATGCTCCTGCAAGAAATTATTAAAGAAGAATAGTGCTTGTAAAACATTTTACATTTGTTTATCTTTAGAGCGTCTTGTACTTTTTCCTCTGTCCCTTACTGCTGCAACAGTGTGAATTTCACAGATGTGGGACTAATAAAATGATCTCAAATCTTGAAATGCAAGCAATCATTTCACTTTACTACATCTACTCACAGTAAAATAGCAAATTCCTTCTTGAGACATGAATATGTTTGGAATTCACATAGAAATTTGTAAAGAAAGAAATAATTAGTGTTGTGGTTATAGCCACCCATCACACTCATTAAATATAATAGTTTCCTTTTGTGTTATATGAAAGGAGATTGGGGTTCCTGTGCTTGGCACTCTATGCTGCACAGTGGCAGAGCACAGGCAATAATTCTCCACTGACAGTCACCTGCCAACCATGAGGCATGTCAGGAGGAGTGTGACTAAAATGCCAAAAAAACAAAGGAGATGAATCACTGTAAATGAGGCAGTTACATCAAAGTCATGGCACATGTTTAAAGAACCAGGGAGAGTACTGGTTTCATGTCATAACGTCAAGGAGTAGATTGAAAAGAGAGAGAGAGAGAGAGAGAGAGAGAGAGAGAGAGAGAGAGAGGGGGGTTAAGAGAGAAAAAGCGAATAAGAGGGGAAAAAGAATCAGTGACGATGAAGAAATATGAACAGATGTTCTTGAATAGAGAGAGGGAAAGATAAAAGGCAATAGTTTGTATGTGACAGATTTTCTCTTATGTTTGGAAGTTTTTTGTTTTTTTTGCAAGAAGGATTAATAAAGAGAAGTCTAAGTCTAAGAACCCTTCCAGATTTTCCAGAGGAACAGGTACACAATGATTTTGGAGAATTGTTTTTTTTTTAATTTGAGATAAAAAAAATAAAAAGTAAGAGATCTTGTTTTGACCCGGCTGTGGTGATGATCATGCATTTGATTTTAACCCTATACTAACAGTATTGTAGTAATTGTAAAGTGAGCAGTAGTGCATAAATATGTAAACCGACGCTTGCTTGATAGAGTTAAACATGAAAAAGTGAGCCACACACTTAAACCCTAAACACTTCTGTGTAGAGATGGAGATCTTATGTAAAACATTATTTTAAAAATATATGTTATGTATATTATATATTACCATGCCGATGTCGTTGATCATCAGAAAGGTCCAGGTCTAACATAAGATCATCTTCATCCAGCTCTGAAGAACCCAGGTTGTTTAAAACATCCTAAAGAGAAAAAGCAAAAACCCCAAACTTAAAGTAAACCATTCAAATAGGAATCTAAAAAAAATAATGATGTATTATGATATTCATAATAACATGATTAATGAAGGTTCCTAATAGAGAAAGATAAACTGTAAAATTTAAATGTTGGTCTGAACTAGTTATTAGAACAATTTTAATACATTTTTAGCTAGACACTCATACATATCCAACAGGTTTAGAAAACCCTGAGAGTGAAAGACAAAAATTACAACTTAAAAACAAGAATAAGATATATCAACAGTGAAGCAAACTATTACATACATTTTTTATTTATTTTTTTATAAAAGCAATCCAGGTGGATCAAAACATTCAGAAAAAGATTACCAAACCAGAAAACCGTTATGACAGTATTGATTTTATTAGGGAATGGGATTTCTTTCACTTTGCCTGCACGAAACAAGATATTTAGTCCCTCATCACTGCAGCCAAGCTTATGAAAACATATTGCTACTCCTGTTATGTGGGCATAATTACGGTTCAGTTTGAGAAAGCAATACATGTGCCAAATCAGGCTGTAGGTTTGTGTAACATCTGTCAGCATCCCCCATGCGTCACAAGCAAAAACTACCTGCTGAAACAGAAACAATATTTCTCTCTTCTCTCTCAATCACAAAGAGAGGCAGCCCATTACTTTCATTTTTATTAACAATCCAAACTTTCAAAAGCATTTGTCTCATGACATTAACTTGATTTAGTGGGCTCTAAAAATGTATCTAACAAAATGTGCCATCCTAACACTAACAACATTTTTCCATCTACCTTACGGAGAACTCCAGCAAAAATAATAAGTCAAAAATGCAATAAAAACCCATGTTTCACAAACCTCCCTCCACCCTGGGTGGCCCTGAATTATTAACAGTATCCCTAGTTTTAATATTTCTTGAGAAATCTTTAGATGTTACAAATTAAAGATAAGTTTTTTTCCCCAATCGCTTATCTATCAAATTAACTACACCCTGCCCACAATCATATAGTGTGTCATGAATCACCACAATGCCCTTCATAAAATCTTCACTTGTAATCTTTCAGTAAATGCTCCAATGTTCTTGGTATTATTCTGAGATTATGATGATGTCAGATGCTACTTTTGGTTGAGTTGCATTTTAAAAGTCAATGCTGCCATCTGATGGTCATTGAAGAAAATCCCACTGCAGAACAGAAGCTGTTTCTAACATAAAACACAACATACCATTGCATAAGAGAGTGTGCTTTTGTATCTACATATAAATAATTGCAGCAGGGAAGTAAATTGGTTAAAAAAAAAAAAAGGACTTGTTTGAATATGTTCACTTAATGACACACACACACACACACACACACACACACACACACACACACACACACACACACACACACACACACACACACACACACACACACACACACACACACACACACACACACACACACACACACACACACACACACACACACACACACACACACACACACACACACACACACACACACACACACACACACACACACACACACACACACACACACACACACACACACACACACACACGTGACGTAACTAACTCTTGACTGCCAATATGGGCTTCCCTGGCACCATACTCTCACAATCAGCAGGTTCTTTCTTACTCTAGACCTTAAAAGGACATGGCAATACAAAGATCAAATAATATTATTTGCAGATAATTCTGCATGTTTGATTTGAACAGCATACCATGTAGGTGATCTTAGAAAATACCAGTAATAATGAGCACCACAACGTTGTTTTTATCTCATACAGTACACTGAAAACCTGATGTATCAAAACTCAGCAGTTTGGTAATCTCACAATGCCAAAATAATTACTATTATTCAGTATTAGTGATTGGACCTGGTTCTGAATACATTTTCTTACCTTAAACAACCCTTTAGAGAAGATTTTCAAAACGGAAATAAGTGGGTGATGCTAACTACATGCTTCCAGAGCACTTAATACTGGCTAAAAGATCTTGTTTGAACTTCTGTGCACTTAAAAAATGAAAAACATAAACCAAAGCAAATAGCAGGAGCCAGTCTCATGGAGTATCACAGATGCAGATGGATACGAAAATCCATTTACCAACTCTTTTCAGCTCTCGTCACAACCTTACAGCCACACTCTGTATTGATCTCGTCACATCGGAGTACAAAAGCCTCAATGCTCAGTGACATGGCTAACTATTCCACCACACCTCTGTGCATGTGCGCATTTAACGTCAGACAAAGACGTCAGAATGCATTTGAGTGTAATGCAATTGAACAGAAGAACTCATTTCAGGCATTACAGCTAATTGCTAAAGGTATTGGAAAAGAAATGAAGACCCATACCATGTGATACTACTGCACAGAGACTTCATTTGAAGCTAAATTACCCATTTTAATGTGCCCCTCTAACCACGGAAATTAATTAATATAATTTTACAACCCAGAGATGTCACCTTTTTACCTCGCTTATGTGATTTGAGTGAGTGTAATTCCTGAGTTAATAATATCATCATAATATCAGATTCAGCTCTCATTAACAGATGGCTCCATCTTTTAACTGCCAAGCCGAATGACATCCAAAACAAGGATGAGAGGAAGCAAGAGGTTCTTTCTGTCCATTAAAATCCACTGGATGCAGTTCACACTCTGTGGAAATCACAAATACGATCTATGAAAATTACATTTATTCAGTGCTCCGGGGTGATAAATGCATTGAGATCAAGTGAGAGAGATTTGGCTTTGCAGCCAGGTATTATGGCTTCAAGCAAAGTAAAATATACAGAGTAACAAATGACTTTCATTCTGACTTAGCAGACGCTTCACAGCCAGTTGTGTTTACAATGTGCCTGAGGGACCAAAGGATTGAATGTCCAGTCAAATTGGAAATCTGTTTGTTGAATGTAAAGAAACAGATTTTTACCCATAGTGTCTCACTGACATCACCTGACATTTGTTTCTTTTTTATATATTAATACAGAATAATCATTCCAAAGCAAAGCAAACACACATTTCATTTTCAATAAGCAATGCCATTTAAAATGTAAGAAACAAATACTTAATCCCTGTGTGTTAAACTGTGGACTTTGCTTGCAACAGAATCCATATTTTCTTCATGGGGATACATTTGAGCTACATTTTTGTACAAAAGAAACACAGCCACTGTAAGGAAACAAGGAGAAAGCGTGGCAGACGATCGCAGAACGACTGAATGCACAAGTAGCCTAAAAATATGCATTTACTGACCACTGCTCTCATAATCATACCATTCAAGGATTAGGCTACTAATCATTTGCGCAAATGAACCATTTATCATACTTTTGCCTTAAAAGTAAGAAAAATATAATGTTACTCAGGAAATTTACCATGAAGTTCCATTTTCTACAACGCTAGAATATGATGCATAAATATCTCTTTCACTCCGTTTGTCCCTCTCTTTCATTGGCTAAAATATAAATTCCCTAAGTCATATTAACTTCTATTGCTCGCTTTTAATGCAAAGTGTACAATTGTTTGTTTTTTGCTCCCTGGTATATATGGACATAGAAAAGAAAGACAAGACTGAATTGGACTCTAAAATCTAGAAACCATAAAGAGAATTAAGTGCCAATTTCCATGCACACTGTAAACATGAATGTAACAGAGTGATATTCATCAGTTATTTTAGCCTGGTCAGGAGCAGGCTAGCTGTACAGAATAAATCTCCATGGTAACTCAAGTGCCTCTGCTTTTGTGAAACCAAGTCAAGGCTAAACTGAGCCAGGATAACGGGGCTAATCCCGGCTTAATCCCTTATCGTGGTTTTGTGAAATAGCCCTTTGGTATTGCGCATGCTGGATCAGAGATATGGCTTAAGGTGTGGTCAGACCTGATCTTGCTCTTTTCAATTTGATTGAACTTTGACACGTGGAAATTGTTACGTTCTACAGATAAATAGAGAGAGGCGGTGGAATTGGGATTTGTATTCATATTCTTATTGTATAACTACATAACGAGAAAAAAAACACTAAATAAACAGAGAAATAAAGAAAGGGAAGTGTTTGAAAAGAAACTGTATAATTTATAATTATTATCCGTGTGGAGTGTGGTGTTTGCCTGGAGGCCATGCTTACAAACCTGCCCATTTCATATCTTGTCATGCCTTCTTTTGCCACACCATACGAGTACATTTTGCCTGGCAACATTGGGCCTGAAAGCAACTTTACTGGAACACACCATCATCTGTTAGATGTTATTTGTATCTGCCATGAAAAGTCAAAATTACAACCATTAAAAGTGTATATTGTTGTCTTAAGTACTAAACTACTACTGAATAGAGCTTTAAATTTGGAAGTAGTAACATTAAAATGAAGAACTGGTTTTAGTTATGACTACACATTACCAGCTTATGATTACCTTGAATGACCGACATAACCAAAAAGCTATTTGCACATTGCTGTGGATAAAAAGAAGTTTCAGTGAATTAAAAGAAACATTTGTTTCTACAGCAGAGGTAGTCAATTCTAATCCTGGAGGGTGTGAGTCCTTCAGACTGTTGTTCCTCTCTAAAAGCTAATGAGCCCCTAATTCACTATCAACTTCATTCTTTACAGGTACATTTACCATTTCATTAGCCTCTACACTGTTCAATGATTTACAAAATAACACATTTAGAATATGAACAGAAACATAACAGAGTTAACATAACATAATCACCATCACATACATCTTTTTCATCAACCACTGCTTTTGGAGTCTACTGTGTGACCAGTTGGTATAAACAAACCTAGCCTCTGAGAAAATGATTTGAAATTTGATTTAATTTTATGTGTGTATGGAAATTGTTAGTGCTTTTATATGATGTCTTTGGGCAAAGTCAATACCTATAATAAATATCATCATTGTTTTTCATTTCAAACCCCAACCATGTGGTTGTGGTAATTACAAATTCTGTCTGGAAGAGGAAGTGACTCCTTATCTGTTCTATGATTAATACAAGTGTCATTTGTGATATCTAGACTTTACAAGGCATAACTCAGACTGGAAGAGACAGCCTATGTCACAACACACAAGCAAACTGCCAAGCAACCATTGATGTGCACAGTAACAGTCAAACTAAAATGGATTGCAGTTGAACTATTCTGCCATATATGCCAATCAAACTACAAGCAAAAGTTGTTTCTCTGAGATAAGAGAGAATGCCTAAAGTTGTTTTTTTTGTCAACTGGAATTGAATGTAATCACTGTCGGACTGCAAAAATATTATCACAGCTGTCATTGAGGAACCAACAGTGTACATATATGCTGGTAAAATAAATATCTTGCACATCCTAATGGGATTTCAAAATAATAATAACAACTGGAATGAGAACACCAAACAGCTCAAGCAAACACTGCCTTGCTTTGCTTCACAGAGGCACCTCACAGTTTATCTCTGTGAATTCAACCAATTAGTCATTTCTCACTGCAAACCAAATCTTTATTTGCCTTATAATTATTTTCTATCTGGGCTGTAATGAAACAGTAACAATAAAGCAAATACACCTGGCATACTGTTTAATCTGGTGTGCTTTAGTCTGTCACTGTTTTGCCCTGAACTGGTGCAATGTCCCAAAGGCCTCCTTCACACAGAAACACCACAGTCAGCCACATTGCATGTTGTATATGCAAGCAGACATTTTCTATTCCTTTTATTCATACCCTCAGCGGCTTTAGTTATTTACTTAGAAGAAGCCGTCTCAGGTATGTCAGCCCAGACTTTTTTATAAGCTTTATAAATGTCCTCTGCTAACCAACAAACTTTTATCAAACTAAAAGGAGGAGGAGAAGTGGTGGTACATAATTTAATATACACTCCAAGGCTCCTGCTCTTTCTGCAAAACTTAGGCCCCTGAAGGGCCCTTTATAGAACGGAGGAAAGAAAGGAAGAGATAAGTCCACGTTTGGTAAAGTGTGTGCCTTCTGTAGCTGTCAGAAGCAAATGCACTCTGTAAAGTACATACCAATGTGCTGTGTAAATCCCTGCCCGTTTTAATCTCTTAGTAAAAGCCTATAGTCCCTGGTAAAATAAATGGGATTGACTTAAACAAACTAGCTTTCCTCCCACAGAGCTTCCTTGTGTGTGTTGTAAGAAAAACAACCCATACACAATAATAGCTATAGCCTTTCCCCAGAAACAAATGTGGATATAGCCACAGCATGCATCAACAAAGACGTGTGCTGTATTTGTTAGACAAACAAAGCTAAAAAACAGGAAATAATGCTTAAATCCTACATACGACAGAAGTTTT
Source organism: Percina caprodes (assembly GCA_013375575.1). Lineage (NCBI taxonomy): Eukaryota > Metazoa > Chordata > Actinopteri > Perciformes > Percidae > Percina > Percina caprodes. The sequence continues at coordinate 931,306 of JABXJD010000216.1, forward strand.
TCAAAGTACTTCATCCATTCACACTCATACGAAACATAACTTCTGGGCTTTGCTTTGAATAGCTTTAAATCCTAAAATTTCCTTTGGGATGAATAAAGTATCTATCTATCCATCTATCTATCTATATGTAAGAAACCAGCCTTTTGTGGCTTTTTCAAATCCATATGTACACACAAATGTATTACTTATTTTTTTCCACATGCTGTTGCAAAAACTAGTAACGTTAGAAAAACTACAACACCACACCAGATCTAGCTAGACCGGAAACAAAACAGCAGGCACGCCCACACACTTGTTTGGGCTTGTGAGCCGGCCAAAGAGTAGTAACGTTACGTTTTGAGAGGATGGCGAGCGTGAGACACTGAAACAGAAGCCAATAAGATCCTGAATGGAAATTTTACTTTTAAAAAGTTGCCAAATGGTTCCATTAACAAGACCAAAGTGATGTGTGTGTTTTGTTGCTGTAAACTGAGCTATCATCACAGCACGTCCAGTCTGAAATACTACTTGATGGCCAAACACACAGCTGATGCAATTTCTCCCCCCCCGCCTCAGCAAAGTATTTTTTTCACCCTTTAATTGATGGACAGTGTTAACATGTGTGAGAGATTATTTGCTCCAAGTGGGAATGACTGGTCCAGGTGTGAATGTTAGTGTGAAATTGAATACACTACAGTAGGCTATATGCCAATGTTTTTTTCAATAAAAAAACATTTGCACAAAGCAAGCCAATCCACTTTTCCATGTTGATAACAGCATTAAAACGAAAAAAAATAATGGGACAAGAAAAAAAATCAAGCAACATTTAGAATAGAAAAACATGTGCGATTAATTGCAAGTTAACTATGACATTACTGCAATTAATAATGATTAAATAGTTTAACTGTTTGACAGCACTACCAATTACATTCACTCTTTTCATCCCCAGGGCTCTACCTGTAATGATGCACTGGCAATTTGGTAATCCAGTGGTGGGTCTTCCAGTTCCTGGATATGCAGAGTTCTAAGTGTAGAGTACACTTGGATTCAAGTTTGTGTGATTTTACACAATGCCCACATCTAGTTACTGTATAAATACCACTATGTAGGGAATTATTTCACAACTTCACAGATCTGTCTTAAACACATTTACAGTGGTGTGAAAAAGTGTTTGCCCCCTTCCTCTTTTCCTGTTCCTTTGCATGTTTGTCACACTTAAGTGTTTCGAACATCAAACCAATTTAAACAATAGTCAAGGACAACACAAGTAAACACAAAATGCAATTTGTAAATGAAGGTGTTTATTATTAAAGGTGAAAAAATCCAAACCATCATGGCCCTGTGTGAAAAAGTGATTGCCCCTAAACCTAATAACTGGTTGGGCCACCCTTAGCAGCAACAACTGCAACCAAGCGTTTGCGATAATGTGCAATGAGGCTTTTACAGCGTCCTGGAGGAATTTTGGCCCACTCATCTTTGCAGAATTGTCCTAATTCAGTTACATTAGAGGGTTTTCGAGCATGAACGGCCTTTTTAAGGTCATACCACAACATCTCAATAGGATTCAGGTCAGGACTTTGGCTAGGCCACTCCAAAGTCTTCATTTTGTTTTTCTTCAGCCATTCGGTGGTGGACTTGCTGGTGTGTTTAGGATCATTGTCCTGCTGCAGAACCCAAGTTCGTTTCAGCTTGAGTACATGAACAGATGGTCGGACATTCTCCTTCAGGATCTCTTGGTAGACAGCAGAATTCATAGTTCCTTTTATCACGGCAAGTCTTCCAGGTCCTGAAGCAGCAAAACAGCCCCAGACCATCACACTACCACCACCATATTTTACTGTTGGTATAATGTTCTTTTTATGAAATGCAGTGTTCCTTCTACGCCAGATATACTTGGACACACACCTTCCAAAGAGTTCCACTTTTGTCTCATCGGTCCACAGAATGTTGTCCCAAAAGTCTTGGGGATCATCAAGATGTGTTGTGGAGAAATTGAGACGAGCTTTGATGTTCTTTTTGCTCAGCAGTGGTTTTCTCCTTGGAACTCTGCCATGCAGGCCATTTTTGCCCAGTCTTTTCCTGATGGTGGAGGCATGAACGCTGACCTTAACTGAGGCAAGTGAGGCCTGCAGTTCTTTGGACGTTGTTGTGGGGTCTTTTGTGACCTCTTGGATGAGTCGTCGCTGCGCTCTTGGGGTAATTTTGGGCGGCCGGCCACTCCTGGGAAGGTTCACCACTGTTCCATGTCTTCGCCATTTGTGGATAATGGCTCTCACTGTGGTTCGCTGGATTCCCAAAGCTTTGGAAATGGCTTTATAACCCTTTCCAGACTGATAGATCTCAATTACTTTCTTTCTCAATTGTTTCTGAATTTCTTTGGGTCTCGGCATGATGTGTAGCTTTTAAGGATCTTCTGGTGGACCTTACTGTGTCAAGCAGCTCCTATTTAAGTGATGCCTTGATTGTGAACAGGTGTGGCAATAATCAGGCCTGGGTGTGGCTAGAGAAATTGAACTCAGGTGTGGACAACCACAGTTATAGTATGTTTTAACAAGGGGGGCAATCACTTTTTCACACAGGGCCATGATGGTTTGGATTTTTTTTCACCTTTAATAATAAACACCTTCATTTACAAATTGCATTTTGTGTTTACTTGTGTTGTCCTTGACTATTGTTTAAATTGGTTTGATGTTCCGAAACACTTAAGTGTGACAAACATGCAAAGGAACAGGAAATGAGGAAGGGGGCAAACACTTTTTCACACCACTGTATAATTTCTAGTGTATTTAAATTTTCTTTATTATATCTGAAATGTTATGTTGCCTGTCTTTGGAGGGGTGTGTGTGTGTGTGTGTGTGTGTGTGTGTGTGTGTGTGTGTGTGTGTGTGTGTGTGTGTGTGTGTGTGTGTTAACTGATAAAATCACACAGACACAGCTCAAGACCTACCAGACTTCCCAGTTTGGATGACGAGGAGTTGTTTCTGTGTTTGAGCAGACCACATCCCTCCATGCCTGGGGCATCTCTGTGGTTTCCATGGATACGAGGCCCACCAGCCCCCTCTGATGAGGAGCGAAGACGCCTTTCCATACGCATCACCTCGTGATAGGGACTGACGCTGCTACACAGAGAGGCTGGAGGAAAGAAACAAGTAACGAGAGGAATAAAGTTAAAGATAGACAAATGAATAAAAGGTGAAAACAGTTGTGATAGTGATTTCACCAGCAGAGACATAATCATTTTTTTTTATTACATTTCCAATGGTAGCAGTCAGCCCCATTTCCTGTAGGAAATTAGGTTATTTTCATAAAACTTAATGACAAAGCAGGTCTAACTTATTCAGTATTTTAAAATAGTTAAATCTTCCCCTTCTGAAGCTCTCCAGCCATATTGTTTTTGGTCAGATGGTGTTTATGTCTTTTTTGTAATTTCAATTTCAAATGATCTGAGTACCTACACCAAATTTGCTGTGTGACACAACTAATAAAACTAGAGATTGAATGTGATATTTCAGGGGAAATACTCTTTAGTCAGACAAAGAGATTGTTATTATTACACTATTTTGATCTACTAATAGAAAGATGTGAAAACATACCGACAATGCCAAGTCCTCATACTGAGAGAAAGCTTAAAAAAAGTATAATGAAACCCACTTTCACACACACTTGCGCACAACCACATACACACATAGTTTTTCCTATGTGTAAGTCTTATTTGTTGTATTTATTCTTGTGAACTCATTCTGAAACGCATTTTTTTGTCTTTGCACTGAGCAACAAAACACTAAAGAAGCCACATGATTACCATCATGTCTACTTGTATGTCCAACCATTTTACTACAGGCTCAGACCATTTTAACAAGAAAGGAAACTCAGACACATACCAGAGGCCTGTAACACTGTTTGCGTAAATTAATATAGTCAAATTCTGTTTTTGTAGCTCTTTTATTGCCCTTGTCTAAAATAACTCAAATACTTCCTTCAGCAGTATTTGTGCTGGTTCTGGATGGTGTATAATTGTCAATATTTAGAAATTAAATTGTAATGCTAAGTTTTTTGATTAGACTAACTATAATATTTTGATCATGATTTCCAAATCTCATATTTATGCCGTCAGTTTTTACTGCAAGCAGAGAATTAATAAAGTGACATTTCAGTATTGGCAAAATGCAATTATCAGTTGCAGCAACTTAACTCTGATTCCTAATCATATGGTTAGTTAGTCCAAGAGAAACCTAAATTTGTCAACACTCCTTATGAGTTTAAATTATCTCTTTTCCTGAAAGGGTAATTAACTTAGTCAGAAATCCATGTTTGTCAGAGGTAAGCTATTGTAACAACATAATGGGCTACAGATTTACAGCAAAATTATTCATTTTTGTTTTACGAGAGAAGCCTGGGCTAAAAAACCTCCTCTGCAATATGTCACAGCAAGAAGTGAGAATGATTCATCTTTGGTCAAGGAATAAATTGTCAGTATGACACACACTGTTTCACTACCATCACCAATAACTGCCATTGATTTATTTAACTGAGGGCATTTCTTGCAGATGAACTGTCTTTGAGTTACTGCTGAGAGTGACAGCTACAGGAGTTTCAAATCCGTTTTCAAACTGCACCATTTCTTGTAATATTTGGAAACAGTCTCAACCTTTATCAGAACTTTGATTTACAAAAGAATAAATTATGTTGTCCATACTAGTCATCTAATAGTTTTAAATTATCAGGTGGAAACCAGCTGAGCAAGACATATAGTATATATAGTATAACAATACTTTTGATTATGATTAGCCCAGTTTGCACACCCTCAACTTGCCAGTTTCCTGGGGGAATGTCGTCTAGAGGCTTGGTAATCAACTCTCAAAGATACTTATTGACTATGCTGTTCACACGTGTTCAGTCATGCATAATGAAATAATAAAACCAAACAACACTGAAGAAGCAGGAACAAGGCATCACTTATACGTATTAATATGTATACACATATACATATAAAACATGTCATCTGTTTGTCTTTAAACTGCTAATTTATTATTGTGTTGAGTGTGTAAGTTAGAAAGCATGTAAAGCAAAAGCAGGATTGGGATAAAGAGCACATGTATACATCGATGTCACCAAAAAAGCATTATGTCATATTAGCAAGCAACAGGCTACATATACAGCAAATACTGTATATATGGCCGCACACATTATCACTGCACAGCAAGAAGTAAAAGAAACAATTTGATGGAGCCTTCATTAAAAAAAAGTAAAACAATTGTGTAAGCCAAGTTTGTGTCTATGTGTGTGTATGTGGTTTGTAACGCACATTGTACAATTGTGTGTGTGTGTGTGTGTGTGTGTGTGTGTGTATGCAGAAATCTATGGTTTACCTACAAGTGTTTGCATGAGTTTCATACCTGCATGTGGTTTCCTCAAGTGAGAAGACCTTGGCTCGTGGCAGCCACAGAAACTTCCTCTTTCCTGAATAGAGCGTATGTTTCTTGCCCTTCTTTCTGATTGCTCTGGGTTGGAGTGACAACCTCGCTGCGTACCACACATGCCTCACTCTCACTTGTGGTCTCTGTGTGGTAACCTGCCTTCCTTTCCTCCGCCAACTCCTTCTCCTCTGCTGACAACTCATCCCTCGCTTCCTGTCTCTCCTCCAACCTCTCCCTCCTCTCTTCCAGTGATTGTTCCTGCAGAGGTAGGTAGGGAACCGCTGTCTCAGGCTCTGAGAGGGAAATGGCAGTCTCATAGTCTGTGTTGTTTGCTGTGCTGGTGTCAGGAGTAAAGGTTTTTCAGCGCTGGACTGGGCTGGAGTGAAGAAAACCTGAGAAGAAAACTGAATATGTGTAAAAAAACAGAACATGCTTCAATGGCATTTTAAAATGTTACAAATGCAAGAACATTTATGAACTCCAATGATGTAAAAACCTGACAGTTTACAGAGAGGAAAACCCACTTTAGAATGCATGGTTAGATAGCACAGTCATACAGTATTTACTCTTCAATGGACTAAGTGCAGAACTTTGTCTTTGCAGCTGTTATACTTTTCTTTCTGGAGTTCCCTCTGCCAGGAAATAAAATAAAATACATTCTTTGAAGAAAGAACAGTTGTGCACACAATGGTGTGAAATGTGGAGGGCAGTTTTCAGACATTTTTCACGCCTTAGCTCTTTTGATTAAAAGGACTTTTCATGCCTGGTGCTCCATTTTTATGCCACATTTCACAAATTCCGCACAGTGGTCATAAATCTTCCTCCTTTATGGTTTTTGTTTTTGACAGCCAAGGGTACCTATGGTTGTATTGTATATTCCTGAAGCACTAATAGTGCAATCTTCTGACAAATAAAAATTCGGTGTTTACGAGCAGAAAGATTTATTGTTCCGATAATTTAGCATGATTGTGAAAATGTATTTCTTTAATAAAATGCTGTTGCATTACGTTTACAAGCAACTTTAGACATACTGTTTGTCTATACTGATTAACCCATTTGATGATTCAGAGAGAGAGAGAGAGAGAGAGAGAGAGAGAGAGAGAGAGAGAGAGACTACCTGGGAGTTAGAGACAGCCAAGCTGAAGTTCTCTGGAGCAGGTGGGGGTTCAGGTGGAGCTGTGTCAACAGCCGGCCCAGGCACAGAGATAGATTCTGGCGCTAAACCAGATCCGGGGCTGGGAGCTAGCAGAGCATCCACCTCGGACACAGAATCCTCCGTGATGGGGATGAACTCTGAAGGGGTGATGGCTGTGGTTCGGTCCTCTGATATCATCGGGGACTGGAGTGAGCTCTCCTCCAGCACCAAGCAGCTCCTGGCCATGACCCCGGGTGAGCCCTCCTGCCCCTGGAGTGATGGTGGTGGAGCTTGGGGGTTCCAGATTCACTTCTGGAGGTCTGTGGTGATCGGAGGTCCGGGAGAAGCGGTGGTGAGCTGAGAAAGATTTGGGCAGCAGCTGTTTCTTCCGTGACGACCGTTTGTTATTACTGCCACCGCTGTAGTCATCGAGGAACCCAGAGTCGTCACCCTCATTGGCCCCTGAGCCACTGATACAGTTAATAAAGACGTTTCGATTGGCTGTGGAGGAGGAGGAGGAGGAGGACACTTTTTCAAAATCCTCAGTCTGAGAGCGTGGGATTTTCTTTTGCTTGTGGCTGCCAAACCCAAATGAGTGGCGTGACTTGGGGCGTCCACCACCTTCACTGAACCCTGCTGACAATGACGTTGTTATCGCCTGCTGGTTATTTCCATTTGTGTCAGTGCTCTGTGTCAGCGGGGGGGTGAGGTTTAGGTTGATAGGCTGGACACGTGGAACGCTATTCCGTTTAGCTGAGAAATTGAGGGATGGAGTCCGGAAAAGGCTCCGGCGTTTCCCGGTACTGCCAGAACTGGAGTTGGTGCTTGAGGGCGAAGAGGTGTGGACACCATTGCCCTGTCCCCCTGAAGACGGAGAGGAGGGGAGAGACTCCTGCCTCTTACTGCTGCTGCGGCGGAAGATTGGCAGGCGAGAAACAAGTGTAGAGCGGCGTGAGCCTGATTCACCCATCTAGAAGATAAGGCAGTGGGGCACTCTGAGGAAACAACGAGACACAAAAAAACTTTTAACGGATACAACAAGATTAGCTTAGCTGTTTTAAATTTGTTGTTGGGAAGTGATGCGGCACTCAAGAATTGTGATATTCTCAACTTTGGACATGCAATACGCTCTCTAATGTGGAAGGTAAAAAAATCTCAAAAAACTAAATGATTGCTGTTCATTTATAACCTAATTAAAAATAATAATAATAATATTATTAATATTAATACAGTGCTTCAGTGTACAGACTGTTTGTGGTGAGAAATTGCACATTACCGGCCATATTTCCCATGCTGAATGAGTCAAAACAAGTTGCTGCTGCAGATGCTTTTGACAGAAAAATAATTTACTATTTTGATTTTAAGTACTTTTTCATGCAAAACTAACAGAAAAAGCTTTTTAGCCTCTCAAATACAGAGGTTTCCAGCTTCTTCTTCTTTTTTTTTTAAAATAAACTGAACATCTTTGGGGTTTAGACTGATAAAACACGACGTTTGAAGACATCACCTTGGACTTTGAGAAACTTGGATGGATTAATCATATAATACATATACAGTGTGTGTGTGTGTGTGTGTGTGTGTGTGTGTGTGTGTGTGTGTGTGTGTGTGTACACGTACACACACACACACACACACACAGTATGCATACAGTGTATACTGTATATAAATAATTTATGTATAAACAGTGTTGTTTATCCTGTTGCTGCTAGACTATCTCCCTGTGAAGTTTATATCATGAAAACATTTCAATACACAACTGCCTGAAACTATTTTTTTCCCGTAGGTATAATGTAGTGATCAACTCTGATAGTACCTTGCATACTAAAATTCCTAGCTGGCTCTTTTCCTGATTCCAACGTTAGCTACTGCTGGATATATAAGCCAGACACTATATAGTATTAAGTTGCTGTAAGCTGTAGCCTACATTAACTTCTAAACAGAGGCAGTTACGTAATCTCTGAGATAATTCCTTCACAGCGCTGTGCAATGCGAGAAAATCTCAGCGCGTAAATCGGGCAGACTAGAGCTGAAGATCTTTGCCTGAACCCAACAGGACCCCGGGTTCCGTCTTAATTTCTGTTATTTTACACGGGCTCGGGCTTGCGCGGTAAATGAGCGGAATTAATGATGTTTAAAAAAATGTATAAATTACTCATTCTTGACAAAAGACAAAAGAGCTGTGTGCGTGCGAACAATGGAATATTGTCGGGCTGTAAACGGGTCCGGGTTTTTAAAAAGCTATCAATCAAAATGTACTTGTGGGGCTCGGGCCTTCTCAGGCCTAACTTTTAAGGCACGATTACAGCTTTAGGGCAACAAAATAACACCACGAATCACATCCCCTACTTCACCGTTAACCGTCACGCCAATAAACCGGTATGGAAATTAACGCCTCCGCTGAAGTGTTGACTCTTTGACTTTGACTCTTTGACTCTTTGACTCTTTGACTCTTTGACTCTTTGACTCTCTTCTCTCTCTCTCTCTCTCTCTCTCTCTCTCTCTCTCTCTCTCTCTCTCTCTCTCTCTCTCTCTCTCTCTCTCTCTCTCTCTCTCTCTCTCTCTCTCTCTCTCTCTCTCTCTCTCTCTCTCTCTCTCTCTCTCTCTAATATAGTAGTACAATGTCTTCCTCTGATGTAGACGTAGCCTACACTATCAGTAGTAGGCTATACAGTGAAGTTACATATTAAGTGGTGTTGGGTCCTTCTGCAAGTAATTTTGGGGTACAATTTGGTTTTGAAGAATTCTACAAGCTGCACTACCAAAGGCCAAGCAATCGGCCCGTTCCAGACAAGCACAAATTCAACGGGCACTGTACTAGTACATACAAATGGCTGATTCTGATACATTCCTACTGTGCTCCTAAGCATTCATCTCAGACAAAAGAGCCATTATAGAAAAGAAAAAGGATCTTTGAAAAGTTATGACAAGACTTACTTTCCTGGCCTGTGGCTCAGATAGGCTACTATTAACTGTCCACCTTTTTAACTGCACTGCTTGTTTTTGAAAATACAAATCGAGAGTTTAAGGCTATGAGGTTGTGCATGTAATCACATGTAATCTTCATTTACGAAACTCTTTATACAGTTTACAGTCAGCAAGATTCTTAGTAAATGCATTGAAAGCAGGGTCATTGTCTCAATGCTTGTAAGAACTAATTATAGTTTCAAGCGTTGATTCACAGATTACAGGAAGACATTCATTTTGGTAAATACTCACGGTTTCATAGTTTTCTGCAACTAATTAGCCAAACAGTGACTATGTATTCCTCATAATGTTGAAGAAGCTGCATCAGTCAGAGCTACTGAAGTGTTTTGTTTTCGATCTCTGTGTAATAAGCTTACATTAACACCCTTTGCTGAAGTGGCTTATGAGGTGTGTCACCTCCTTGAAAGTAAATTTGATCAAGTTGACAATTCACAGTGATGCGTTTCCTATTTTCATACAAAGTTATATATATATATATATATATATATATATATATATATATATATATATATATAAGGCCAATAGTATTTACAGTAATGACATAGAAACTGTCCTGGACCATGTCAACCTGTGCAGGTCAAAATACACTGCAGGTTAGGAGCCCTGTCAAACATTTTGACACACATTTGAGTCTTCCTTTTTACGGATGAGCCAGCAGTTGCACATAATTGATTGTCGTCAACAATACATTTGACCATGGCCGAGATTAACAACAGACTGAGAACACCTCTTACCAATCAGGGCAAATAATACAACTCTTAAGCAATGGTGTAAAGTATGGGTGTCAGGCCTAGTGAGTGGTAAAATGTCGGACAGATATTATTTTGACTGTTGAGCTGATGGACATACATATATAATGTTACTGTACATGATGACCTGATGCAGCTATGTCTTGAAACACACTCAGCAGTGTGATAAAAAAAAGTGCGGGCTACCTAGGGCTGGGCGCTAGGGAGAAAATCAGATATCACAATATTCTTGACCAAATACCTCAATATCGATATTGCAGCAGTGTTCTATGGTTGACTACTGGTTCTTTAACAAAATATCTTCACACTTTTTTAGATAATCATCAGTAATGTGAACATAATTAGGGGTCCCACCCCTAATCACCAGACGTCTCCCGATACGATATCGTCACAATAATTATGCCACAATACGATATTATTGCAATTTGAAACATATTATATATATTCTGCTATATTTTGCAATTTATAACCTTTTTTCCAACTTCAAATTTTCCTAATTTCAAATGACTTCCCCAAAAGGAAATGTTGCCAACATCTGTTTTATCTAAAAAGATATATTTCTCTGTTTGTTCATATCACTTCAGTTTTATGGCGGCAAAATGGGATTGTCAAGCAGATAAACTGACCAACACATACAGTGGTGTGAAAAAGTGTTTGCCCCCTTCCTCATTTCCTTTTCCTTTGCATGTTTGTCACACTTAAGGTTTTCGGAACATCAAACCAATTTAAACAATAGTCAAGGACAACACAAGTAAACACAAAATGCAATTTGTAAATGAAGGTGTTTATTATTAAAGGTGAAAAAATCCAAACCATCATGGCCCTGTGTGAAAAAGTGATTGCCCCTAAACCTAATAACTGGTTGGGCCACCCTTAGCAGCAACAACTGCAACCAAGCGTTTGCGATAATGTGCAATGAGGCTTTTACAGCGTCCTGGAGGAATTTTGGCCCACTCATCTTTGCAGAATTGTCCTAATTCAGTTACATTAGAGGGTTTTCGATCATGAACGGCCTTTTTAAGGTCATACCACAACATCTCAATAGGATTCAGGTCAGGACTTTGGCTAGGCCACTCCAAAGTCTTCATTTTGTTTTTCTTCAGCCATTCGGTGGTGGACTTGCTGGTGTGTTTAGGATCATTGTCCTGCTGCAGAACCCAAGTTCGTTTCAGCTTGAGTACACGAACAGATGGTTGGACATTCTCCTTCAGGATCTCTTGGTAGACAGCAGAATTCATAGTTCCTTTTATCACGGCAAGTCTTCCAGGTCCTGAAGCAGCAAAACAGCCCCAGACCATCACACTACCACCACCATATTTTACTGTTGGTATAATGTTCTTTTTATGAAATGCAGTGTTCCTTCTACGCCAGATATACTTGGACACACACCTTCCAAAGAGTTCCACTTTTGTCTCATCGGTCCACAGAATGTTGTCCCAAAAGTCTTGGGGATCATCAAGATGTGTTGTGGAGAAATTGAGACGAGCTTTGATGTTCTTTTCGCTCAGCAGTGGTTTTCTTCTTGGAACTCTGCCATGCAAGCCATTTTTGCCCAGTCTTTTCCTGATGGTGGAGGCATGAACGCTGACCTTAACTGAGGCAAGTGAGGCCTGCAGTTCTTTGGACGTTGTTGTGGGGTCTTTTGTGACCTCTTGGATGAGTCGTCGCTGCGCTCTTGGGGTAATTTTGGGCGGCCGGCCACTCCTGGGAAGGTTCACCACTGTTCCATGTCTTCGCCATTTGTGGATAATAGCTCTCACTGTGGTTCGCTGGATTCCCAAAGCTTTGGAAATGGCTTTATAACCCTTTCCAGACTGATAGATCTCAATTACTTTCTTTCTCAATTGTTCCTGAATTTCTTTGGGTCTCGGCATGATGTGTAGCTTTTAAGGATCTTCTGGTGGACCTTACTGTGTCAAGCAGCTCCTATTTAAGTGATGCCTTGATTGTGAACAGGTGTGGCAATAATCAGGCCTGGGTGTGGCTAGAGAAATTGAACTCAGGTGTGGACAACCACAGTTATAGTATGTTTTAACAAGGGGGGGCAATCACTTTTTCACACAGGGCCATGATGGTTTGGATTTTTTTTCACCTTTAATAATAAACACCTTCATTTACAAATTGCATTTTGTGTTTACTTGTGTTGTCCTTGACTATTGTTTAAATTGGTTTGATGTTCCGAAACACTTAAGTGTGACAAACATGCAAAGGAACAGGAAATGAGGAAGGGGGCAAACACTTTTTCACACCACTGTATATAATAAAAGATCAATACTTGGCTCCTGTGTATCGATACAGTATTGCCACTGAAAATATTGCGATACTATGCTGTAATGATTTATTTCCACCCCTAGACAAAGAACAGCTAGAACAGTCTGTTATAATATCAATATATTGCCAAGCCCTAGGGCCACCTCACATGAAGTCTTCCCACGCTAAAGCTTACACAAATAGGAGGTAGAGAGGTAGTACCGCAATGAAGCAGGTGCTCACTTCCTCACTGCTCAGCCACTGCACAAGAAGTGAGAATACCTGTTTTAGAAACTTTATCTCAGTTCCTCTTCCATTTTAGTAGTTTTTTTTTTCTAAGCAATTGTCCACATTTACAGTGAGCCAAAATGATAAAATGCTAACCAAATGAATGCTGCTAATATGGATGGGTAAATAACACAATGCAAATCAATACCAAATCAGAAACACCCTAAGAGGTTTTACCCTAATATTTACAGTACTTTGAAAGCGTTGTTCAGCTTTCATTAACAGCCATCAAGATACAACACATCTTATTTTCACAGATAGGTGCTGACTGCTTGCATGAAGTCCTTCTATTCCATAAGAGTGTGCTCAGTTGAATGCCTTTCAGAGTGTTTGCACCAACATATTTGCATGTAGAGCCATCTTTCTATTTCAAATACAGACTGTCATGATGCAATCATAGCATGCAATACTCAAAATGTTTTGGTAATACATTGTTTTAAAATAAATAGCTCTAGTAGTCCAGGGGAGCCCCCTGCCATGCTTATAATGATCACAACATGTGCCAAATAAATCAGCTTATCTTTAAGTATTTTATTCCTGCACTGTTGTATAGTTTGCATTGTTTTATCAGCTCACCCTACAGCCTGAGCCTAAACTAGTTTAATAATAAATCAGCAGGATAATGTATGGTTCCAAATTCCAATCCCATTGCACTTTTACACTGATACATAAGTATCAGCCGGGTGAAAGAATAAAAGGTGTGTATGGGGGTGTGAATAACTGGGTGTTTCCTATAAAACAGGTTCTCATCAAGATCTTGTTTTCACAAAAAAATGTTATTAGATTTAAACCATAATCTCATTAAATGCAATGGAAAATGACATTTAGGCAACACTGTACGGCTGTACTTAGTACTGACTGAAATTGAATACAGAAAATGATATGCTTCATAAAAGCTTGTATAGTATCCTTATATGGCATCGTGCGATTACTTACTCTACCAAAGTTAGGGTAAGTATTCATTTTAGCCTGGGGGATTGCTTTTAGCAGGTGTGTGTTTTCAAAGAGGGAGTTAACTGGCTTCAATGGTAATGAGGAAATGGTGACCAAACAGATACATTTACAGTATTCACTGTTCATTTAACTCAGGTAAAACATGCTGAGAAGGAAAAGCAAATATAAGATACATACAAATAACAATATAATAAACAGATTCCCAGATGACAAGTAATCCACTTGATCTATGTTACATCAACATATCACCTTAGCTCCTGCAACCTATGTAAGGAGTAGCATAACAAAACTGCTAACCTTGTCTATGCAAGCAAGGACATGTGGTAAAAACAACAAGCTATCTTGAGCAAGAGGACACCTTTTTAATCTGGGACTCAATGATGAATGTAATGGAAATATTGCTACTCTCAACATATGGCCACAATCTTGTTTGAGGTCACTAAAGACACAAAACTGCAGACTACAAACATGGCTAATTCAGGTTACACATTCCAAAGAGGTGGCAGAGAAACACACTGCAAAACACATGCAAATAGACAAAAAACAAGCAAAACACAAGCAAGGACTTTGACAACTATATATAGCCTTTGGAAAACATGCTGCAAATGAAAACAGAACACAAGCAAACTAAGTAAATCATTCACCAACTGGACAACACATACTGTACATGGCATATGTGGAGAGACATGCTGCCAATTGGAAAACACAAGCAGATACAGAAGTGCTGAAAAAGATGCTGGTATGTAGATAAAATAAATGAATCTACAGATAATCACATTATAATATATTTTAATTTTTTAATATTTAAATTTATACACACAGGCCTAGGTAATAAATGGTAGACACAATAACTTTGGTATTGAGTATATGTACTCTAGGAATATTATATGATATTGCACTAAAGAGTGTTATGGTACATGCTAGAATGACTTCTCCATTTACAAACACAGTGCATCAGTGTTTCTATTAGCCGACCATGCACATGCAGGCTTCATTATATCATTACAGTGTAATATTTAATACTCAATCACTTAATCTCATTACTGTGCGATATTTAATACTCAAGACTTTTGCTACACCAAACTATATTTTTGCATAATGTGTATACAAAACTATTTTATATGTATATAGATGCTCTCGGACTGTGCACCCTCTCTTTTTTCTGCACTGTCTATACTTTACATTTTTTTATATTTTTATATTTTGTGTCAACACTGTAAAGGGGTTGCTTAAATCTCGTTGCACAGGTACTGCACTTGTGTATAATGACAATAAAGGCATTCTATTCTATTATATTCAGTAAAAGTGAAAGGGAGATGTTATTTAGTCAGACTTGACAAAGCTCACTCCAGAGACACAGAGCATTTTACAATAGTTTTCACAGGTGTAGTAAACACTTGCCTCTATGTGTGAAATCCAGTGTCCCTATAAGGTTTTGCTGAAAACATATTTCTTATATTTACAATGGTTAATGACATATAGTGGCACCTTCCAGCCGATTAGTGATGGTCAAATCAAAAGTTAGGCCTTAGCATGTAATTAGTGTATACAGCCTAACAAACAGTTCTTGCAACTGTCCAACGGCCCGGTTGCTTTTTTATTCTGTCCACGATTTAACTAGTTATCGTATTACAGTTTGCAAGAGATTAGATGCAGTAAATGCAAACAGCAGCAGCAGCAGCACAGCGGGACATTAACAACTGTCAACCTGAAACGTCAACAACGCTATGAAGCCTGCCGACCTTAAAACCAGATTAGCTGGGTCAATTCGCTGAAACTCAACCGCTTCAATTAAGCTCTGGCGCCAATGGTCCCTATCATATTAATATAACACGATGTATCGCTTTCTTCGAACTGTAAAGGTCACTGGTGCTCAGAGGAAATACAGTAGCAGGCACGGTCCGGTGGTTCAGCAGGGCTGGCTAGCAGGCAGCGGACAAACACACAGACCTAGCTACGTTACCTTCAGCGGATTCCCAGTGTCTCTACCGACGCCGCTCAATGCACGAACAGCTGGCTCTATCTTCGCTTTGTGGTCATACGAGTTATTATATCGTATGTGAGGATATCTGGAAGTGTACAATGGTTCTGAAATCGTACTGAGGTAGCACCTTGTGTTGCACTGACGCCGATATTACACCTCTGTGACGTGGAGTCTAGTTTCCTCATTCGTGTCTTCCGCGTTGCAACGAGAGGCCGCGAGCGTGAACAGCGTGACGTCCCTCCCGCCTCCTTTTGCTCCTTCCCATCCTCTCCCTGCTCAGCATCCTTCAGCAGGTGAGTGGATAATTCGGTCTTTCTCTGGCGAATATCAATAAATTCATATTTAATGGATTATTCTCATACATAGAAGCCCACACTAAATGTTAAAACAGTAGCGAAACATTGAATGGATATGGCATTCACTTTGTATCCCTAAAATAGCAATATTTTCTCCAATGGTATGTCAACATGTGTATGCTGTTGCTAAGCTAAGCTAAATCATACTTTATTGATCTGACGCATGGACATTAATCACTGCAAAGATAAGTAAGAAAATAGATTAAAAAAAATAGACTACACAAAATGGATGAAAAAATTTAACTAAATTTAACTAATTTTAACTTAAATAGATTAAATACAAAATTCAAAATAACACCTAAGGGAATTGAATTGTGGTTGTGGGCAGATTCATGATTCTGCATATAGCAGTCTGCAACAATATATACATGCAGAATTTGCAAAGCAATAAGGTAAAAAAAAAAAAAAAAGTGTATTTTTTCAGAACATACTGTAACTGTCCTAACCTTTTAATGTGTTTGGTTTTGTAGAATGCACCTCAACGCACCACTCCAGGAAGCAAATGTCCCAGTGAAACTACAAAGATGTATTACAAGACAGACATCCTACACTTAACACATGATCTATTTAAAGTTTTGGTATATGTCCACATTACCCAAATATGAACATGTGAAAGATATGTTAGATCTCAACTATGCCAGATCTCAACTATGCCTTGCATGCAAGACAGCATTTTTGAACAGAGGGGTTGTGACTTCTGCTAAAGTAGGTTTTACCGAGTTGTAACTAACAGGCTGCCTAAACGTTTTTACATTCCACATCTGTTAAATGAAAAGTGCTATACAAAAAAAAGTCAATATCAAAGACAATAGATTTAAAAACACTAGTTTATTTAATGAAATCCCCACACAAATTAAAAAGTAGCATTTACAGGAATCAGAGCAACAATATTTCCACATCATTACATACTACAAGAAACCCACCACATCCAAATCCTTTGGAGAAAACAGGGACAAATACACTGTCACTTATTTAGAGTTCAGAGTGTTAGAGAGAAAAACACAATTACAAGTCAAGTAGTGTTTTGTATCAAGGAAAAGCCCATTTAAACCACGAAGTAGACTATAACAGTGCAAATCGTCTTGATAGGGTTATGTCTGTCTAAACGTTTCTACAGCCCATTTAGTAATATTGCACACGCACAGACACACACACATTATACACACCTGCAGAGCCAAACAGCTGCTGATATCTTACAGATTTTTAAAGTGCTAGCTTGGAATTAAATTGAGAGCCAGCCCACTAAATATTTGGTTCTAATTTCATTATTGAAAAGCAGGCTAGCATGCATTTAAATCTTAAAATCAGATGAGATGTTTAGATTACACGCCTTTTATCAGTTTTCTATAACTACAACTGTTCTGTGACTCAGAGTGAAACAAACCAAAAGAAGAACCCCCCCCACCCCAAAAAAGAAAAACATTCAGCGGTCTGTTAACAGGAATACATTCTGTGAATCAAACCGTAAACCTGTCCTGCAACTTCATAAATGCATAGACGTGTTTTAAAGATGTTGAAACAGTCAAATTTTAAACTACAGGATTCAAGGTTCAAGTCTGACCTCTGAAAATGTGAGTGAAAATCGACAGAAAAAGATGTGAGACATAATACGCACAATCACAGAAATCCAATATTTCCTTGTATGCAAGATCATGAACTTATTAAATGTGTTTAACCCAAAACAAAAACCCTCAATGTGGTCTACATCATATAACCAAAACATTTAAACTGACCAGTCCAACACCACAAACAGGAGGAAGTAAAAAGTTGTTAGTACCATTTGAAAACCACTCCCTTGACAAAGGCAGCTGAACAGGGTAGCATCTGCTGACAGTAAATAGTGAAACAAGAAAACATTAGCTAACAAACATTAAGATTTACTTTATTTCACTGATAAAAGATTACGTAGATGGAAGTTAAAACATTTTAGAAATCTTCGTTATCTGACGTTAGAGAAGGCGGCGATATCAAAAAGACTGTAACGAAGCTTCAAATCAAACCAAACTTGTTTCTGTGAGGAAAGGTACAGTAGTTAAGGTTTTCCAGGCCTGACAGATAGAGGTAGCATTGGGTCCCAATCAGGGCCAGACACCTGAGAAAACACACACTCACACCGATTACCCTTAACCCTCCAGAAATCAAAAATAAACATGAATGTATAACAAAGCCCATGTGCAGGCGCATATACAATATACGTGTATACAGAAACCAAGTGTGGTTGCCCTGCAAACAGTCTGTGTAGTGTGCTTTCTTAGACTTGGATAACAGAGCTGATTTAATCAAAGCCAATCAACCTTTTAGCTGAGCTGTCTGATAGCCAACTCACCGGTGACATAATATGCTACACTTACATGTGTCTGCACTGCAAGTCAACAGTGGTTTAAAATGGTAAAAGGGTACTGAAGTGTGTTTTGTGATAGCACTTCTTGTAAGAACCTGAATAACTGTTTTAAACTGTGTTTAAAGGCTGCTAGACCACATAGTGGTGTGTCGCACTTAAGTCAGCACCAGGACCAACACGCTTTGGTTATTTGTGACTTTGCAGCTGTCAAACTGACGTTGACCACAAGTACAGTGTTCTGGTACCTGGCTGGTTTTATGGTGTTATAGTCACATGCAGTACAGTGGAAAAGGGAGAGGCTTTAAAATCCAAGTAACTACTCCAGGATTACTAATTTAACGCTTTTGTGAATGTTACAGTCACTGTGAGACATCAATGTGCCAGTTTGTCCATAACATTTGAAGTAAAGAAGCTAACTAGGTAGTGATCAAAATGTGATGATTGTTAAGTTAATCATGTGCGAAGCTTCATTCATCATATTGTGCAAAAACAGCTGAACATAAAACTGTGACAAAGAGGAAAAGTAGTGTTTTCTGTGATGAGGTCAAGAGTATAAAAGGTAGAACTTTGACACCAGTGTCTGTGATCAAACTACCTACAGTTCTAAAAAAAAAAAAAAAAAAAAAAACACACAACAAACACACCAGTATATTTAAGTATTTCCATAATGCTTGTGCAATTACACCAACATCTGCTTGCTAGAGCAAACTAAGGGACCCAATTTCCTAAAAACAACAAAAAGGCACAAAGGCGCTAGCTTCATAGTAGCTACAAGGCTTTCAGGTCCACCAAGATTACATCTTACCTATGCTGCTACATTTAGACAATAGTTAAAGAAAAGAGCCAAAGAAAAAAAGATCATCCAATAATTAATATACACATAATAATCCTTAAACATACTTGACACAAAAAATGTAAGACCAAAAAGGCGTTTCATTTTAAAACAAAGATTTAAAGTAGCTGCAGACTAACTCTGCAGCCAATTCAGATACAACAGCTGACCATAGCTGGTAATTAAAACCAGGTCAAACAGAGCCTTTGGTATGTAGAGAAAACCTTTCACATACCATGTACCAACCTCTGAAGACATTTGTATGTGAACACTAATATTCAGCGTCATACTCTTGTGTATGAATTATACATGCCAACTCTAAATAGGCCAGTCTCTGGAACAAAACCTATTTTCACATTAACGAAAGGCTCTGATCAAGTCTGACCTTCACACAAAAAAAAAAAAAAAAAAAAAATATTTGGATTGTACTCCCAACACCTGGTCAACGAAACCTCCAAGAACATGCCAATGATTAAACAGATGCAGGTTTTAATGCACCAACATGCTCCATCCCTCCTCAGAAGGTCAGTCTCTTAGCCATGATGAACTCTTCCAGTTGAACCTTGCCGCTGCCCATGAGCCCAAAAGCTGGATACATTGTTCCTGAACAATCCACCTGTCGTTCATAAAGGCACCTCATGGTGTCAGCATCGTAAAAATACACCCGGCACTCGTCGTAATCTAGGCATACACCCAAGCGCTGTGGCATGGGTAGCACACGGTTGCCAGGGTCTCCAGAGGATGCGTTTGCTGTGGAAGCAGAGGAGGATGAAGAAGTCTTGGGGATGAAGAGTTTGCCCATGCCCACGGTGAGGAGGGTGAAGGGCTGGGAAAGCTCATAGCATGCTTCTTCACTGCCGCTGTCATGTCCACTATCATGGTCATACCTTATAGAAGGAAGAAGGATAGGATGTCAAAACCAGAATCATAATGTGTAAAATGAAAAGGAATGATGATCTATCCTAATTTATTCTAAGTGTGTGAAGAATAATTTACTCGTAGCTAACAATTTTCTCAATTAAATTGTTTGATCTATAAAATGTCAGGAAATCGAGAAAAGGCCCCTATCACAATTTTCTAAATACATTCAATTTACAATTAGGCCAAATATTAATATTCACATATTGTGGTTTGAACAAGTACATTTTTGGTCTCATCTAGCTTTAATGTAAGATTTTTAACATAATATAATAAAACAAACAAAAATCGACAATGCTATTACTTATACATCTTAAAAAAAAAAAAGGAAAAGATTTCAGCATGTTCTTTAGAGGGAAAGATGCATACTTGACCTTTAAACTTTGATTAGGTGAATGCTGCCTGGTGTTTATCCCATTGCATGCATTATGTAATTACCATAGAACTTAAATGTATTTGCGTTAATAAATGTGTTCCTTGACATGCTTTTACATGAGCTAATCCAGTGAGAAAGGCAGGCTTTGTCTGAGAGTAAGCTCTTTACGAGTTTATACTGGTTCGCTTACATCACAGGATTAGGCATGACTCAAACACACTTCTTTCCATGCTGAGATTGTTTCTGTCTGTGTGTGCTGCAGTCAGGTATGCAAAACGTAAACAACTGAATGTGTGCAATCTTGTTTCAGTTTCACCATGTCTGAAACATGAAATGTAGAGGATATGGCCGTGTATGTAGACATTAGGGCTGTTGGAATGAATTGCAAAAGTGAAATTATTATTATTATTATTATTATTATTATTTCAAATAGTAAAAATACTACTATTAAAGTTAATGTCAGTTATAGCTTTGACTTTATATATGACCTTTTAACAGCTGTACTGTCAGTAACGTGACAATCTGCAAGAAACAGGTTGCTTATAAAACACTAAAATAGTGGCAGCACTGGTTGGCTTAGTTATCGATGCCGTTAGCATCATGGCTAACACTATTGTTAGCTAGTTTATGACAAAATCGTTTTGGCTGTACTTTCTAACACAATGTCATTGTGCTAACCGAGCAACGTTAGCCTTTACAACAAAGCTGCTTTAATACACTGGTTAGATAATGTTTCATTACAGAGTTCTGTTGATTTGTGTTTGTCGTGTCTGTGTGCGTGGTGGAAAATAATTATAAACAGAGAGCGTCGTGATTCTTTTCAAGGCCAGGCTGATGTCGGAAGTCCCTCTAGTGAACAGAATGTGTAACAACCACATACTTCTAGTGGTATAGACAATGCATAAGCCTGAGAAGTGCAGTACATATTAATAACAAGCTGTATTCGAGCAGTAAATATTTGAATATTCTAATATGAAAAAAACAATGAAATTCAAATTGTATAATAGAAGAGGAATGACAGCTCTAATAGATATGTGCTTGCACTTACCTTGGGCTGCTGGTATCTCTTGGATTGTGAAACCATTCAAGCAGCTTCGAGTCAGAGGCCACTCCAACTTTAACCATGTAGGAGTACGGCTCCACCTTGAAGGCCCAATAGTGTCTGCAAAACAAAAGAGAAATTACATTTTTTACTGCAGGACTGGAAATTTTCTTATTTGTCCTCCGACATCCCTGATGCAAATCCCCTTAGTGACTTCTGAATGGGAGCTAAAGACCAAAAAAATAATTAAAAAAAAGTACAGAAATGTCAGTTTAATAATACCACCACCTTTTGCTCAAATAGTTTCATCTCTGCTTCCTCCCTCTGAAATATTTTAAATCCAGACAGCATGACATAATAGTCTAATTAACAAGATACCAGAAAGCTTCCAGATTGTGTATTACACTGCCCTTTTTTATACAGTCCTAGAGTTGTCAGTTTATAGCATACCTTCCCTGAGAGATGCCCATATCCCCAATGATGTAATCTAGTCCAATGTAGCTGCCCGTCTGCACACGTTCTGCTGCAAGGAGGAAGGCCATGCTTGCTACGCTCTCCACAGTGTCCCGTCGCTTGTTTAGAATGAGCCGCTCCGTACTGAAGCCACACTTGTCGCTGAACAAGAAACCAAAAGCTGTATGTGAAGAGAGAGTGAGAATGAGCCAGAGGATGGACAAATGGGAGAGAAGACAGAAAGGTGGACAAAACAAGGAAAAGGAAGGTGGAGGATAAGAAATTAGCGGGTAGGAGAAGAATAAACTGATTAGGTTCTAAAGAAAACAGAATTTGTGAGCATGTACAACTTGTGCAAAGGGCAGTGGTTTGTTCCCTCTTAGGAATAAAAGAGACTTGTAAAAGAGGTAGGGGACAATAGCTGACACATGAGGGCGCTATAGCACAATCTTAAAGAGCCACACAAAGACCTACTCGCCATTATCACTCAATGAAGAACAGCCATGAAACTCTATCCTCATTTCTTAGGTGCAGCTGTCATTTATATTCATCATCTGGGTTCCATTAAATGCATTCTATGAATAGTTTATGGGCCAGAGGCCACTATTACAATAATCCAGGATACATATAGGCCAACATGATTATGCCTGTTCACTCAACCATCCCATGCAATCCAACGTCTACACTGGGGAAGACCAGTTCATTTGCATGTGTCTAGGTCCTTTCAACAACTAGGCCATGATAAAGATAATAGTGAGCTTGTCTAAAGGGTGAACAATGAACAGACAACAATGCTGCAGCAATGCTGTTATGAAGTTATGTAGTTACCGCTAGCATGCCTACATTGAATACCAAATCAAGAGCAATGTCAGAAACCTAAGCAAACTAGTGCATACAATTTTGTACTTTAAAGATTAAAGTCTTGTCATTGGGTTTTATTTTCAATATGAAACAGTGATAGCGACATCCATGTTGCAAAATGTATTTAAGAACGTAATTGATGTACTACTACTACTACTTTAAATGTATGGCAGCACCTGGGACAGAATACTGTGTTTCAGCTCAAACCAGACCTTGAA
Organism: Percina caprodes; assembly: GCA_013375575.1. Taxonomy (NCBI): domain Eukaryota; kingdom Metazoa; phylum Chordata; class Actinopteri; order Perciformes; family Percidae; genus Percina; species Percina caprodes. The sequence continues at coordinate 954,444 of JABXJD010000216.1, forward strand.
ATCTGTGGGTTCAGCAGCAATGGGCCTTTCACACAACCATATTAACCGCTAAAAATGCTGGTTCCATTTTGGGCTTTGAGGGTCCAAATGATATCCTACTCACCAAATGACTACCGAGACTAATAAATGCTTACAAGCAAAGGCCTAAGTGCTTACCTATTGTAATGTCACGCAAACATTTGTGTCCAATCATGCTTCGTCATGGGTAGTAGTGAGTGTGAGTGTGTGTGTGAGTGTGAGCGCAATGTTTTGTCCTTTGCTTTTCACGCTGGCCTAAAATTGCACCTCATTACTGACGCACAGTGAATCCATCCACTCAGTCTTACACAAGAGCACAGGAATGTGGAAGCTTGAACCCAAATGTCAAGGCTTGTGTAGGACACAAATCAAAGCATAGCCAATTTAGATCAGAAAGTGACATGGCATGTGTCTAGGTGGAGTCTGAAGTCTGCCAAAACTAAGTGACAATACAGCACAATATCAGTTCAAGTAGTCCAAAGCGAGGAAAATTAAATTGCCAAGCAGAATATAAATCAAAGTGACACAGTGCCTTGTTGGCAAGATACGATTTGAATGCAACTTCAGCAGATGGTTGGGGATGATTGTTTTTAATGAATTCCACCTTGCGTCTGTCAGGCAAGCTTAAAATACTACTTTTTTTTTTAAACCAAGCCATCACGCTGTACAACAGCATCCACTCCCACACTTAGACAAATTGGTTTCAGCGATCTGATTACCATGGTGCTAAAACAAAACCACCATTGTGCTTTATTACGCCATTGAGCATGCTGCAAGAGAATTTGAAAATGTATAAAACAGTGAAGCATCTGTTGACTGATGATCTAACTATAAATCAAGGAACCTCTGTGCGTGTGTGGGGTCTTTAAAATGACCCATGAGCAAAAGATGTCAGTGAGGCAACAGGCGGGAGCACCCTGACTGTGGAGCAGCAGCAAGCCTACAGGCGTGTCATGTAGTGGGCATGGCAGCTCTGAACGGGAGGCAAATTGGGAAGCGCATTGTCTGGTAAGGTAGAAAGGCATTAAAAGCAGCATGCAGTGCAATCTACCATTTAACATCGGATGAGTTGTTCGAGAATGCTTCGAATGGGTACGCCACCAGACAACGCTGCAAACAGCATGTTACAAAAGTAGTGTAAATGAGAGCGACAATGGCAGGTGCGTTGAGTGAGTGACGTCAGTGTGTGTATGGTCGAGCAAGGAGGGCTAGCAAGGAAAGCGAGAGGAAAAAGATGCAAAGACGATGTAAAGTGAGGTAACAAGCTTCTCAAGCCACGGTGGCTTCATCTTTTGTCAATACATGTCAGGAAGGTGAAGGCAGTTGCCAAGTTGTGAAAAAAATACTGGGAACCAAGCACTCGTTCGCCCGTTCCAAACAGGCATGCGCTCCAAACGGACACTGCACTAGTCTTCCTAAAACCCAAATGCACAATACTCTGCCCTGAGAAGTAAAGGGAATGGAGGAGCTACAATGTTGCCTTGGCTAAAAGCCTCAAAACAGGGGCTGGTTCTCAGTTAATGAATGAATGAACGAACTTAGTAACAACAACAACAACTGAGATTGGATTTAAGCTTTAAAAAAAAAATGCACTAAAGTTTATGCCATGTGTTTATTTAAATCATTAATAAATACTTTGTCTTTAGGAACTCAAACAAATCTAGAAAAATTGCCTCTCAGGCTTACCAGATGCAGGTGGTGTGTGGAAGGTGACTTCAGGGCTGTAGGGGCTGAACATTGAGTTCCTGCAGCTTCGAACCCTGAAGGAGTACAGGCTGTCAGGTTCCAGGTCACACACCACAGTGCTGGGACCATAAACCCTGTCTGTAGCCCTCCAGACCCCACTGTCCTCACCGTCCTCCTGGGACGGGGATTGGCTCGGGCCACCAAGTCTGGAGTAATAAAAAAAAATTAAAAAAAATTAAGTTTATAGTCAAGTACTTTACATTTTTCCACAAACCAATAGCTCGTCTGTGGCTCTACACAGTGCTCCACTCTTTTCTTGTTGTGGTTTCTTTGTATGTTTGCCCCCACCTGCGGTATTCAAGCACGTGGTGATCTGTAGGTAGGTGGTCATCAGACAGCCTCCAGCAGATTGACGCCTCGTTATAGACTCTGCTATTGGACAAGTCAATCAAAGGAGGGTCGGGAACTGGAGGAGTAAAAAATAAAATAAAAAGCAGCAAATGTAACCAGTTAGTAAACTTTTATGCAGAAATGGCAACACTGTCAGAGGTCATGCTCTAATGAGGTGTAGTGAGTAAACAAGTGGACTTAAGGTTTTTCCCGTTATGTGACATGGAAGGGGGCTAACATATTGCGTGTGTGATATGCAACCAACGAAATTTAATTAAAAAAAAAAAAAAAAAAACAACAGCCCTAAATGCATTTTGTAAGTGTTAAAACATATTGCACATGACAGAGGTTGATGCTTCAAAACTTGTCTCTGGTGATTAGCAAGATGAAACGGATGTAATTTACACATGGAAAAACTAGCATTTAAATTGGGGAAATTCCAGTAAAATCTCCTTGCGTCTTAATCATGCTTAGTATAGGGCTTCAGCTCAGTAACTTGGGTTTAACCAAATAACGCGGTGTGAGTAAGGCAAAGATTAGATTTGTCAGGATCGGGACTATCCACTCAGGACAATGGACAAGACTGTCTTGCATAATGGAGCCTGTTAAGAGGTTTTCACATAGACTCCCTGCCAGGAAAAGCACTTCGTAAAACACCCACACCCCCTCTTGCTTTGTCTCTCCCACTTTCACCTTCCCTTCCTCCATCTTTGTACCATGGCCACTTCACCACTTCCCTCTTCATCCATTCCACATCATTGTCTTTTTTTTCTCTCCATTCATCTACATAACAGCCCACCTTCCATCCATCCTCTGATTTATGTCAACATAATCCACTGTTAAAATTACTGTTCTTAGCCCAAAGCTAATTTTCCCCCAGAAATAGAATCATATTAGGTAACAGTCTTTTTCGCTCTAAGATAAAGGCCTTTTTTTCTACACACATTCATTTTCCCTGTGACAATTCCAATCCGCATCTCCTTTGTCTAGTTCTCCATCTTTTGACATTCCTAAAATCACACTCTTTCCATACAGACAGATTCCCTTTGCTGCCCAGTCTAGCCTCGGTTGCTGAGCTTTCTGGGCCTTCAAAGTCACTGGTGACAAATAGGAATTCATGTTTTCACAGATGGACCAACAGACAATACACAAACAACGACAGACAGTCAGCCATCCAACACAGCAGGCGTCAGTTTAGTGACTTGGGGGGGGGGAGGAAGAGCAAAAAAAAAAAAAAGCACTCATTGATCACACTGCTGACAGACAGTAGGCAGCAAGGCCAAGTTACACTGCAGGGAACGGTTTTCTCTTGTGTCCATTTTTATTCCACTACAATTGTGAGACACACTGGACGTTCAACTCGTCATATCTTTAGGATGTTTGTTAAATTATTAAATTGAAATGGATTGCAACAGGGCACTTACACTTAACACATTATTTCACAGCCTCTTAAGAAGTAGAGCATGGGGTCAAAATCTGTAGTAGAGCCACAGCTGGGTTACATGGGAGAGCACAAACATGCCGTTATCCAAGAGGGGAAGATATGATTTTACGATTTCCTATGTTAAAGAGGATAACATACTTAAAGACAACAAATAACAGCTTTGCTGTCAGTACAGACATTTAAAAACCATCCCAGGTTTTTCAAAAAAGATAAATGCGTTTTTAGATTCCTGTATAATAATTAAATTACTGCGGTGTATAAATGCCTCTACAGCTTCTTTTCACTCTCTAAACTCAGCGGCTTAGTTGCTGATGCTCTTAGTCTAAGATTAAAGACTCATCAATATGACCGCCACCCAACTGCTGCATGCAGCACTTTCCTAAAAAGGATACAGCAGTGATTGGTGTAGGGTACATTTTTTAAATGAAAAACCCACTGTCTCCAGTACAGTGATTACAGAAGAGTCTGGAGACTCAAAATAATAAAATATTCAGTCATTTTATATCAGTTTAAGCTGAAAGCCTGAGATGAGGATTGAATAAAAATCTTTGATAGGTTTTTCCTCAGGGTAATGTTTAGCCAAAAAGAAACCCGCACAATAGACTATGGGACTATAAATAGATTTGGCGATTGGGAAAACTACATTTAGTTCCACTTCAAAACACCTTTACATAGTGTTTGCACTTGAAACCATAAAATGACAAAAACACAAAACATTTGATATTATAATTTGGGTTAACACATTAATGGAAATATCTAAATAAGGAAACCACATTACACAGAAGAAAAAGAAAAATACATAAACATCAAAGATGAAATCAGTGTTCTTTCACAACCTTGAAAATGGCTGCCAAATCTTAATGTTTTAAACAATCTCTGCACAGTGTAGTTTCTGGTGATGCAACTGGTTGCTTTATGTAATGTCACTAATTCCTTTCTTATTTTACCCTTTTTTCTGGTGTGTCGCATGAATAGTTCCAACGACCAAATTGGCCCAAAAGGATGTTCAAAGACAAATATGCATACAGAACTCATTCTTTACCAGTCATTTCCGTTCATATAAAGTGTGGGCTTGCAACATAACACATTTTATTCATATGCAAGTATCCATTGTTCTTTAAAACTACTAGTTTTTAAAAGCATTTCCCCTTATCAAACTATCAACTTCACTGTAATTAGTTTAAATGATTATTCAACCGTTTCATCTTTTAATGAGTACAGAAAGTGGTCAATTTCTAGTCCACTGGTCCATGAGTCTGGACAGAACCAACCGTAGCCTCGGAGATAAATCTCACTTCACTGGTTTTAAACAAACCAACAGGCCTGCTCCAGTGTAGCAACAAAAGCCCACAGCAACAAACTCACCAACAGTCACAGAAAAATGAGAATGTTTTTTGGCTGCATACACTTGAGGGATAATGGCTCTACGGCAAAAAGACCTCCGCTTTGTCTGATGTCAGCAACTTTTTTTTTCTTTTTTTTTTTAAATGCTAAAGTCTGGAAGCACAGCAACCACTCAAATCTTTACTTTAGACAGACCATCTTAATTACACAGAGCTCCTTTTTCAGAATGCCCCTAACCACCAGTCAACTGTCACTGGCTTACTATGACTGAAAGAACTGTCACAACCAACGGTTACGATCTATACTGCTCTCCCCCAGTCACTGGCACACACAAACTACACTGATGGCATGTTGTGAAATAAGCCTCATGTCATGAACCATCACTCAGTCGTAATGAGTCTCAATCTCCAATCCTATCATTATGCATTTAAAAAGGCAGAAACGTGAAAAGGTGGATCCAATATAAAACACCATACTATGCTTCTGTTAATGCAATAATATTCAGTTCAAGTGTGCATAATGGAAGTGAAATATGTTTAATTCTCCAGCTTTAGATCAATATATATAGGCAGACTTTTGATATTTGCTCTTGTAACCTTTGATTATTTGTTGTGTCTGATTTAACATTTAAGTTGTTCAGTCCTTAAAAGCGGTTTGAGATTTGGCAGAAATATTTTTCCACACTGTTACAGAAAATCTTAGGAAAGTACAGCACTTTAGTTTAGTGGAAAAATCATTTCACCTGCACTTCGACAGTTGAGTGCTATGCTGCAATATGATCTGACACATGCATATTCCTGTTGGCCGAGCATCAGTCTTCTATAACTTGTTCCTATTGACTTTCATACTGTCTCATAACACTTTCTTAAATAGTGTGAAATGATCCCTCCAATTAATTCTCTAAAAAACTAAGTACCGGTATGTCAGTTCAATGAAAGTAGTATGTATCCTTTCATCTAGGCCTGCACTATTCAGGGAAAAATAGAAGAGAAGCTTAGAATTGATATCACGATTCTCTACCATGACCAAGTATAATTATTGCTGCACACATGAACCATGACAAAACAAATTAGCAGTACCAAACATATTTTTGGCACCTATAACACACTGCGCATCACCACAAGTCTGTAAACATAGGTTTCAATGAAGAGAAGGGAGAACATTGCAGTACTTGGGAGAGCTTGAAAACCTATTTGATACGGTCTATGATTAAAACTCGAAGAAAGTAGTAGTGTTTGTGATGCAGTCTGCTCGTAAAAATTAAATGAGAATCAAAGTAATTAAGTCTTTTTTTTTTTCTTTTTTTTAAATAGAAACAAGCCTTTGTAAAATCAGCAGACCAGAAAATAAGCTTCACAGAGCAGTAAAATCCACTTTGTGTATCCAGGTTTGTACCAGTTTATCCCACAGATGACCTCTGACCTCTAAGCACAGCAAAGACAAGCAGCTTATTCTGACCATAGTCTGGTTTAAAAAAAATAAAAAAAGACTAGCTTGTTTAGTTAAACCAAATTTTTAAAGTGGCAAAGCTCTGTGCTATAAAGCGAGTTATGCCATGGTCTAGAGGACAAATGAACAAAGAACTTTTTTAGAAGCAAATATAGAAGCAAAAAATGTCACCATGTTGTTTTCTTGACATTAACTATTGGTTACTTTTTACACCAATCGTAGTTAATCTCTCATTGCAACTTGTTCTTTAACAAAAGTTTCTGTGAGACAGTAGCTATGTTTCCATCCACACATTTTAATCCAAATTAAGTGATAGTCTCGCAGCGGTGCCAGAGAGACAATAAAAGCCAAGTTGCATCTGCATCATCATAGCAATGTGTTGATAGCGTTGTTTTCTTATTATAGCTTGATATGTCGCTATCAGCTGGCACATAAGCACTATTATAACTTGTGAAATATTGATCATTTGTTGGTAGACAGCGCAATCCATTTTGTCTAGAAAAACTTTGCTCGCAAAAGTTTGCTTGAATGTTGTGCGATTCAGTGCGAAAATGAATGGAAACACCTTAAAATGTCTACAATTAATTTGATTGCAAAACAGCATGTGACGTCATTACGCACAGATTTTTATTCGCTTTAAAGCCGTTGGAAACACTTTCACCAGCTCTATTCGCATGAGTTTTTTTTTACCAAACTTCAGATAATTTGATTAACAAGTTGATGGAAACTTGGCTACAGTGTGTGTAAATACTACAGTGGAACAATGTACTGCAGGAGAACAAAGAACATCCAGGTTTAAAATAAAATACAAGACAAAAAGCTAAAAAATTTAAGCTTGTTTTGTATAACACTGTCAGAGTGTCACAATGATAATTGTTTTGGGGGAAGTAAAATCATGAGGCATTTTGATCACTTATTTTTATCTCATAATAAATACATTTGTTTTACCTCCACCAAAGCACATCTCTTTGAGCAGAGTTTCTTCTCTAGATGTGTTCAGCACAAACTCATCAAAGCAGGGGTCAGATGCAGGGTGGAAGGTCCTCAGAGACTCCGTGGCCTTCTGGATTCTGAAAGCATACAAGGCAGACATAACATGATCAAATCAAAATCAATGGAGGCTTATCTTTGTTGGCATTAAAATTACTTTTGTAAGTTCAAATACAGTAAAAAAGATACAAAAAGAGAACAACTATTCACCGCAGACAAACTTTCCCAATCAGATGTGTCTACCATATTAAATCTTGTACTGCGAGTTTCGTAAGTGAAAAAAGAGGATTGGAAACCAAGTCCTTGTCGACAGGAGAAAAGTGTAAAGGCCACAGGATCATGCTCGAGTGAAAACGTTTCTTAATTATCGAAAGCTGCTAATGGAGATCAATTAGTCCGCTTAGCTCAGAAGACGCAGCACTGTATGAACACTGAAAATCTTTAAAGTGCAATCTGTGCACGTGGCTTTGTCTGTTCCTGTTATTGATTGATGCGCTTAACACTAAAATAAACAAACCAAAACCCACATGTGAAATCCACTGGGAAAATGAAAGGCATCGCTAAGATGTATGCATGTGTACATGTTCAACACAACGAGTCATAACACACTTCCGTCTATGACCGTGGAGCTTGTTAAATAATCATGAAATGTTGCTAAATTCTGATTGTTGCTCACAAGAATTTAACATCTCACTTCATTTTTTTAGCCCTGCATAACTTTAAAACAGTGAGAACAGACATCTCATGTGGAATAAAAAAAAAAAAAATAAATAAATACAAAAGTTAAGAAAAAAAATTAAATTAAAAACATTCCAACTTTGGCAGGTCATGTCCATGATGAAAGAAGTTGATTGAGAAAATACATTTTCAGACTTTAAATTGGTGGTGCTTCCTGGTCGAAAAAAAAAAAAAAAAAAGTCAGGTTTACAGTTAGCGTGATTCAAATTCAACTTTTCTGACTTAAATTAACAATTAACTGCTTGGCCTCATATCCATATTACCAAACAATTTTATATCTTGGATTTAAAAATCCTCTGAAATCACCCAATACATTACCAAAGTACCATTAAATTCTTCACCAATATTTAAGTTAAAATGTAAGCATCCCCCAGCTCTACTGTACCTGATGTGTAGTTGCTTTGCAGTCTGTACAAAGCAGGACTGATCCGTCTCTTTCAGCACCTCCTGAGCATAGCCAACTAGACCACTGTTCTCCAGCATGCCCTGGTATTCCTCCACCTGGGAAATGTAAATAAATAAAAAACGGGCCTTTACAATTACATTTTGTAATTCCATTTATTGAAACAGGTGGCTTTTTATTGAACAGCATCCTCAGAAATAAAACCTATAAAGTAAGCCCCCTTTTCACGCCTAGTCAGACATAAGGAAATGATTAAGGACAGGATAGTGAAACTCAGAAATGAAACTCAGTCCTGGTATTTCATACCTGAGCCTTAAGTTGGTCTAGGCGCCGGTTTCTAGACTGTTCGATGGACCTTAGCATCTCTGACTTCCTCTCCTGCAGAGTCTCAAACAGACGCTCAAAGTGCTCATTGGCTTGACGCTCTGCTAGCTGGCCATTTTCCTTTAAGAAGATATTTTTGTTATCAATTTTTACAAAGCAAATCAAATGTTCTTCTCATACATTCCTCCCAAAATGTACACACTAAGCATGTCTTCACAACGGCCAGAGCATAGTGTCAGCCTATAACTGTGATCATTATCCTTGTTTTCCAACTATTACAATAGTATTGAGGCAAGAGTGAGAGTACAGTTACAATTTTACTGTATTCGACTATGATTAATCCACATTATGATTGTAGTATCAAAATGCTAGTTTGACAGATGGTGGAAAAAAAAAAGTTAAAAGTTTAAGAATATGCTGTATGTCACCCCCATTTTTAGGAAATATTAAGGAAGCTTAAAAGTTATTACATATATATATATATATATATATATATATATATATATATATATATATATATATATATATATATATATATATATATATATATATATATATATATATATATATATATATATATATATATATATATATATATATATATATATATATATATATATATATATATATATATATATATATATATATATATATATATATATATATATATATATATATATATATATATATATATATATATATATATATATATATATATATATATATATATAAATAAAAGGATTAATGGACCAAAAGAGCATCCCAAACATATCTGTCACAAACATCAAATCTAACAAAAGGCGCAAATGAACACTACCCATTCAGGATCAGCATCAAAGTAAAACAGGAACAAGCTCAGAAGCTGAAACCCAGACATGCAGGAGGGGAAACTAGTAGGCAAATTCTGTTCCTTGTTTGTGTGGTTTGCATAATGTTTGTTTAGTGACCTTCCTTTTGTAAGGAGCAATTGTTCAACTTAACAGACTGGTGTTGTACATACATATTTGTATTCTGTGAGAAAGAGACAAGACATACTATCAATGATTTAAATGGGGTATAAGAGATGTGATTTTGGGAGTTGAGTGAAAAAAGGACCTGCAGCAGCATGAGTCAGCTCTCTCACCTCAGTCTGATTGATGAGCAGGTCAAGATCAGTAATCTGAGTCCTGACCTGGTCCTCTTTGCTGATGAGGTAATGGATACTCTTGGCCAGCTTCTCCTGTTGAGAGAAAAGATCAGCAGCATATACGGTGAGTTTCACATTGACACAGCACAAAGATGACAAAGAGAGATATAACTAACACAACCAAGGTTACAAGGGTATATCTGTCGCCCTTAACACAGCATACGTAAGAAAATTCCTACAAATATTTTCCATTGAACGAATAGTGTGGGATTTACCAATATATACTTCATGCTCACATTCCCAAGCTCTGACATGGGTCACAGCATCTTCCTCTCATCTTATATCACACTTGACAACTGCAGCTGCTCTGGACATGTGCAGAGTGTCCTGTATGACCCTGTATGTGAGAGCCTGTTTCCATGGGTGCAGTGTGTCAAACAACATTCCCCATCACAATGATATGCATTACTGTTCAAAGCAATTGAGACCCAAACCATTTCCTGGCTGGCAAAGGATTCCGGGACTGTTCAGGACAGCCAATACATCTTCCAACAGTTTGTTAAGACAATGAATACAAAAATCCTGGGGAACAAGACGTCTCATTAAATATCAAGCACCATAGTGTTTGTCTCAACACACAGATTGAATTTCACACAGATTCTGCATTGACTTGTTGAACCATGGCACTGTGTGTTCATGCCAACATGATTAAATTACTGTTCAATATACAGTATATCTCACTTAAAATTAGGGCTGGGTGATAGAGAAAAAAAAAAATCAAATGATATGTTTTACGAAATACCTTTATATCAATATCGCAGATATTGTAGGGTTGACAACTGGTGCTTTCACAAAATTTTACACAATTAGATTTGAAAATCATAATGTGGTAAAGGATAGAATATATATATATATATATATATATATATATATATATATAAGAGCTAGGACAGTCTGGGAAGTTCAGAAAATGACAAAACTGTGATGCAGCATTTAAAACCAGGAAAAGACAACACTTGTCATATTACAATATCCAAAATTTAGGACAGTAGCTAGCTGCATATATCCTCATTCGGGCTGAACAATATTGTGTTTTAGCATTGACATCGCGATGTGCGCATGCGCGATAGTTACATCGCAGGACATTACGATGTTGACGCAAAAGCGTTTTTGCTGCTCGACAGTAAAGTAAACTTTCACCGTGAGCCTTCCCCTTTAAGACAGGTAGCCATGTGGGCAGCGTGTGTATGTGACGTTAGTCCGACGGGGGTATTGTTGTGGGAAGAGAGGCTCTCCGTGTGTAGAAAGGTACCGTAAGGCAAGGCAGCTTTATTTGTATAGCACATTTCAGCAACAGGGCAATTCACCGTAGGCAGCAGCTGCCGCTGACACAGTGATGCGCATAGTTTTGATGAATAGTCAGTGGAGCTACAGTGGTCAGTGTTTTATGTTCGCTGCAAATACGAACTAAATGACCTGATTAATGCAACATAATCACAACGTCTCCCAGCCATCTCCTGGCCCCGCTAGTCAACCACAACCTGAAATTTAGTGCAGCAACGTGCAGGCACTGTCATTCACGTTAGCCTGAATTGATTATATGAATACAATGGTGTCATGCTTGTCAACCAGCATATATTTCTACCCAATTCCCTCTCCAAAACCACTTCAGAAGAGTAACGTTAGTCACAGCGCTTACTTGCTTTGGTGTTTGTAAAGCATTAAAGTTTGACAAAGAATGGTTCACATTTTTTTTTTATTTATGTAGATGCACTCCCCTACAAAATAGTCGCCAATAGTAGTCAAGAATGTTGTTATTTCAAAATTGAGCTATTTAGGTCATCTTTTAAAAATTACTTTTTTCATATTGCAATATATATCGCAGGGGGTAAAAATATCGCAATGTAAGATTTTTCCAATATCGTGCAGGCCTAATCCTCATTTTGCGAATCCATACTTAAAACGTTGTGTTAAAGGTTTGATGTTCATTTGTGCTGCGTTGTGCTATCCTAGCAACCAGATAGTCCTAAACAATCTGACAGTTTTGTCTCCACATAAGCCAAAGCAAACACTGAAACTGATTGAAATTGATTCTACCTAGTGGCAAAAATCTGACAATCACACGTGAGACAAATTAGTTTTAACCCAGTTAGCCAGCCTGGGTTTCAGTTTCATCAAGAAGGGAGAGAATGATATCTAGGGCATAGTGCCTGCCAGCACAGGTACAGGCCAAACATTAATATTATAGCAGACAATGAGAGATTTAGGGAGTGGGCCGCACAGCACACAAAAAACAGCTCTTAAAAATGTTTAATATTTTAGCTATGACCCAACACAAATTCCACTAAATGGGAAGATATAGCTCAACAAAAGGCCTTTCAGGTTATTAAATTGAGTTCTGTAGCTCTAGTGACACTAGGCTGAACTTTTGAGAATCAATATGTACTGAATGGGAGATATAGAAGCCTCAGTGCCCGTTATAGAATAGCAAACCGCTTTATCCACCAGGCTGTCAGGAAACTAAAGTTGCCATTTCTTCTTCTTTTTGCACAAAAACTCTGGACTCTGAAGTTGCACTGTAGCATTTTTGCACATCATCTCATTCTTGCAGTTTACTGGCTTAGTGTTAAAAATGTCCCCATCTGTTGAGCACTTTGGTTAATGTTTGTTTGCTAATCTTTTGTGCATTTGTTTTGTCTTCTTCCCCGTGGGGATGTAAGAAACAAACTTTCAATTCCTCTGCATGTCTAGTATATGTGAAGAAATTGACAACAAAGCTGACTTGAATATCATCATAAAATGGTTGTTATTGGCAATTTCAGTGTATAAACATCATTCCAAGTTCCATGGCTGCTTTGCTTGGCCACGACTCTATTTCAAGCGTTTGTTAACATTGGCGTTATGTTCAAGCTCGGTTTAATCCTTGTTATCAAAAATACAGTATTGTGTTACACTCTAAATGACTGGTCACAGACAACAAAAAAAGTTCCAGTGTTTACAACCGACACCTCCAACACAAGTAGCCGACCTCTCGTTTTTCAAAGAATCAAAGTGTTTGAATGTGGTACCTTGAGGATCTTGTAGGCACTGCTCATGGAGGTGACTTTGTGGTTGGCGTGGGAACCTCCCAGCTTGCAGAGGTGGCACACGGGTCGTCTGCAGACCTCACAGTACATGTTCACCTTCTCCATCTCGTGCTCTGGACACATGAGCACCTGCCATTTTACAGAACAAGTTAAGTAATTGACAAAATACATGTGCATAAACTGAATTTAAAAATAAAATAAATAAAAAAATTCTACAGTGATCAAAAACTGGCTGAAGTGAAACAGGAAGATGGCCTACACTTAAAAAAAAAGATAGCTCCCTCTGAGCCATTTCCTGAAGTGTCTTAAAATAGAATTGAAATCAGTTATTTTACACTCTCAAGATCCTCATCAGAATATTTTAGCCATATGATCACCAAAGGGATTACACAGAACAATGCAATATATTGACATAGCCAGCAAAGATTCCAACAAGGCTTCACATATTGAAAGTATTTAAGATCTCAAAAAGTGTTTGATTTCCTATCAATTCAGCAGTCACAGGGCCTCCACATGTATAGATTAATGTAATATATAATAAACTATACATTCGGATCAGATTATGTCAGTGGGACCATTTGCATGAATATCTGTATTGTATGATTTAAGCTATTAAGAGGCCTAATCAGAGGGCCAGCTACCACAAACGAGAGCCCTTCCTGACCATCAATAAGGAAAACCAGATAGTGAAAGATACCCCGCAGAATTCTTCCAAAACATTTAACCATTTAAAGACTGAGCAGACAAACCCATACATGGTAATGTTTATTTTTGACTCGTGGCAACTTATCTCCTGAGAGATGTTCATAGTCCAACTGAGTGAAAATCTTGTTTGGGTGTCTTTAGGAAATAACAGATAATTAGAGAAAAACAAAGCCGTCACAGGGCAGTGACAGACAATACTTGCCTTGGGCCTAAAATTTGTGGTGGGACCGACGTACTCATGCTGAGCTTTGGGAGTGCCCCAGGGGTGGTGCAGCTTGAAGCACTCGTTACAGTAGCTAGCCTTGCAGTCCATACAGCTCTTTGTAGCCTCCTGCTGCGGAGGCTTACAAATGTTACACATGATCGCGACGGCTGCGCGGGCGGCTTGGCGGTAGCGCTCAACGATGTTCTCCAGGGTGAAGTTACGGAACAACATGCTGATGCCGCGCTCACCAAGGTCGATGTCGTGCTGGCAGCCCGGGCATGGGATGGTGGTGACCCGAGGAGTCACAGAACCTCTGCGCCATCCCGGGGACGAGATGGAGCCTGGAGGAGAGCGGAGACGGACAAGTTAGTAAAGATAATGCGTAATATGGATTCATAGCTTTGGGTCACCCAGTTTCAAATCTTGTCTGAGGCCCTATTCTGAAATGTGAACAACAGTGTCCTTTCACTTCAAATTATACTGAAGGCATAGTTTCCAAGAGACTCAAATAGGGGCTTTGGAAAAAAAAATGTTAACCCCCCATTTGTGTTAAACACATTCTGGGCCGAGATTTACAAAAGCAGCATTACATCATCTGCACGACTTGCCAAGTATGATCTTAAGGAAAAAATGCCTTTGATAACACATATTGAAATGTCAATCTTTTACAAATAGGGCCTCAGTATGTCTCCCTTTGTACGTTATTTCCACAATGACCACTGCTCCATAAGGACATGGATGTATGGAGCAAAACATCAGTACAGGCAATTAGTTGAGTAGTTGTCATTACAGGGAAATAAGTCCAGGAAGAGAGACTTTCCAAGAGTACTGGGTAAGTGATGACATACAGGATAGTCATAGTGAAGAGGGCATCCTTGGAGTTTATAGAGAATACACTGGCTGTATGAGAAATCAATGTTACACTGCAAGTCATTTAACATTTACTACGGGAGTCAAGAGTATGCAAGTGCTCACAATGATCTGGACAAAGGAAATGGAGTAATGGAGAAAGTAAAAAAAAAAAAAAGACAAAGCATTTTTAAAAAAATCAAGCAATGTAACTGAATTAAAAATTTCAATAAAATAGTGCAATTGAACTTTAATATGTCCAGTTCAATGCATTGACACTTATTGACATGTGAATACAAAACTCCTCTTAAAAAGCAACACTGCTTTTAAGAGTTCCTCACGACATTGTGCTTATTACTGATGCCGCGGCATCATAACAAAGCAGCAACACTGTAACATGAGATGGAAACAAGGAGGTCACATCACAGATGCAAGCATTGGGGAAGGCAAAACACTGCTAGCACGCACTCAAAGCCAGCAAACTGAAGTCACTACACGGCAATATATATGACAAAAATATTGCTTCACGTTTTTGG
Organism: Percina caprodes; assembly: GCA_013375575.1. Lineage (NCBI taxonomy): Eukaryota > Metazoa > Chordata > Actinopteri > Perciformes > Percidae > Percina > Percina caprodes. Next base: position 969,737 of record JABXJD010000216.1, read on the forward strand.
GACACAGGGGAAGCGAGGAGTGCTGGATTTATCTCAGTTTGCAAGCCAGTATTTCCACTTCGTTTCCGAGGACCTGAAAATTAAATCAAACACTCCTCAGGTAAGTGAAATACAGCAAAACTACTTCAAAACACTTACAAAAAAGGTGGAGCTGAGGGAAAAACAGTGGCATAACAGCAAACATAAACTACGTGTGTGGCGAAGTGCATGCCGGGTAAACAAGTGATGTGTGAGAACTGAATGACAGCATAGGGACAGTTTACTAGCTGGAGGTAAGATCTGTCTGTGATCGGACAACAAACTGAACTACTGAGCTTTGTTTGCCACACATTGATAACTTTTCCTAACTGAATTCATATGACATTGTGGTGTGGTAACATCATGAAGAAAAATGTAGTTTAAAGATGGTCATAAAGGTGACATGATCTTATTAGACAAGTCATTGGATGAAAGGAGTCTGGCAGAAAACCTTCATATTTAAACCATTGAATGATGACTGAGTTAATGAATGCAGTGCTTTATTCATGCGTCTGTCTCATATTTGCACATTGACTCCGGTTCTGTGGTCTGTACAGCAGGAGTGAGCAAACAAAGACAGGAGATGCCTGCAGTAAAGTCTAAGTGCTGATTTGTAGATCAGCAAAGGGCCGCAGAGTCAAAGGCAGAAACTGACGAGTCACTGCGGTGCAAAAGGGGCTTGGTTTTCTTTCCCCCTGCACAAATCTTAAGACAGTTTGATGCTTGAACTGTTGTAGCATTAGCATATCGTCACACAGTTGAGGAAATCTACTTTAGTATCCAGACAGTTCATTTCTAATGCAAATATAAAATCTGTGGAGTCATTTTATTTATGCTTGTTAAATGATCTTTTGCTATCCATTTGTATTGTCAGTGGCTGCCTTAGACTGGGTAAACCCCGGCCACTCTGCCGGCAATTTGATTTCACCCTGCAGCTCAGTCTGGAAACCTGCACATTTAATTCTCCTGCTTCAGTTCACAATTTTGCAGGAACCAATCACAAACTGGCTTATCAGCCTCACGCGCCATTGCGGGTTTAACACGATGATAGAGACGAGACAAGCAGCTTTTTGTTTACATTCTACATGTCGGCTACCGAAGCGCAGCAATCCGTTGATGCCGCTGTCGCTTTAAAAGATTTCAAAAAGGCAAGTTCTCTTAAAATGGAAGAGAAACTTTCTCAGGAACAATTCCTGCAAAAAGAGGATGTGTTTGCCTTACTACCGACCGGCTCTGGTAAAAGCCCGCTCTGCAAAGTACGTCATCCGGATCATTAGTTTGTACGTAATTGGAAAGTCCCGTCAAACCAGTCAGAGTTGTTTGACCTATGCCCGCTCAGGTCACGCCTCTTGTGCAGAGAAAATACAGAGCAGACTTCCCAGACCAACGCTCAATCTCAAATCTATTAAGCTTGGCTTGGTCTGGTGATAGCCAGACTATGGCTGCCTAGCAGTAAGACTGTAATCTTTATTATAAAAAAATAAATAGGAAATGTGTAATGTAAATCCATTCTCCGAAAGGTTAAATAAAAAAAGGTTTGAATTAATTTTATTCTCTCCTGGTTCTTTTAAAAAGAGAATACTGTTATTTATGACACCACAACGTCATTGTTTGCTGCTATTCTGTTTTATTTGGTGGTAGCTGAGCTCCTATTAATGTCTATTCTTTGGAGGGGATTAATATACAGAGGCTATTAAGAAAAGAAAATCTTTTGTGCTTTAAATACAGAAGAGAATGACATTTTTTAAAAACATCCACTGAGCATGTCAAATAACTGCATTAATTGGCCTAATCTCACCAACAAAACTAGTATTCAGTCTTGTTTCACTTGGCCGGCAATCTGACACTTCTCAATTCATCAACCCCAAAATGATTAGCAGTAGGCTCAAACAGGTCTGCGTTCTTTAACCATTTCTCAAACACTAATGATTGTCAAGTGAAGCATAAACAGTACCCTAAAGGCACACAGATATAAAAGCCAGTTAAGAATCTTAGCAAGCCCAAACATAATGTAGGTTTCGTGTGTGTATCTCAGAAACAGAGACCAACAGTTCTCCATCTCAATAAAGCAGCTTTACTTGCCAACGTGTTTTACGAAATGAATGCTAAGCTTAGCAAGTGTACAGAGACACACACATTCCTGTCCTAATTCAACTCCTAGGAAACATCCTCACCCCTTTCTCACTAATTTCAGTCTTGGCTCCTTTCAATTCCTTTTTGCCACTTGCCAAAACTCCCTGTCGACACTACCTCCCTTTGATTATTATTATTATCATCATCATCATCATCACTCCTACTTTACTCCACTCCTCTTTAAGTTCGCGTCATGCCGACTCATTGTCGCTTTAATTAAGGTTTTCCCCATTCCACTTTCCTACTTACAAAATGAAATACCAAAAGTTTGAGAAAAAAAAAAAAGGCAGATGAGAATAACCTGAAGCTTTGTGCCTTTTCTTACCATTTTTAAATGCCTTGTTAATCTTGATTTTAAAAACAGATCACTTTTAAGCTCAGTGGATATTTAATTAAAAAAAAAGAATTATAAAAAAAAGGGGGTATATGACTTAATGGACCATTTTCACAGCAGACATTTTAACTGGTCATAGAAGGAAAAGCACAGCTGAAATGGATAACCTTAATGATGGCTCAATTCCATTAGGTTTAGGTTTCCCAGTAAGAGATTTCAGTGAGTCTGCATGCACAATACCAGGGCTCTCCTTAGTGGAATGCAGCCCTCATTAATGGTTTTGAATACACCTATGCTTTTCATACTATGACATGTCAACATGTCTGCCGTGAAAAAGGTCTATTTAAACCATTATTGCGTGGCATTAGGTGTCTAACAAAGAAATAAACTTTGATACAATGTTAAATGCAGCGACTACAGTAATCCTCCTAAAAATGATGTTATACCTTACCAGTGGTGTGTGTTTGTATGGTCATGTTGACAGGGCTGAAGTAGACCAAGTAGAGAAAAGGTAGAACCAAACTAGGGTTTAACAGGGGTTCTAGTAACACTGTACTCACTACTACAGCTACTCAAAACATGGAGGCCACGTCTACCTCGACCTCCAAACGACCTTCGCACTGTGGCTGCAAGCAATGAACAGAGAAGTGAGGTGAGACCAACAAGAAAAAAAAAAAAAAAACCCATACATAATGTGAAGTGAGAAACCAGTTATTTAAACATCATGACATTCAAGAAACAAAGCCAACTTAAAAGTAAAACTCAATGAAAAGTGAGTGTAATACAAAGCCACGTTGAAAATATATAGATGTGAACAGTTAAAGTACAATTAACTCTTGATTTGTGCACATAACAGCCTAGATTTAAGCACAAATTCATGCAGAATTTAACAACTTTTCAGGATTGGACAAAAATAAAAAACACACTCCTGCAATATAAGTTTACTCAGACAATTTTTTTTGCATTAAAAAAGGAATAGTTTGGCATTTGGGGAAATATGCTTATTCACTTTTTTCATAGACTAAAAAAAAAGTAATTTTCTTTCTTGCTAAATATAAAGCTAGACCCAAGAGACGTTAGCTTAGCTCAATTAGCATTAAGATTAAAACACAGGGAAACCGATACCTTGGCTCTCTCCAGCACTACAACTAAACAGATGTACAGACACTCTACAGATTAAACAAAACTAGATACAATCTGTTATTTGACTGTTTCCTAAACCCCTCTTATTGGACATGCAGCCTTATCCTCAGTTTTTATATCATGATATCCTCAATATTTAAGGCCCTCTTACGGTGTTAATGTTTTAAAATGAGTCATCTGGAAACTGCATTTTTTTTTAACTACCTCCCGGCTTGCTTACTTTAACTGATGACATCTTCCAGCCATAATTGTCATTTCAGCAGGCAAAAATCAATTTTCAGCAATTAGAAATGAGGAGCTTTCTTTGGTCTAAAACTAAAAACCCATTGTTTCAACAATTACAAATTTCAGGCATATGTGCCATGCAAGAACTGAAAGCTTGACAGCCATAGCAACAGTAACTAAGTGCAGTCTTTATGCTAAGCTAAGCGTCTCCTGGCTGTAGCTTCATATTTCACGTACACTACCGTTCAAAAGTTTGGGGTCACCCAAACAATTTTGTGTTTTCCTGAAAAGTCACACTTATTCACCACACATTGTGAAATGAATAGAAAATAGAGTCAAGACATTGACAAGGTTAGAAATAATGATTTGTATTTGAAATAAGATTTTTTTTTTTACATCAAACTTTGCTTTTGTCAAAGAATCCTCCATTTGCAGCAATTACAGCATTGCAGACCTTTGGCATTCTAGCAGTTAATTTGTTGAGGTAATCTGGAGAAATTGCACCCCACGCTTCCAGAAGCAGCTCCCACAAGTTGGATTGGTTGGATGGGCGTACCATACGGTCAAGCTGCTCCCACAACAGCTCAATGGGGTTCAGATCTGGTGACTGCGCTGGCCACTATATTACCGATAGAATACCAGCTGCCTGCTTCTGCTCTAAATAGTTCTTGCACAATTTGGAGGTGTGTTTAGGGTCATTGTCCTGTTGTAGGATGAAATTGGCTCCAATCAAGCGCTGTCCACTGGGTATGGCATGGCGTTGCAAAATGGAGTGATAGCCTTCCTTATTCAGAATCCCTTTTACCCTGTACAAATCTCCCACCTTACCAGCACCAAAGCAACCCCAGACCATCATATTACCTCCACCATGCTTAACAGATGGCGTCAGGCATTCTTCCAGCATCTTTTCATTTGTTCTGCGTCTCACAAACGTTCTTCTTTGTGATCCAAACACCTCAAACTTGGATTCATCCGTCCACAACACTTTTTTCCAGTCTTCCTCTGTCCAATGTCTGTGTTCTTTTGCCCATCTTAATCTTTTTCTTTTATTGGCCAGTCTCAGATATGGCTTTTTCTTTGCCACTCTGCCCTGAAGCCCAGAATCTTTTAAATTTAATGAAGATGCCAGTTGGGGACCTGTGAGGCGTCTGTTTCTCAAACTAGAGACTCTAATGTACTTATCTTCTTGCTCAGTTGTGCAACGCGGCCTCCCACTTCTTTTTCTACTCTGGTTAGAGCCTGTTTGTGCTGTCCTCTGAAGGGAGTAGTACACACAGTTGTAGGAAATCTTCAATTTCTTAGCAATGTCTTGCATGGAATAGCCTTCATTTCTAAGGACAAGAATAGACTGTCGAGTTTCTGATGAAAGTTCTCTTTTTCTGGCCATTTTGAGCGTTTAATTGACCCCACAAATGTGATGCTCCAGAAACTCAATCTGCTCAAAGGAAGGTCAGTTTTGTAGCTTCTGTAACGACCTAAACTGTTTTCAAATGTGTGAACGTGATTGCACAAGGGCTTTCTAATCATCAATTAGCCTTCTGAGCCAATGAGCAAACACATTGTACCATTAGAACACTGGAGTGATAGTTGCTGGAAATGGGCCTCTATACACCTATGTACATATTGCACCAAAAACCAGACATTTGCAGCTAGAATAGTCATTTACCACATTAGCAATGTATAGAGTGCATTTCTTCAAAGTTAAGACTAGTTTAAAGTTATCTTCATTGAAAAGTACAGTGCTTTTCCTTCAAAAATAAGGACATTTCAATGTGACCCCAAACTTTTGAACGATAGTGTATGTACGAGAGTTTAAAAAAATCATCTTCTCCTCAAACAGTTGGCAATAAAAAAAAATAAGTATATTTTCCAACATGTCAAACTGTTCCTTTAAAAGCACCAACACCAACTTTAAAGTGCACTTGTCAAGAGTTAGCTGTTGAACATACTGCATCATGCTCGGTTTTGAGCTCCGGCAACATAAAATTAGATGAAGTTGAGAAACAATGACAATGAAGTTTTAGTAACGCCTTTCCTTCTGTCCGTGCACAGCAAGGTTTGTCCAAGCTGCACACTGATAAATATAGCCTTAAGTCTTTGCTTTCTCTCCCTTCACCTCCTTCACTTAATCCCTCATTCATTCCGTACAGGCAGGTTACATCACCATGGCTACCAATGATCTACCAGTGTTGGTGGTGGTCAGCAGAATTACTTGGTTGTTCCATTTTGGGAGTTTATGTGCTCTTAATATACTTTGAGGTTTCCTAAATATTCTTAAACACATAAGAGTCTGAAATGCACTTAACACAGGAACAACCTTTTTAAATAATGGTTGATTCTGCTAAATGTATCAATTCACAATAAGTCAGAATTAGAGTAGAGAAATGACAGTTGTCCTTGTGCACAAACTGGCTTTCAGCAAGGTGCTAGATTTGTTTACTCAAAAAGGAGGATCTGAATATTTCCTGCGTAAACAGATGCAGTCCTGCCAGTGAAGAATGAACTCATTCAGGTTGAAGGGGGGAGTCTGAATGAAGGAGGCTGTGTTCGAGAGCCTGGTCTTAGTGGGGTTGAACCATGAATGGCTGAATAGCTCCCAAAAAGTAGTTCCCTTCACTGTACTCTGGGGATCCCGTCAGCTCTGGGCCTCAGTGTTCCTCTGAGGATACTTGGCATTTTAAAATGGATACCAAGTTACACCAAATGTCACTCAGTTTCATTCAGTAGGGGCTATTGATTAGATACATTTGATGTCAACCATTCTGACTCAAGGACATCATTTTTATGTCCAAAATCCACACTTATGATAATTATAAAATTCTTGCACCAGATCAGACGTCAAACTGCAGCTTGAACACTACTGCCTATTAAACTACCCAGAACGTTCTTTTGCATTCTGAGGTGTTCCCGGAGCTGTTTGACCACCGTCCGCAATAAGTTGCATTTTCTTCCCCCTGCATGTAGCTGATCCATTTCATTCCTACATTAAACACACTTTTTAGTATACATACTGACTGTTTTGAGTACTTTGTCTTTGCTTAAAAACCTGCTTAGACTCTGCTACTTAATTTGCATGAGTGTTTATCTTCAACTTGAAACTTAAGTTAAAATTTTAAAAGCACAAGTAAAATGTTTAATGCCATTAATATAGTGCTGTTTATATCCAGAGTTGTGCCCCAATTTCATATTACATACCGATTATATAGGGCATGACCAATTGTCACACAGCTTTTGCAGTTAGAATTAACTTGTCTAAAGTATTTAGTCTCTTTTCCAGTATGAACACACTATACTAATTCCAAGCAGGTTTTTGAATGTGTAGAGTATGTAAGTCAGACACAACTCTGGTTTTGTGGACAAGTGTACAAATGAGACATCTTTATGGGAATGGCGCATAGCCCAGAGCTCTCAGAAGTCAAAAAGACAGCCTTGTGTCCCATCACACTGTTTTCCGGCTTAGACATTGACCTGCTCAAGCTTGGCTGCAACAGAGCCAAGTGTTCAGCAGAGAACTTAAAAAAAAAAAAAAACGTGACAAGTTAATTTAGCTACCTGCAACCCCCTCAACCACAGTTTTCCCTCCCTCCAGCTCAGCTTTACTTTAAGAGTTTAAATACCTTAAAGGAGCTTACAGATGCTTTGTATGTGTACACAAGACACACATATGCCTGTATATTTGATCAAAGGTTTAATGAAACCAATAGCTACTCTGCTCTCTGTTCCAAAAACAGATTGAAGGGGATGTTTGATGCCCCTGGGCCATTAGAGGCAGACAGTGAAGACAATTAGGGCTTGAGAGAGCTTGTCAACATTTATTTTCTCTTGGCAGACAAAACTAAAGCTTGTCAAGTTCCCCTGCTGTCTATTTATTGAAGCATGTAAAAGCAGGTAAGATTAGAGGAAGAAGTGATGACTGACAATGTTATGGCTGAGCGGTAACATTAAAATCATTTTTAGTTTGTTCTTGTTTATCTAGGACATGAGAAAATAGGGGCAGTGTCTGTGACACACTGAATCCCAGATATCCTACAATAATGTGGCCCATTTTGTCTCGCACACAGTTTCCATAATATTATTTGCGCTCAATCTTTAATTTACATTGGCTAAAAACGTGCTCTTCACACTGGAACTACCCTTTTTGTTAGGTAATCACATATGGCCTTCAGTAACCACATTCTATTTCCATATTTGACAAAATGGTTTTAAGCCTTTTGTCCTTTTCTACAGGGAGGTATATTCCAGGCTCCATCCACTGAAACTGTTCATCGCAGCTACTGAGATGACAGTAGCACTTGGGACAGGAAGTTGGCATAACTGATACAAAACTCATAGCCTTCCTTGGAAGCTTTCACAAAATGGCCAAATATGCATAAATACTTGCGCTTTCTGTGCAATGTTCGCTGGATTACTAGCTTCCATCAGCTCACATAATCAGGCTGCCCAACAATAAAGCACAAACACTGTTCCTCTTAATGCCTCAACATGGTTTTAACCTTGCAGAAATGCAAGATCCACTTCCCTGCACTAATCTGTACATAATAAATCCGTCCTGTAAAGAACACATTTATTCAATCTGCAAAGAAAAAAAAATAATTTTGCCTCCTTACCCCGAGACCCACCTGATCTCACAAGCCTGTCTAGCCTCTCCATGGAAGGGGAAGGCACCCTGGACCTGGGGCTGCCCGGCAGGGAGCACTCGGAGCCAGCATCAAAAGAGTCCTCATGGTTCAGCATCAGCAGCTCTCTTACACACTTGTGGCAGACGCTGTGCTGGCAGGGCAGGATCAACGGATGGGTGAAGAGCTCCTTACAGATCGGGCAGATCAGCTCCCTCTCGATGTTCTTGATTGGAACCTAGTAATGGAGACACGATCACTGAAAACTGCCATAGACACTTTTCAAGTTGTACTTTTACATGTATGAGTTTTGCATGAGACACCATAACAGCTGCTGCCATGCGTCAGAGACGAAGAACAAACAAAAGACAGAAGACATTACATATCAGTTTGAAAATAGCTCGCAACATTATACTTGAAGGCAAGGATACAGCTGTCTTTGATTCTGGGAACAATAACCTATTATTATTCAGATGCAGCCAATATAGGCCTATTGTCTGTACTTCAAGCAGTGAAAACATTTTTCTGCATCAGTGAGGTGGTACAATTGGCCTTTAGGTGGGTAGATCGATTTAGAGAAGTATGAATGGCAAATTATTTGTTTTACTTTGAAACGCACAACATAAAGTCACAATAACAGCCAGCCACGGTGTCTTTACCATGTTCATGATACATTACATAAGACAGGATTAAGCCCAACTAGCTAAATATAGACAAACTGTAAAATACGCGACTCCAGCAGCTCACGTTTTAAAAACGTTTCAACGAGCTTTAGAGTGAAAACTGTCCTCCCGTATCATAACGATTAGTAAATTAATTGCAGGTGGTGGTTTGATAAAACATCCCAATAAAAGCTGTCCTCTGCCTGCTTTGAAAAAACAATAATTCAGGGGGGGGACGCCACCGCATGTGTTAAAAGACAATGCCCAGAAGTACAGAGGAAGTTTAAACAGAAGACAAGACGAACAGTGGCTGTCCCCAGCGAATTGTTTCATTTACAAAATTAAACAATGGCTCGAATGAGTCATGAATGGACACACACTGGCGGCAGTTTCCAGCTCTACTATATGGAACAGTTAACAGCTCTAGTTAACTTCTTACTTTCCCCAGTCTCGTTATATGCACAGCAGTGAATATATTGGTTAAACAATGACATGACGAGACGAAAAACCCCACTTACCACGAGTGTGCTGCTACGCCGCATCTCTGACATGGTGAGGAGAAAATAGAAGCCTGCACGTGTGGGTAAAAAAAAACTACACCTTGTCCGGCGTTTTAGTTAAAAAACCAACTTCTCGCACGGGAGGAGAAGATGCCGACAGCGACGGCTGAGCAAATTTAAGTAGTGTGACGCAGCAGAGAGAGGGAGCGAATAGTGAATCAGCAGCAGCCAATTCACTGCTGCAGTGTATGCAGGCGGGCCCACATAGGCGGGGGGAGGGAGAGGAGGGGGCTGAAACTAATGTTGCCTTCATGTGCTGCTCGTAAACTTTATGGGAATCATCAACACAACTTGTCTTGTCCATCCCATGGATGTAAAATAGTAACGGCCCATTCACGTGCTTTTATCGGGCATTGGTAAGAGCTTTGCATAATCGCCCTTATTTCAAAGTGGGAAATTAATTAAGATAAAATAGGTAGCCTACAGTATGATTTGCGCTAAATGCTATTATGCTCATCCGGCATGCTCATAATGACAATGCTAACATTAATCATAACCCTCATGTTGTCCTCGGGTCAAATTGACCCGTTTTCCACACAACGCTCTTTGGCAAGTACAAATCTCTACTTTCATTCATTTTGGGGCGTCTTATTCAATTTTATATTTATTTTTAAAAAAATTAAGTGTTTTTTAAATAGTATTGAGTAAAAGTTGACATATTCCAGTCTGTGATTATGCATCAACATCCATTCCTTTAATTTTAGTCTAAATAATTCCTAATTTCTTCTTTTCTAACAAACATAAGGTATAATTTAATTAATATTTTACTGGATAAGTGAAAACCTTGACCAGCTGGTGCACTAGATAAAAAGTCAGGGGATCACCAAGGTCAGCAAGCTTCATCCTCTTGGGAACATGAATATCTGTACAAAATGTCAAACAAAGAACCAAAAATGTCAACCTACTGGTACCTTCTAATAGTCCGAGGAACACTAAAATGATTGCAATATATACTGAGGAAAGTATGAATGTGTGTACAGATTTTTGGGCTAATCCAACTATTAAAATGTCAAGATATTTCACTGAATAAGTGAAAACTTTGACCTGGTTTTCATACTAAAGAAGTCATGGAATCACCAATCATTAGAATGCATCCTCTAAGGACAATAAATATCTGTTGCAAATTTCTCGGCAATCCATTTATGATTTCATTCTGGACCAAAGTGATTGGCTAACCGATATTGCTATCCACTGTGCCATGTTGCTAGCATGGCTAAGAACTTGAATAGTAGATCATAAGCACCAAGCATGTGTGTACTGAAACAAAAATATTCACAAATGTGAAGGGACAAGAAAGTTGCAACAAAAAATGAAATACTAAAATTGTACTTCAGGGGATGGAATTGGGTGGCCGGTGATTGATTTATAGTCCATCTGTCTGCTGAGAACAGGTGATTGAAGCATCAAAGAGTCTTTAAGTATAAGTACTTCAAATCTAAAGTTAAAACAAAATCTCAAATTGCACACACCATCTTGCTTAGCATTTATATAAAATAGGCTTACTAGGTTTACAGAGACTCTGGTCTGGCTATACTCTTCTCATATAAGGTGTCTATACTTTATTTAAAAAAAAGGGGGGCCCATTTAAGCTATAACTTTACAGTCTCTACTAATCTCAGGATCCCTTTCATTGTTTCAGGGGATTTATGATGATTTATTGGAAAGGTCTGGAGTATACTTTATTAATACTTTAATAATACTTACATAAGGGCCCCCTAGCAGGTCAACCCAACAGTGTTTTAGTTAAACAAAATAGACCATGTAACAGCTTTTTGGGAGTGAGGTAATGTCTTTGGGAAGTAAAGTGTAGCAAATAATAAAGTGAAAGAAATGTTTGAATGAATCTAGGGCCTAAATGTACCCACACTTCAGTGTCACTGAAGGCACTGCCATCTATAGGACTCTGTTGCAGGAGCTCCACAGTATTAATCTCACTGGAGGTAACAGAGGTTCCATCCATGTCTTATTTCTAGTATCTTCTTTATGCTACAACAGTAAAATGATTTACTTAAATTACAGGTGCAGGGGTGAGAGGATAAGTGCTTGTCAGCCAGCTGAAACATCCAAATGGCTCCATGAAATTCTGCATCATTTTCAAAGTACAGGTAAAAGCCAGTAAATTAGAATATTTTGAAAAACTTGATTTATTTCAGTAATTGCATTCAAAAGGTGTAACTTGTACATTATATTTATTCATTGCACACAGACTGATGCATTCAAATGTTTATTTCATTTAATTTTGATGATTTGAAGTGGCAACAAATGAAAATCCAAAATTCCGTGTGTCACAAAATTAGAATATTGTGTAAGGGTTACATTTTGAAGACACCTGGTGCCACAAAGTAATCAGCTGATTAACTCAAAACACCTGCAAAGGGCTTTAAATGGTCTCTCAGTCCAGTTCTGAAGCCTACACAAACATGGGGAAGACTTCAGATTTGACAGCTGTCCAAAAGGCGACCATCGACACATTGCACAAGGAGGGAAAGACACAAAAGGTTATTGCTGAAGAGGCTGGCTGTTCTCAGAGCTCTGTGTCCAAACACATTAATAGAGAGGCAAAGGGAAGGAAAAACTGTGGTCAGAAAAAGTGTACAAGCGATAGGGATCACCGCGCCTAGTCAAGATTGTGGAAAAAGGGTGTGGACAGCTGCTGGAGTCAGTGCTTCAAGATCCACCACCAAGAGACGCTTGAAAGACATGGGTTTCAACTGCCGCATACCTCGTGTCAAGCCACTGTTGACCAAGAAACAGCGCGCGTCTCACCTGGGCTAAGGAAAAAAGAGCTGGACTGCTGCTGAGTGGTCCAAAGTCATGTTTTCTGACGAAAGCAAATTTTGCATTTCCTTTGGAAATCGAGGTCCCAGAGTCTGGAGGAAGACAGGAGAGGCACAGGATCCACGTTGCCTGAAGTTTAGTGTAAAGTTTCCACCATCAGTGATGGTTTGGGGTGCCATGTCATCTGCTGGTGTCGGTCCACTCTGTTTCCTGAGATCCAGGGTCAACGCAGCCGTCTACCAGCAAGTTTTAGAGCACTTCATGCTTCCTGCTGCTGACCTGCTCTATGGAGATGGAGATTTCAGGTTCCAACAGGACTTGGCGCCTGCACACAGCGCAAAATCTACCCGTGCCTGGTTTACGGACCATGGTATTTCTGTTCTAAATTGGCCAGCCAACTCCCTGACCTTAGCCCCATAGAAAATCTGTGGGGTATTGTGAAAAGGAAGATGCAGAATGCCAGACCCAAAAACGCAGAAGAGTTGAAGGCCACTATCAGAGCAACCTGGGCTCTCATAACACCTGAGCAGTGCCAGAAACTCATCGACTCCATGCCACGCCGCATTAATGCAGTAATTGAGGCAAAAGGAGCTCCAACCAAGTATTGAGTATTGTACATGCTCATATTTTTCATTTTCATACTTTTCAGTTGGCCAACATTTCTAAAAACTCCCTTTTTTGTATTAGCCTTAAGTAATATTCTAATTTTGTGACACACGGAATTTTGGATTGTCATTTGTTGCCACTTCAAATCATCAAAATTAAATGAAATAAACATTTGAATGCATCAGTCTGTGTGCAATGAATAAATATAATGTACAAGTTACACCTTTTGAATGCAATTACTGAAATAAATCAAGTTTTTCAAAATATTCTAATTTACTGGCTTTTACCTGTATGTGATTTATTTTCATTCACAGAGCAATGTTTTACCATTACATTTTAGGCATCGTCAAGGTATGCAAAAAAAACATTATGAAAGAAAACGTTATGTAAATTGTATTTAAAATGTGCATTTCCATAGACCAGGGCTGTAGTACTCAAGTCCGATCTTGAACTCGAGTCTGGAATCAAGACCATTTTTCTATGGTCTCGGACTTGCTGGTATTTGGACTTGTCTCAGTCTCTGCCACAGGTCTTGCCAAAAATGGCTTTTGGTCTCGACCGGGTCCAGGTGTCTTTATTATGTGTAGTTATATATGTTTATTATGTATTTTCTACACCACATCTGGAGTAAAGCTATATTGTCATTTAGTAGCTCAAATGCTTAGTACTAGTACTACTGTAGCAGTATCATTTCTAACGCTGCTATTATGAGGTATCATCATATGTCATTCGGTTTTCTTTTTCTTTAGAATAGATTATATGATATCAAGGGAAATGGCTATACTTACAAATCCTGGGTGTAGTGATACTGTTTTTGCTTTTATATCAACAAATAACCCAGAATTATTGTCTTGATAATGTAATGCATAAGACCTTTTTGAGGCAAGGAAGTTTTCCTTGCCTCTGTCGCCTAGTGCTTGCTCTTGGTGGGAATTGTTGGGTTTCTGTAAATTACATCACAGAGTACGGTCTAGACCTGGTCTTTTATGAAAAGTGCTGTGAGATAACTATTGTTGTGATTTGGCGCTATATACTGTAAATAAAATTGAATTGAAGTTTTTTTTCTGTCCTAGACTTGATCTTGACTCGGACTCAAACCTTTTTGGACTCAGTCTTGTCTTGGTCTTCCTGGTCTTGGACTTGTCTTGAACTCGACAAAGGTGGTCTTGACTACAGCCCTGTTATAGACTATGTAACCCTGGCCCAAATCCATTAAATATATTTCACTAATTTAGTCACACATTGTCAGCAAAAAGATCAAATCCAAAGGATACTTTAGGAACATAATGTCTATACAGTCTCTTGTTGCGATGTTATGTCTTATGATACTGTAGCATAAAAGACTCAAGGAAACAAAAAGCTCTCACAATAGAGCCACAGTTATGTGTTTATATTTGCTGGAAATTTTTTGCTCTGATTATTCTGACACTACAGAGATAAGAGCATTGTGCAAGACAAGCTAGATTCAATATTACAATACCACTGAATTCAGCCACTCTAGCTAGCCAGTAAGTCAATGGTGTGTACAGTCTGCCCCTTTTTTCATCCGACATGAAACACACACAAACACACAGCTCATGCATGCATGGATGAATGTCAGATTGTGTGAGCATGAGAGATGCATTTCAACACATTCTGTCAGTCTGAATGGGTAAAGACCCCCTCCCTGTGCTCATACACACCTCAGTAATCCGGTGCCTCATCTCACCACACAGCTGCTGCCAAGTGTCCCACATATTGACAGGAGTCTGTGATCTGCCTGCAGCACTAACCAACACACTCAGTGACTAAGGCCTCTAATTAAACTCTTTATGTTCATGCTTTTTTTTTTCCCTCTAAGAATAGAAGGCGCCTTGACATAGAATAGAACTGAATAGAGAAAATGTAAGTCTCTTTATAGGTTAGTAAATTCTTTGTTAACAGAAAAGTATCAGATTTTCTTACAATAGGAAAATAGAGTTATGGGGGCAATAATATAAATACAAATTAATATAACAGGGCAGGCTAAAATATAGGACTTAATATAGACTTTTGAATTGCATAGTTTGGGTATTAATATGATTACACACAGCTGACATATTTTACAGGAATACAATAGAACAGAATAGAAGAGACTCTATTACCACTCATTATAATGTTAGAGTGTAGAATAGAATTATGTGAGTGTACCATGGTTCAGTAATATAATATCAATTGTTAATAGAATTGAAGTATAGGGGTATTGTTAGAGAATAGTCAATATTTAGATATAAATATGACAACGTTAGAATAGAATGTAGAATAGAAGGGGTTGATATGAACATATAAATGGTTAATAGAATTTAATTGAACTGAATAGGTAGGCTATTAAAATTATTAGATTAACAAAGACTCACACCTGAAATCGTGTTACAGAAATAGAATAGGTGTGAGTCTATTTGAGCTATTCAATCAATCAAAGATAACCTATTCATACCGCGACTCTGATCACGTTACAATATCAGAATAGTGTGCTAGAAAAATAAAATACAGTATAATGTGACATCAAGAAAGCGTTAGAAATAGAATATGCAGAGGTCTGGGTTGGTCAGCATCCCAATTCCTCCACTGACAGCTCTCCGGCTGCAGGGAGCCTGATGCCAGACAGACCGCTGCTGTCAGGACCAGAAATCATCCGGAGGAGACTCACCTCGCCCCGCTCGATCCGCTCCACGATACTGGCGAACTCCGTCATGTCCTCAGAGTCCGACATGGCTGCAGATGATGGTGGATGTTACAGCACACCGACCGGTCAGCAAACAGGAATATTCAAAATGCAGAGAGAAAACACACAGTGACAGCAGCTGCGGCTTAAACAAACAGGATCAAAAGCTTCCCAGCTTCACAGGGGAGGTAAAACACTAAGAGAGAAGATCCGCTCCTCAGACCACCTCCTCATCACCATCCTCTCTTCTCCCTCCCTTTCTGTTCAGGCTTGTGTGTTTGTCCGTAGAGTTTACGGTACATACGCCAGCAGAAAAAAGCCAATTTTTATTTTAGTTGGCCTCATCTTGGAGGGAAACCCCGCCCTCGTCTCCTTATACTGTACCATCTCCCTCCTTCTTTCTCTGCATCACCCTCATCGGCGATGTCTCCACTCACAGAGCTCTTTGTATGCTCATGCTCTGTTATGTATCAGCCCGTTTTATCCATCAATCACTAAAGAATCATAATAATCTCTTGAATATTAAAGGGGCGGGGTGGGTGGTCTTAAATCTGTTAGTGCTGCATTCAGTCAAGTTGGGCATTACGCATGGCTGGTTTCTGTACACATGTTGCCTTACATGGGCTGATTTCTGCTCATTGTGACACAAATAGACTGATGTGACTGCAGCTTTTTGGTCTCGTGTGTTTTATGTCGTTGGGGGGGGGGGTGATTCTATCATGACAGACCCAAGCAGAAACATTTTTCATGCATGGACAGTTTGAGGCCAGATTAAGTTTAATTTTTCTGGCAATGCCACTTGTTCCGCGTCACCAGATGGCTTCATGGCTTCATGCAGACATGTTCTACCCCATCGAGCATGAGGATGAGGACAAACGGGCAGATTGCCCTGACGGAACAAACGGTGCATGACAAAATTAATAACTTTAATCTACTAACGGACTACTGTTTCTAAAATCACTGAGAAAACCAGTTTTGAGTGCAGTGGCGCAAAGCTGTCATCACTATGGTGAGATGGACATCCTTAAAATGAACATTATTATTTTCAGGCATCACATATAAAAAGTGTTACAAATTGTAACTAATGGCTATAAATAATTTATTCATGCTTCATAGATCAGTCATTTAGAACAACTTTGTGGGTTGCCAGGTTGTGTCTACATGCTGGCGGCTTTGTGAGGCTCTACTTATGAGGTGCTTTGAGCTGAAAGCTAAACCCTACCCTTGCATACGCTCCATATGTTATTGTAGTTGTATGTAGTTAGGGTGTGCTCACAATGACCTTGCTACTATGCTGATGTTTACCATGTTTGCCATCTTGATTTAGCGTGTTGGCAAGTTAACATTTACTAATCTTGCCTTACACGCAGCTGAGGCCACTGGGAATGCAGGCATTTGCTCATAACGCAAATATTGGACAAATCAAAGGTTTCACCTGATGATGGCGCAAGATAAAAAAAATAAGGGATTATCAAAATTACAATTCAGCCTGAGAGAAACATGAATGTCTGCACCAAATTTCATTGGAATACATCCAATAGTCACTCCAAAAAACAAATGTGATCCTCATGGTGGTACTACAGGAAAAATCACGAAGACCATGAATATCTGTACCAAATTTCATTTTCAAGCTTTTCCTTATTAACGTCTTATAACTGATCTAAAAGCATTCATAAATGAACTGTTAACCATTTGTAAAGGCGTGCAACTAATAATTACAGTATAAAAGGTGCCTCACTATTAAGTTATACCATATGGCTTGCTGGTTAAGTGCAGCATCTGTGGCTATATCCATATCTTTTATGACCATTTCAATAGACTCTTGGGGCAAATATGAGTGCAGGGCTAATGAGTAATATGTGTAAGGGATGACGCTGACTTTACTGCCCCATGAAAAGTCATATAACTGAGCCTCAGTGCCCTCCACATGACGGAATAATCAATCAAATGTATTGATTACAGTTTTTCTAAGAATTGATTCAAGTTAAAGAACTAGAGATAGCAAGCGGTTATATAAGCACATATACGTCCACCCAGGGGCTTGTAGATGATTAAAAATGAGTCATTACAAATTTCATGATGCAAAGCGATAAACACATTGTATACTTGTGTGTGGTAGTAACAGCTCCATTCAAGAAACAAAAACAGAGTATGGAAACAACAATTCCCCTTGGTTTGTGCTCAACAAATAAATCAACGTGACAATGTTATCGTCAGTTTTCTCTGCAATGGATGAAAGTTTACCAAACCAGATTTTATCTTAAGCTTTATTCCACTCAGCCTCTCCTACTTGGTGGTAACTAAGGTTACACGTCTCATAGGGAAGTCTGGGGCCACAAAGGAATAAGTTGTCTGTTGAACAGGGGACCATACAACCACACCCAAACTACAGCTGCAACTGGCTGTCAGGGGAGCATCTCCAATCAGTTGTAATCTGGGTTGGGCTGTATTCACAGTGGAAGATAATACATTTCAAACCTTTAAAACCTGTGATAAAATGTGTGATCAAGTTCTGTTTCAATTTTTATTAACCTCTACATTCAGATTGGATATCTAAGTGCCACTAGGCCACATTTGTCTGGATCAAATGACTTCATCAGTGCCAACAGTGAAGTCTGTGACTGTGTTATGCAGCTCCCAAGTGGGACTCTATATGTTTACATGTGTGTCCTGTATCCAGTGTAACTCCCCTTCCCCCAACCTTTTCAATTATGTCTTAGTCACTGACCTAGCAAAGAACAGAAAAAAAAAATCCTATTTGCATCAGGATGCAAAATATAAGGCAACTGAGGCCCAGTTGTTGTCTTTGAAGTTAAAAATAGAGCAGTTGTGAGTCATCCAGCCAGTCTACTGCGAAAGGAAATAAGAACTTGGTCTTTTAAACTCAGCTGTTGTAGGTAATCATACAACACCCATCTTTTCTTTTTTCTCCTGAAGGAAAGACAAACTACTACTCCTTAGTCTACTAACTTCTTAAATGGTCACGGGAAACCCCATTAAGCTTAAAACAAATGCTGTTTGACCCGGGACAGGCATAATGAGATGGATGTAGTATCTAATTTTAGTCTACCTTTCATCAGAATGTAAAACTTCTTGCTCTGAATAGTTATAACTCCAGACTAATAAATACTACAGGGCTTGAAAACAGTTATTCTAAAAGGACCAAACATTGGTCTAGATCTTGTGGGTCAACTGAGTAATAGTGATATTTTAAATGTCTTATTTTTTTATTATGCCAGTGGGATGCAAGATGCAAACTTGTTGATTGGACAGCACACCAAGATCATATCAAATTGTCTCCAAATGGTTATATTCTTGCAGCAAGTGGCCCTGTTTTGGTCCGGCCAACACTTAGCAAAAAAACTTGATAACTACAGGCCAAATAGGCAAGACATATTACAGTAGTCCCCAGAGGTTGATAAGCATTAGGAGTTTGGGTCCCATTATTTTTTGCAGAATAGATAAAAATGCAAGATTTCAATGAAACACATTAAAGTGATTTTTGTTTTGTGGTGCAGATCTAGATTGAGATTTGGTTTTGGTTGTGAGGGTTCTTTAATGATTTTGGTGACCTGATCAGGCCACTATTACTCTTTCATCAACACTCATGACAAGTTATCACAAAAACTAATGGTGAGGTTTCTAATAAGGTTTCTGTGAATTCTCATTGGCCCTAGGTGATAAATTATGTTTTTTGCTGACTCAATGAACTTTCCTCCTAGAGGCACCATCAGGACACAGTTTCCATTTCTAATAAGATATTTGGACGCATCAAATAACTAATGGATAGTTTTCTTCTGACCAACTGAATACTTGATAAAGCGTCTCTTAGCTCCCCTTTCAAGACAGAATATCAACTTTGCACAACACATCACAAACTAATTGTGACAAATTGACATGACATTTCCAGATCACATTATGCTCCAGAGGGAATAAAACTCTTTTAACTAAGAGCAATCCTGAGATCTTACACTGAAACCAGCTGTAAAAGTTAGTATGCGTTTTTATTCAACATAAATACAGTATGCACCGCCAAGCTAGAATCAACATTACCGTCTTCAAATTCAAAGCTGAAGTACTGATTCAGCACATATCAACATTTGCATATCCAATTCCTCTGTCTCACTGATGTAGCTGTAAACATTTTTTTCACCTTGAGCAACTGCACAATAAAAGTCACATATTTTAAGACATTTACAGATTTATCTACACTCAATGTGTCTACAAAGCATAGAAAAAATAAATTCCATTACATTTATTGTTATTTATTATTACAGTATGTATATTAGTTGATGAAGTGTTCATGGTTGACCATGTGTGGAATTTTTGGCTGCATCTCAAAAATCTTGCACAATCTTTTCACATCTCACGATGATCCAATCGCTGCAGCCATCTTAGAAGCGCAAAGCCTCAGGCCCCTCTTTACATGCTGTGAGACTGAGAGCATCGACTGCAGCATGATGCAGCAAAAAAGGACACATAATATAACAACTGCTGAGATGCACTAAGTGGCAAATCCATCCATCCAATCTTTCATCCTTTTTAAAAGTCGAGTAAGCATTTATGGGTTCTGTCTCAATGAATTCTCCCCTCTTTCTAGAAATACATTATTGATCAGACGTGAAGGGACAAAGTCAGATTCTCGTAAAGAGACCTCTACCAGTCAGCTGATGTCTGATTGGATAAATGAACTCAGCAAAATGGGAGGAGGAACCTTTTTTTTTTTTTTTTTTTTTTACAGAGTAGGTGTTTCAATGTTTAGTAGGATTTAGGATACACCTTCTCTGCACCCCCTCTGGAGAACACTAGTATATTCAATACCATTCTTGATAATAACAGCCAAGCTAAGCCCAATTTAAGCATGCTGTACATATAGCACAGTCAGAAAAAGGAAGAGAGCATTCAGAGAGTGGTGACCCAGAACAATGCTACGTGAGGCACATTTCAGAGTTTGAGAGTATGTTTTTTTTGTGACTTGGCCTATGTACACTAAGGACAGAACACAGCCTAACAAGGGTAAATTAGTAAAAGTCACTTGAGAAGATGCATGGTTGACATGATTGTTCTCTTTCTGTGCATTTTTGATTCAGGACTAAGCAAAGTTTTTCAAAAGATTGATACCAGAATATTACATAGTGAAAAATGTAAAAGCTAATTTTATTGAAATTGTATTATAACATATTTGTATCTGAGGCTTAATTCAGCAGTGGCAATGAAAGACCAAATATTTTATGGTAACTAACAAAAAAATAAAATAAATAAAGATGACAGGACATAAATCGCCAAGAGTAACCATAGCAAAGCCTATTATCTTAGGCAAAACAGTAACAAAACCTAAAAAGAAATTGATTTTGCACCAAAATAAGGCTATATAACACTGGGGATTTGGTCAGGGTTCAGAGAGGTGATTCCAGCCTCTGACAGTTCACTTTTAATAATAGATGGGTCAAATTATTTATTTATTCACCTCTCTTCCTATCTCCTTTCCTCTGTCTGCCTGCTCTATTTCTAAGTCTGAAAAAGAGGGCAACTTGTCGGGAACGAAGACGAGGCCAAGTACAGCTTTATTTTAGATGGTGGAAAGTAAACAACAGAGGCGATATTACATTTTCATATCAGAAATGGTGCTACGCACAATAGACACCCGCAGAACATATTGCGGACAGGCCACTGTAATTCTGACCTATACTGTCGTCTTCTCACTCGCCTACTTTCAGGGAGCAGGCATGTGCTGTAACAGCGGTCTTATAATGAAAAGGTGTGGCTTCATAAATGAGATGGGAAGGCAAAAGGAACAGGTTGAGCTCAATTCAGAATTGTATTGCCTAATTTTTAGCTCAGCTCAGGAGCATGAAGGCTGGAAGGTCGCTTGTGTGAGATGCAAGTGGCTCAAGGAGATGTGATGTTTTGGCTGTGGTTTCTGCAACCTGACTCTCTGTGGCACATTCTGCTCATGTGCATTAGTTGTTTTTGCCCTGCGTCCTTTCTGTTCTGAAAATAACATGTCAATTCCCAGCGCTGTTCAAAATAATACATTTCCCCAAGTTTGAGGCCACTGTCTCATCTTTCTCCTATTGATTTCAGCCTGGCCAGTGCCTTGCAGGGAGTATGGGAGCTGGTGAAGGAGGGTAGCTCATATCAGTCCAGGGTTACAAGTTAAGGGATGTCGGGATGGGATCTGCTGCTAAAATACTACCTTGTTTTTGTTTTTAAGAAAAGCAAATTCCCTTAAGAGGCCCAATCTATTTTTCTGTTAGCCTCGGGAAAGATGTGAACACTAAATTATATTATCTGTGATCTGAAATCATAAGGCCTGTAGCAAAACTATTATTTATTTAATCTTCTTTCAACAAGTTTTTGATTTTTTCCTCCAGTCATAAAGTTGTTCCTTGGGGTGGTTGCTGGCTCTATGCGGCCTTTTCCATGAATTTCACCCCAGCAGTTCTATTATTCTTAAAATCTCTCTTTAACATTGAAAAAAAGCCTGTATGTTGAACCTGAGGGGAGAAACATGGGAGAGTTTACCCCAAAGGCTGCGAGTACCACCTTTGGGACTGGAGAGCTCGAGGCGTTGATGAGCTTCAAAAGCAACGTGAGGATGGAGATGTTTGAGGGGCAGAGAGGCAAAAAAAATACTGTCTAAATTAAACATCCAATTTTGTCTTAATCTTCATATTTAACCCCTAAAATTACCACTGGTTATTATACTGGTTTGTGAACAGAAATAAGTAAGTTATTTGCTATATTTTCCTCTTATACCAGGACATTATTCAGCCCACTAATAACTGTCAGCTGCTGAAGCCACGCGTTACTCCATAACCATTTGAAGACACAAGTTAGATGTTCCCCATGCCCTCCACAGGGTCTCAGGGAAGACAATTTATTTTGAGGATGTTTCTTATGTCCATGTGAAGTCAGTCAGTTCACCCTTGGCTAGGAGGGTTTACAGCAGATTGTGTTGTTGACTAGGACGAGGAGCAAGAAGCTTCCAAAACTCCATCATGAAAAAGTTTGCAAAATTGAGGCATCTTGAATTTCTTTGAGTCTCCGGTGACTCAAATTTGACTTTCTGGCACATCACTTTCTCCACAAACTACAATGCACATTGTTGTTTACAACGGTCTAATAATCAAAAGGCAGCAAAAAAAAAAAAAAAGAAGTGTGGCGTAACAGAAAAGTCACTCTTGATGGACTTCAAATAAGCTCCCCAAAGTTACTAAAGGTGTAATTGGGCTCTTCAATACCTTCCTGATTTCTGAAATGAGGAGGCCTCTCACATGAGCGGCCAAACGTCTTCAAGACACAGAGCAAAATTCCAGTCGCCTTTGACTGACTACTGTTAGATATTCCTGATGACTGAACCTGTTCAGAGACCGAGCTGTGGAACATCCTGCTTTCAATGCTGTCTGCTACAGCTGCCAGTGCTGTCCCTCCATGTCTGCTGCAGCTGCTGGACGTGCTGAAAGGCTCTCTGGGTGATGTTAAGAGCTGGGTGGACCTTCCTCAGATTGGGCTCTCCGATTAGAGACAAACCACACAGCCCTAAGTAAGCATGGAGAGGGTCTGGTGGAAAAGAAAGGGGGAGAGTGAAGAAATGGGTAACATTGTGAGGGGCGAAAGAGTGAAAGAAAGGAAGAGAAAAGAGAGAAACTAGGTCAGTGATGGTAACATGTCTGGCAGCAGAAGCACCTGCATGTGACAGGTCCGTAGCCTTGATCAGAGCTATGAAGACAACAGTGTTTGTCATCTCACTCTCCATTACTGAATCAACAACATCTTATTTCCAATATAAAAACCACCATTATGCAGAAGCATGGTTTTTGTTGCACAAGTCCTTTAAGAGGATATAAATAATGCTTATAGGTTGGCTCCATGGCCCCCCCCGGGACCAAAGTAAAAGTGGCACAGGCCAGTAAATGGACCAGTAATTGAATTATAATTAAATGACAGATGATTGGACACAGACATCAGAATCAATCAAAGCACCACTAGCTGCATCAATCAGGATTAAAGAAATAAATAAATAATACTTTATTAATCCTGCATGGGAAATTACAATGTTTTCACTCTGTTAGAATACACATTACAAACAGGCCTGAATTACACACATGTTCATTACATGCACTAATGAAAAGATGTCAGTGTGTGTGTGTGTGTGTGTGTGTGTGTGGGGTGGCGGGGCTGCAGCTGTCAGGCACCTCGAGCAGTTGGGGGGTTTGGTACCTTGCTCAAGAGCACCTTTGCAGTGCCCGGGAGGAAAACCGGCACCTCTTCAGCTACTAGTCCACCACTGTACTTTGGTCCATATGGGGACTAGAATCAGTAACCTTCTGCTTCCCAATCCAACTCCCTGCAAACTGAGCTACTGCCACCCAAAACAATGTGTCTACTATTCCAAGGTAGACAAGGTAGAGACACACACACACACACACACACACACACACACACACACACACACACACACACACACACACACACACACACACACACTTTTCAAATGCACCTTGGCTAAGAAGATGCTGGTTATAAAAATTAAATTGCACTTACATTGGCACTTGGTAGTTTGGCTTATTTGAAGCTAATGTACTTCTATGTTATTCTTGCTGTTCTGAGTTTGTACCTCCATGGTTAAATGCACTTATTGGAAGTTGCTTTGGATAAAAATGTCGGCTAAATAAAATTACACATGAAATAATCCAATTCATGTTATTGATTACAGTAAGCGCAAAAGAAATATGCAGAGCATTAACAAGGTAAGACCAAGATGTGTCGGTCTGCTGTAAAAGTGGGTTTTTAGAGTGCTTTTGCTGAAAACAGCTGCCTCCTGCTACATTTTGATCATAACTATCTGCTGTTAGGGTTATCAAGGCAGAGATACCCAGATACAGCAAAGACTAGGCTTTACTCCATGTTGTTTTGGCGGCTCTGTCAATTCGTTCAGGAAATGAGCTGCCAAATCAGAGGAGCAAGTTGTGCATGTGGTATCACATACTGTAAATCATACTGCACAATTGGAGAATGGATTTTCAACATAGAAACCTTTTAGACTAGTCAATACATGAGTCTTTACAAGGGCGATGGCAACAGCACATTCGTAAGATATTTTGATCTGTGGTCCATCACTTGGGCAATGAAAAGAGCTGTGGTTCACGATAACAGATGCTTTTTACTGAGAATCAATTCAATCAATTTGGGCTGAAATTTGACTTAAAACCAACTGTTCCAAACATTTGAAACAGAT
The DNA here is from genome assembly GCA_013375575.1 of Percina caprodes. NCBI lineage: Eukaryota > Metazoa > Chordata > Actinopteri > Perciformes > Percidae > Percina > Percina caprodes. Next base: position 994,736 of record JABXJD010000216.1, read on the forward strand.
GATCATGACCTTAATTCCTTCTAGAAGAGCCAATGTGAACATAAGCAGGTTCTGTCAAAAGTTCAAACTATATTTGGCTATATTTGGTCCAGATCTGCTGGCCAAATACACAGCGCTTTCTTTTGTTCTATGTCATTGTTCCCAGAACAGATCCTGTACATCAGTAGCCATGCATGATGACTGCACTGTTAAAAGTACATGAAAGTCCAATGCTATCTGTAACCATGCTACAAAAGAGTCCCTTTAATTTCCTATAACCTTTGTTTTGGTTTTGTCAATAAAGGGTCTGTCTCGCCTCATTGTTTCGTCCAGCCTATCTTCCCTGCCTTGTTCCTGTAATGTGAGGAGCTGGATCTTCCATGTCCTTGGGCTACCTATGAACAATCGCCTCATCAATTACACATTACAAGGGCCAGCAAGAACACACACACACACACACAAACATGTGCACCATTGAAGTTTAGGATTACAAGAGTGTTTCCATTGATCTCAAGTAAAAACTACCAACCACAACTCCACCCTGACCCATCTGCACCTGTGGAGGCCAGGGTACAAACAAAAAAAAAAGGACATTGAAACTGCTCAGGTCCAACATCTTTTTGTCCTTGATGTGTAATCTTTGAAGCTACTGGAAAATAAACTGCAACAATATGTTAAACAGAGACCTCTACATAGTCTATTTGGGTTTCCACCACAAAGACATTAAACATGCCATTTAACCCCACCCACCACTGCACTGTTGTCGCCTTTAATGCAGTATAAAAAGGTACATGAGTTTTGTGTCACTCCTCCTCATAATACCATATAAGCAACAATGGCAGTATTCTGAAATTGGCTTTCTGCTAGTGTCTTTTTATTTGCACGCTGATGACGGGCAGATGTTCCTGAAACAATCGTGTCAAATCATTCACCTGGATGGCTGTCCGGCCACTTGGCAAATCCCCCTACCAACCGATCCTGCGTGGACAGAATGAAGCTTCTGTTCTTGTCAAAGTTCGTATACTGGAACACATCTAATAGCTGGGATAGGAGAGCAAGAGTGGGTGGGGGAAGAGTGTGAGAGAAAAAGGAGAGGAAGGAGAGAGAGGGTTCACCATGACATTTGGAAGCAAACATAAAACCTAAACAATATAATTCAGAGTTGATCCTTATTTCCAACTGGTTGTTTCTACAATTTAAAATACGTTTTCAATTACAAAGATGTGGAGCTTGCTGTGTTTAGAGAGTGAGTTAATGCTCATGCCATTGCAATTACTTTCACAAAAAGGTAATGTAGATTATTGCAATCTCCATCTATATAGATACCAGTGGAGAAAACACACAATGTTGTCCCTCTGGCACAGTTTTGACCCAGAAATTCACAGTTTTCATGCATTGTGTTTGCTTATGTGTGTGTGTGGTTGTATCCCTGGCTTACTCATAGCTAGTTGCAGTTTAGCTCACAGTTTTCTGGACCATGTATGTGCACGTATGCAAGTACCTCTGGCATAGTTATGACCCACATGCTGAAAGGTTTGCTCACACGTTCTTTTGGGGTTTTGTGTATGTGGGTATGGGGGATTAACCCAGTTGTTCCAACAGCGCAAGTATATACGGTGCCATTTTAAAAATGCCCCATGGTATTTAGTGCATGCCGCTACACTTTTTAAAACTTCTCTCTCATGAGAAAATGGTGGCAAAAAATACTTAAATGCTCTATACATGTTAACGCATGCAAGAGTGTGTGTATGTGAATTTGTGTCTGTTACACCAGTCTGTACCTCGAGCGTAGCTCCCACCCAAAAGGAGTAGCATGTGTCTACAGGTTTGTTGGGCCGCCCTTGGAAGCCGCTCTGCTGCCTCATGATACACCAGCGCCGGATCCTGTCCAGCTCCCGCTGACTTAGCGCCTCCTCCAGCCGACCCATTAGACACAGAGACGCTATGGCGCAGTACGTCCAGCCACCTGGGCACACAGACGGTGGATGAACAAATGAATCCAGTTAAATGGAGACTACTGATTTTTGACAATGTATTAAAATTGAAATGCATTTCACCCTGACATGTTTTGATGACAGACAAATAGATGATTACAGGGCACTGAGGTAAAAACCGAGGGCTCTTTTCTGCGTGTGGGCTCTTTTACTGCCAAATACTTGATAACATGCAGCTCACTTTCCACATTACATGAGGAGTTATCACAATGTGGAGCTACCTCATGGCTGCATTTTATACTTCTCTGCACAATAATTGAAACCTTTTTAGTGGAATACAATAAATTCTTTGGGCGGGAATGCATGCAGAGTGTCTTTACAGCTAGAGTCATACAAATATGAGTGTGCTCATCAATTAATGGCAGGCGGTTATCAGTATTGATACAAGAAGCAGCTATCCATCACCTTATACAAGCCAACTGTCAACTGCTTTCATTACCACCAAGCATTTAACGCATCCCTAAACATCCCTGCCATCTCTGGCTGCTTATCTGCGTTTGTGTGTGTGTTGGAGACAACAAAAAAAAGGCAGGCTGAAGTGTGGGGGTCAGGGGTGTAAATCTACCAATGTGTTACACTGGCCTCTAATCAAACATGTCTAGCTCACTATCTGCTGGAGGCACCAGACAATCAGGGGGGTAAACATGAATCTCAATCAAGCATAACTGGTAAATCCAAGACAATTTACTCTAAGAGTAGGTTTGGGACAAGTTTTCACACCTGAATGTAACTATTTTCCCTCAAGGACTACAGTATGTTATTCATGGCAACCAACAATTGGGAATTTTTGAAGTGCATTCAATGGAAACAGAAGCACTCTGTCTTCAAAAAATGTCTGAAACATAGAGGAAGCAGTGGGATAAAAGCCAACCACACTGAACACATTCACATGGGGAAAGTTAATTTATTACCCTGGCACATAGTTTCTGTAATACCATGTTTCACATATTAAACTACAGAGTGGCTCAAACAAAATCACTTATAAAAACAGTGTAGGAGTCTGTGCAAATTTAATGCAAACTGTGCGGGAGGTCTTGGTGCTGAACAAACACACACTTCAAAAGGTGGATGGGTATTGGGCATCTACTGTATATCTCTAATGAGTAACTGTCTACTGTGTAATCAGCCCTTAGAGAGTTGGCTGGTTTGCAGAAGAGAGCGGAGTCTCAATAAAGACTGTAATCATAGAAGTATTGGAAATAACCAAGACGCAATAGGATCTGCCCCTTCAAGCAGTTTTATTTCTATAGATGTGTGCAGTCTGTCACAAAATAAACAGAAAATTCTACCTTTAACATGTCAAAAAGGTGACTATGGCTAAGCTCCAAGCAGTGCTTTGACATGTGTGTGTGTGATGGGGGTGGGGGGGGATTAATGAGGACAATGTATCTATAGAGATTCATTTTAATGGCTAATCCTCTAAACCAGTTACTCCCATCAGCCTCTGTCATGCCCTCTACTAAAACACCACCAATGCTCCCACAAACGTGAATCAATGTGAACCTTGATGATATTCATAAATCTGACGTTTGAATCTGGGCTGCCAAGTGTGTACATTTGTAACCCCCACCGATGTGCATACAGCTTTCAAACTCACATTTCTGACATCTGTAACAACTGTAAAAGTAAAAAATATTACAAGAGGACAATACTCACCATGTGACTCTCGCCCGGCTCCCTGGCCAAACCCATTGTCGTATGACTGTGTAGGGGACAAAGAGCCATTCAATTACAAGCAATATTTCAACTGTCACGAAAGGATAATATGAACGTGGAAAGAGATTAGCGTCAGAAGAGGCTAGAGATGGGTGTCTAAAAACAAGATAAAAACACTCAATCTGAAGGAAAAGGTACTCAAAACAAGTGAAATTATCTGTCCATGCAGCAAGATAATTAAAGATAATAAAGCTTGCTTGATTTAAGATTACAGTGTAAAGTTGAACACCTAAAATAAGACACTCTTAAGATAAATTAAATAAATAAAATTATTTTTTTAATCTTCTTTATCAAATGTTTACCAAATAATTTGCAGTGCTGGCATTTTTCACATTTCCTTCTTTCTTGTATTTAGTTGTGTTGCAATCAGGCACCTGCTGTATAAATTATAAAAATTATTATAACTTGCTAAGTTTCCCATAATTCAATTAAACCAAGTTGTATTTTTACGGTGCCATTTTAAAAATGCCCCATAGTATTTAGTGCATGCTGCTACACTTTTTAAAACTCCTCTCTCATGAGAAAATGGTGGTAAAAATACTTAAATGCTCTATACATGTTAACGCATGCAAGAGTGTGTGTGAGTGTGTGTGTGTGTGTTACACTAGTCTGTACCTCATGCGTAGCTCCCACCCAAAAGGAGTAGCATGTGTCTGCAGGTTTGTTGGGCCGTCCTTGGATTTGAGTTTTATTTTTTTTTTTATCCAACAGCTAGAGTGCACTTTCATTGTTTAGGCAATTCACATATTTGATCAGTCTTTCATTTAACTACAAGAAGTGGTGATGGTTACCCCATCACCGGCAGAGTGAAACCGTCCACTTTGCCAGCGATTTGATTTTGCTCTGCAGCTTGATCTGGAAACCTGCACGTTTAATTCTCCTGCTTCAGTTCAGAATTTTGTGGGAACCAATTACAAACTGGCTTACCCGCCTTGCATGCTATTGGCGGGTTTAACCACAGACAGTTAAAGAAAGGGTTTAACACGATGACGATAGAGGCGCAACAAGCAGCTTTTTGTTTACATTCTACATGTCGGCTACTGAAGTGCAGGAACAGCAACCCGTTGATGCCGCTGTTTTAAAAGAGTTCAAAGGCAAGTTTTCCCTTAAAATGGAACAGAAACTTTCCCTGTAACAATTCCTACAAACGAAGGATGTGTTGGCCTTACTACCGACCGGCTCTGGTACAGCTTGCTCTGCAAAGTACGTCATCCGGATCGTTGGTCTGATTGGGTGAAGGACTTTCCAATTACGTACAGAGTCATTTGAACTATACCCGTTGGTTACGCCTCTTGTGCAGAGAAAATACAGAGCAGACTCCCCAGACAAATACTCAATCTCAAATCTATTGAGCTTGGCCTGGTCTGGTGATGGTCCCAGATGGGTTTAACCTTTATTTCAGTGACTAAACCAACTTTTATGAAACAGAGCAGCTAAAATGAGCATGCTTTATGACCTTTAGGTTGAAGTTATTTCTATTCATAGAAAGACAACATGATATCTCATGAAAATGACAAGTTTCAAAGCAATTTGATGGTTCCTTATAAAAAACACAAGTTCAACAGATGGCATCATGGCAGTCACTGGTCTGATCAGACGATAACAATAAGGTTGGTAAATGGAGAAATTGCGCCATACAAATGTATGTTAAACTTCAGTGTAGCTAGTAGCTGAACTACTGTTCAGGGATTTTCAACATTAATCCAGCTATCTGGTTGTTTCTGTATACTTAAAGTCACACACAGCTTACTTGCATTGCCAAAATATTTTGGAACACACCCGCCAGCATGTAGCCAGTGGATAAATATATGTTTCACACAAGAATCACACTTATCTGTTAATTAACAGAGCTCTTTCTCTTGTCTGTCCATTTGTGAGAAAGAAACAGAGAGTCATACACGCCCTCCCAACGGAGATACTATGTAACAAAATACTCGTGTTAAATTTCTTCAATTTAAAATAAGCTGAAGTTTAGAGGTGAATAACACCATCTGCTTCAGGGACTTGAATTGTACAAGAGACTGAGATGATGGGCATGAAGACAATACCTCACACAGAATCCATGTCTGACAGGAAACAAAACACTGAGGCTAAAGAAAGGGTTGAGATAAATGTCAGTCAACAATCTGACAAAATTATTACTTAAATGCCAAATCATAAACCTGGAACATATTGTTTTTTCACAACCCCCCCCACACACACACACACACAAAATATTTCTTGGCAGAGTGCCACCTACTGAAGATGGGTGGCCTATTCTCCCCATTCAAGTGGAGAGGCACTGCTTTGAATGTTGCAGAAACAGAGGTTGTACCAAAAACTTCTTAAATTGCCCCAAAGTTAAAGGTCCAATATGTAATATACTTAATGTAACAAATCCAAAAATGACCCCAATGCATCATCAGATATTAAAGAAACATTCAAAGTTGAAATACTAGCTTTTCTGACAATGCTAATACCAGTATTTTCTCCTTTTGTAATTTCCGTTCCGTGACGGAATTTCTGTTGGCGTTCTGGCCTGTGTGTTGTTATCAACTGCCCAGTTTGGCAGCCAGGCCGGGTTGCCAGATCTACCTGCAAACACGAAAACCCAGCTCGCTACAACTGTAACGTTAGTACAGCCATGAAAGCAGCCAACAAACGAATGGGATCAACGGAGATAGATTCTACCCGACTGAAAAAAACGGCATATTTCTAACAGTTGCCTGACCAGAGACTTAACAAACTCGGGTAAATATTGGAGATGTGTTTGAAAGATTGAGACAGTTTAGCGCCCAAAAGGACGCTGAGTTGGCTAATTTCCTCTTGAACAGGTAAGCATTAGCTTCAGGTTAATTTATCATCGCTACTTGGGACGGCATGTTATGTCATTTCAACATTTGTGTACTCACATTGAACTATATAGCTATAGTACCTGAGTTGTTTACATACTCGCAAAAACAATGGAGACCCAGCCTGTAAAGTGATCCGGACTAGTCCTGGCTAACGCCGCCATGCTAACCCTGCTAACTGCTAACGTTACTGGAGGACCAGGCAAGCGAGCCACGGCGGTTTACAACGTGCAGCCTTTTTAGCGGCCATAGATGACAGCGGTGAGTCATTTTAAGCCGAGAGGGGACTGTAAATTGGAAGAGAGGACTGTGAGTTAGCAGTGCGATTAGCGATTGTTGCCGTAATTCTTTTTTTTATTGTTTTTAAAGATTTCTTTTTTTTAGGGCTTTTCCATTTATTAGAATGACAGTGGATAGACATTAAGGGGGAGAGAGATGGGGGATGTAGGACTCAGCTAACATGGGGCAAAAGCTCTTACTGGGTGAGCTAGAGGTCGCCCCATATTGCCGTAATTCTAAGTGTGTATTTCAGTTGGGTACAAGAGGATGGCAAGGTTGTGGAATTTTTAGCAGTTCCTACTGTAATTCTAAGCCGAGGAAGTGTGTCTGTCAGTTGGGTACAGAGCTCCGCGTGAGCACGGGCTTTTATGAATGTCAGTATAGCCAGCAGCTAACGTTAGCTACTCCGCTGTGCTGTGGAGTAATATCTGGCTATGTGAGACAAACGTCTAGCAACATTGTTGTGGCTTCTGCGGTCTCAGCCTGGCAACCAAGTGAACTTCGAGTCTGGGGAGGAGGGGGCGGGGGTGACGACTCTCTCCAGTATTTTGAATTTGTACTGCAGTAAACTATTTTAAACACTAGCTGTCAGTATTACATATTGCACCCTTAAATGCTTCATTCTACGTTTTTAACATCTACTCACCAAACTTCCCCTTATGTACTCAATGGCCTTCTGGATGTCCATGCCTGACCAGTCATCCAGCATGTAACAGATACTGGCTGCACAGTAGATAAACCGTATATCATTTTCACTTCCTTCTGGCACGGCGTAGAAACTGGAAGCAAGACACAGAATGCCACAAAGACAGGAGTTACACAACAAGTTGAAAATTAGCTGAATGTGTATGTTCAGAATGTCAGCTTTTAAGTCATATCAGCTGAAATTGCTAAAGTGTTGATTCATACATTATTGTCTGAAGATGTGTTATCTGCCAGACATGTGCGGACAAAGAAATTACTGTTGTAGGACCCAACGTGAGTTTATATCAGTCTGCATTAAGACTGCTAGTGTTCACATGACCTCAGGTATAAATGAGTCAGAGTGTGAGTGTGAGTGTACTGACCTGCCATCCTCCAGCTGCAATGCTCTGAGACCAGCCAGACAGGCCTGTTTGTTAACCCGACTCAGGTCATCTCCCAGTATTAGCAGCGAGCACAGCCCAGTGTAGGTCATGGCTACATGGCCACTGTCATATGGATGGAGCACACCTGGACCCTGAAGAAAATATCAAAACAACATATTATTCATACAACAGCAATGTAACGTCAAACAGAGAGATTACAGTACTTATTAAAACAAACATCTGGAGAAAAAGAAGCAGTTTAAAACCAATGACAAGACAGATCAATTATTTAGCTTAGACAGCTAAAAACAGACCTTTATGCCGTTACACTGACAACTATGTCTCCATAGGTTAAAGAGAAGAAATGCTACATGTGACAACCACATCTTACAATTACAGCTTCTGAAATTATGCTAATAAAACTGGAAATGGCCCAAACCCCCTGATGTGAAAGAACGACTTGGGACAAAGATTGAAAAATGTTTTTTATGAAGGATTAATGCAAAAGGGGATCACAGTAGTGGATATGTTTAAACTAATAAAAAAAGGGAGGGGGTGCTTTATATTTTACATTCTAAGTCTAAAAACAGTGTGGGCTTGAGGGGTAAGGCAGTACCTTAGTGCTGTAAGGAATTCCAATATGTGACGATCCTCGAAACCCACAACGACTGAGGTTAACTTCTGTAAGAAAATGACAGGAATAGAGAAGGTAGAGATGTAAGAAAGCATTATGTACTGATAACACATTAACACAAATACAAACTGGAACAAGAAAGCCCTACTCTGCTGCCCTACTTTGTTTTACTGTCTCACAAACTAGGTCTCATTCTGTCTGTATTGACCTCCCAAAAAGGTGCTGTGAAGACGCTCAACTAGCTTTAAAAAGTATACTGTTGCCATCTACTGGCCATGATGGATGGCAGAACCCCAATTAACAAAATGTCATCATACTACAAATGGCAACTAAACTTATCAGAGTAAAATATATCATCAATGTGGCACGTATCATATAACTGAAGATGTTGCACTACATGACAGTAAGAGCAATGCTCACATATTCTTGAATGTGTGCTTTTCACATTTGTATTCAGTCAAGCCAAAAAATATTCTCTACAATAGTGTATTTTCTGCATACTGATTTTGAAAACAAAACTTTCTGCTAACCAAATTTTGATTTGAAAGTGGTACCTGTAACAACATCAGAGACAGAAGTGACACATTAGGAAATCTAAAGTGCCTCCCATGCTGTATTTTCACATCTAATGCCAGAAAACTAGCCAGACCCCAAACATATGGCAGCAGCAAAAATGAGACCAATCAAGCATGGCTTGATGTGATTTCTGTTGATGTCTTGAATAATGAACTAACTGGGCATCTAAACAGATGGCACAGAGTGGCTGCTTAGAGACAGAGAAAAACAAGTTATTAAATATTTAGAGACCAACTTTCCCTGATGAACAGAGGTACGGTTGGAACAGGTGAGGTGTCCAGTTTGTTTGCCAGCAGGTTATGGCATTTTTCCACTGCATGGTACCTACTCAACTTTATTTGCTGTTTTTGGTTTTCCATTACAAAAATAAAGTACCTGGTACCTCCTAACAGTTGAGGTTCCAAGTGAGCTGAGGCAATATCGAAAGGCGACGTAAAAACCAGCAGACTGCTGATTGGTCGAAAAGAATCGTCACTATTCACTGCGTCATCATTGCTAGCGACAGACAGGTGGGTCCTAACAAACCCGCCGTGTTTAAATAGATTAGCCAGCTTTTTTTTTTTGCTGCCTGCAGCTTCTTTTGAAACTAATTTGTCTTCTGGCTGTGGAAACAGCCACACGCCGAGAATCAAAAGCAACATATCTTCGACGTTCTTTGTGTGTGTGTATGTGTGTCACGCACGCACGCACGCACGCACGCACGCACGCTATGACGACCAGTCACGCCTAAGCCTCACGCATAAGGCGGTACTAATCTGCAATGGAAAAAGGAGGACGAGGTACAGCGGCCGAGTCAAGCAGGTACCATTAATGGAAAAATGCCATTAGTTAGTTTGTTATTGTGTGACTGTGCTGTTTTAAAAGAGTTAGTTTGGATTTACCAACATTAACTAACTAACCAATCAAGGAAAACTGTGGACCAGCACTCCTGTGTTCTGCAAAGTAAAACCCCTGTTTTTGTTTAAATAGCATAAATATTGGCTTCAGTTCCCCATTGGAAATTTTTTTATCTGATGGCAAGATAAAGCAGTGAAAACACTGTAAATATAACAAAACTTACATCAGAAATGTTTTAAGTGGCATTTTTATTTTTTGTTGGCTAAAATATGTTTTATTGCTGTCCCTGTCCAAAGCATAACATTGCTTAGCTTCAGTGCCGGGACTCCTGCCTGCTTCGTTAAACTGGGGGCCTGCTGACCGCCATCTATGTTAGGTAATACACTGACTATGGTAGGTACCTCAAACAACCCCACTTCAAAAACTCCAGACTATCCCTTTATGTTATCATTTGTGTTTACGTGAATATTAACACCCTCACCCACCCAACTTAAGCTTCCTGCCCTGGAAACTTTAGAAACCTGTCCAAGAGTGACCACATAAATAAAAACCATTAGTCCTGCACCTTTTCTAAACTAGCCTCTCTACCACAAGTGTCTATTTCTCAAAGTACTTTCTCAACAGTGATGGCTTCCTTCGTCTGTCTTCAACAAAAGCTGAAACAATACTGCAATTTCCTGTCCATTGTGTCAGAAAAATCCAAACTCTTTAATTACAGAGAAACCTAAGAAACATTTTAGCTCTGTGTGTCAGAGGTGATTACGCTTCATTCAACTTATTCCTGATTAGGATTTTCTTTTTTAGATTCAAATGATCTGATATTGATTCATAAAATTCAGAGATTGATCCTTTAACCCTAAAGGCTGTTTTATGGTCCTGCGAAGGCTCCACGCAGAGCTTTCGCCGTAGCCTACGTAAGAGGCCTGATCTTTATACTTGATTGATTTCATGTTGTTTATGGAAAAGGAGAACAAGGAAATAATTAGGGGGAAATGCAATTTTTTGTGAGGGAAAAACTAGCAACAGCCAACTAGCAACAGCCATCCCTTGACTTCTCACCTCAAGATATCTGAATGAAAATGGGTTCTATGGGTACCTGCGAGTCTCCCCTTTACATGCTTTACATGAGGCTCACTTTATGCTAATCCCATGCAGTTTTGGGCAAAAACATGCAGTTTTTCTCCTGCGATATGAATGTGCTATTTCTAAAAACAGTATATTTGAATATTTCGGCATACTGGGGTAACCAAACAGTCAGAAATTGGGTATGACTGAAAGCCAAGACTTTTGTGGATTCAATGAGCCCAGTTATTATTTAGTGTATTAAATAATTTATTGTGACCTATAGGATAATCACAGCCTCATGAAACCACAAACTACAGACCTAGGGCATTCAGGTGATGTATTGCTTTAGGTTTATCCCATCCCTGCACTAAAGAAAGCACAATTATTTCTGTCCACTTAATACTCACTGACTGTAGAGCCTGTAGCGTTTCCCTTTATTGTGTTGACTGCTGTAATGTGTCCATGTTAAATGAAAGTACAATAATGTAACCGCTTTGGGGTCAATTCTTCATGTAAACATAAACATATTTTTAATAATGCACCAGGTCAGAGGGTTGCTTGTAGTGATAGACCAATTTTAATCGGCCGGCCGATATTTGTGTTTGTGCGCGCATCAGCATTGGCCAATACGCGGCTGCTGCGTTCGCAGATTAAATGTGTTAACAAAGGAAGGTTTATAATGGTCTTATGTCAGCAAGCAATGCATCATCAAGGTTGTGATGTAGATGAACGCCTTTTACCGTTGCACAGTTAACCACCCATCCATTTGATGCACATTGCACACATAATTTGGGTGATAGGAATGTAAGATGATTGTAGAAGTGACACTGATCTGTGTATTTGTTTATTATTTTTAAAGAAATGGCAGAAAAGATTCCGAAAACAAATCCAGTGTGGCAGGGTTTACATTTGTATGATGTAAATTGAGAAAGCAAAAGAAGTATTGGCTCCAAATTAAAAAAAAGAAAAATCCATATTGGTCGATCCCTAGTTCCTGTAATTTACAGTACTAGTTTTCTGAGAATATCAAAAAATTGGTATTGAATACTGGTAACTCAAAGATCTTTAATCTAAATCGATATTCAATCGAAAAATCTAATCGGGTCCACGTGAATCAGAATCAATTTAGGAAATCAATACCTAGCCCTATGATGTAGTTTGTTGCTATGACAAAAACCTTTTGATTTCCTGTCATGATGTAAACCTTTGTTTTGTCATTCAGGTGTGAAAAAATGAGAAGATACGAGACTTACGGTCCTCTGTGGGTAGAACCTGCAGGGAATAGATCCACTCTATCATAGTGTTCCTATCAATCACATCCAAAGCGTCCAGCACATCGAGACCAGACAGGGCAAAAAATATGATAGTTAACCTGGAAAGAAGGCAGATAACAATCTTAATAATGTTTACTGATTTAATATTTATTGACAGAATAATCTACATATACATGCTATAAGAATGAATGCATAGTCACAGCTATCCATAAAATCAGGGGCAAACAAAAGCCTGGTTGACCAGCTGCTGGTAAGCTTGTAACGTTACTGGAGACATATTAATGTACACAAATAAATAATCTGTCCAATTTAAGAATCCATTTTGCTTTAAGTTCACTTTTAAATGAGCCTTATTCCTATGATAATATAACCTACAAACGTTTTTGAATTAGTTGAACACGGTGTCGTACCCCACTTAGTTTCGTTTTACTACAGCCAGTCTGCCATAACTTCTCTGACATTGTTATGTTAGCATGTCCGCTAAGCTAAGTAGCACTAGCCTTCATTCAAAGCGGTTGAACAACAGCTAGCTTTAATGCTAGTCAAGTTCTTCAGCAAAACATATGACATAAATCAATATTTTTCATTCAAGCAAACGTACCTGGTTGTTTCCAGCGAGGCATATCTCTCAGGTAACACCTGAAGTGTTCTCTGGAAGAATCGTACATGTCTATCTCTTAAAAAGTCTATTTGGTCAAATTCTTCAAATTGGCTCTCCTCTTCCGCCATCTTTGCATCCGCACCTATAAGGAATCTTTTCCGGTGTGGTTGTTTTTCAAAATAAAAGCTCACACTACAGGGACGTACAAAAAAAGAAGAAGCTTGATCTCTTCTTCTTTTTTGATGTCTTGCGATATAACTTTTGCTGTTCCAATTCCACCATTTTAACAGGGCAAAAATTGACCACAAGAGATGAATTGTGAACTTTACACAAGCTTTTATTTAAAATAATGGTTTTGTAAAAGTTAAAGTAGGTTATAGCAAACAGCAGCAAACAGTAGATTCAAGGAAAGGCACAGTCTAGTATTGAGGTCTCATTGCATACATTTTCATTTAACATAATTTCTATAAAAACAAAAAACATTCTGAATGCATTTTAGTTAACTTCCTTTGTTGCTCGTCACAGGCCTTGTCTCCAAGTGGGAACAGCTCTGCAACAAAATGACAGACGAGTTCAGTGATTCAGCAAGCAATCACATATTATATTATCATAGGAATAAGGCTCATTTTAACTTCAAGAAAAATGGATTCTTAAATTGGACAGATTATTTATTTGAAAACATTAATATATCTCCAGTAACGTTACAAGCTTACCAGCAGCTGACCTTTAGTGTTAGCTATTCAACCAGGCTATTTTTTTTTTAAAGGTTGGGTTTTATCACCTAGTAATCTAATATGACTGTTCACTGCCAAAGCAGTCCTAGGAAACAGAAACCTGACCTAGCAATTGTATAAAAGTTGGGGCAACCAAACCTGTGAAACATCTGTAGCACAGGCCCTCCTCCTGAAGATCCAATGTGTTTCATTCGCTCCTCCCAACCTTTAGTGGGACGGGTAAGCCTGGAGGGGTCTCTGCGGATGTGACTATCCACCTGAATGAGGAACAAACTGACTTTACCTAAACAACCCTGTTTATTAAAGATTTTCAAATTGCGTGATTCAAATGTTTCTCTTTGTGTTAAGGAGTTTAAGAGATCTGACTTGTTCACCGTACAACCCTTACCTTCTCCTTCAACTTAGCAGTGATTCTCCTCTGTCTTTCCTCTTCCTCTTTTTCCCTGAGCTGTTTCTCCTGAAGCTTTGCCTCCACCTTTTGAAGATCCTGCAGAAAGGTAGAGCCAAGCTTTGTATTTTACATAGTATAGTGACTTCTCTTCTAACATTAGCTTTTGTATTTATTCCAACATTTGAAAAAAATGGTAAAAACCTCACATCCCTTAAATACATCATAACCCAAAAACTGTGCTTTAGCAAGAAAGGCCAGCCCTTGTGGTAACACCAGGCAAAAGTGACTGGTGTTTCTTGGTATCTCTGTGATTCTCAGACTTCGTACCCTTTCAGTAAAGCGTTTGATGCCCTTTACTGCCTCCCTTCTCCTCTCATCCATCTCCCTCTCCTCCTCCTCTCTCCTCCTCCTCTCCTCCTCCTCCTCCTCCTCCCTCTTCAGTCGTAGCTGCTCCTCAACGGTCAGCTTAACTTCCAGCTGCCGACGACGTTCTTCCTGATAACAGAAATCATTTTGATAAAGTTAAATATTTCTTGAGGCCACCAAAGATGCACCTATATTTTGTGTATGTTGATTATCATGCTTAATGAATTCAGAAACACAGATGAGCACATACAAATACAGGAGCAGTGTCTTTGATGATAAATAACCACAACTACAGTGAAATTATTTTTCACACACACCCCCGCGCAAAAGCACCTTTGCCCGTCTCCTCTTTTGTATCTCCTCAGACAGCCTCTGCTCCTCTTCCTGTTCCTCCTTCCTTCTTTTCTCTTCTTTCCACTCCTCCAGTCGCTGTGCTGCCTCCCTCCTCTCCTCCTCATTCCTTTAACAGAAGAGGAAAGAACACACAAAAACAGACACAGTATGTCACCAAAATATTTTAATTTAAGGTGACCAATCAAACATTTTGGGTGCTCATCGGATCTGGGGGGGGATCTTATGACTTGTGGGTGATTTTAACAGCTTTAATGTCTGCTCCACCTCGTCTTTCTGTTTTTTTTATTCTATTCTGCTCTACTTCTGACTCACCTATGTTGGTGGACCTGACTCTTGGCCACCTTCTCTCTAATTCTTGCCTCCTCCACCTCCACCTGACTCTGTATTCTGGTCTGGCGTTCCCGATGCTTGCAGGCTTTCCACCGCTGAATAGCCTGGGTATGGTATGAAGACAAGTAGCGAGAATGAAAACTGGAAACTGAAAAATACCAAAATACCACAGCTATCAAACAGCTTATTTTGAGCTCCTGGTTATGGCATGTTTATACAAAATAAAGACAGGTCTAACTGAAGTTAATGGAATACAAGTGTACAGGCAATATAGGCACACTATTGGAAACCCATCAATTTATAGTAAAAGTTGAACTATATTGTTCATACAAGGGAAAATGTTAATATCTAAAAAAAAACATAATAATAATATAAATGACCAATATCAGTATGGTGTTTTTTAACTCTGACAAGTAAAAATGGCAAAATCTGGATTAAATTCACTTAGCGTTTTAAGGGATTTTTCTTTTTCTTTAGCTTCATCTTAACATGCCAGTTCTTGTGATGCTGTTGTGACGGTTGTGTTTACCAAATGAGGTTTGCTTTCCTTTTGACCTTATACATGTTTTGTCTCTACCTCTCTCTTTCTGTCCTGTAGGTAGATGAGCTCCTGATGCCAGTCCTCATGTTGCTCTATCTCTTCCAATGTTTTACTAGGCAGGTACAGTTTGACCTCTTTGCTGTAGGCTGGTTGTCCCCTGTGCTTTGTCCAAACCTGTAAATCAAACAGATGAGAGTAAGACAGACAGGGATCTTATGGCGATTTACCTTTGGTCTGGCATCTGCTGAAGTTGGCTGAAGCAAAACATTGAATACCATTCGAAAGGAGTGGTGTTCAGTGAGTGAGAACAAGATTTTTCATTACAACACAAATTATCAAGACAGAATAACAATAATGTCTTACTTTAAGGAAGGCTTGGTGGTCATATTGGTCCCAGCCACCACAAGGGCCTCCTGTCTTCAGCATGAAAGCCTCCAGTGCTCTGACCTCCGCAGGGAGGTCTCTGTCCAGGGGTTTGGTCTAATGAAAAAAAATATTTAATGAATCATATACTGCATGGGTCAGAATTATGGATGCATTTGAAAAAACTACACTGAGAACGAGATAAATGTTTTTCTGTCGACTCCTAACACTATGTAAAGCATATTATCAACATTTCCTTATGATTTCAAATGTATTTTTGTGTTATTTATGTTATTACCCACTCAATACCCAAACACAAACTCTCGGTCTTCTCTGATTGTACAAAAGATGGACAGATATGAACAGAGAAAATACAGAAAGGAAGAAGATGAGGATAGGCAGACCTCAACAGTGGGAGCTGTGGGTAGTTTGGGGTCAGATTTTACAGCAAGGCTCAAGTTTTCAATCTTCTTCTCATACGCAACAATCTCCTGTTTGCATGTCCTCTCCTCCTTCAAAAGTTCCTCAAAGCTGAGAGGAATAAAGAAACACAGAGGACGACTATTCAACATATTTTTTGGGCTTTTCTGCCTTTAATCTTTGACAGGACAATTAGGTGAGAAAGGGGAGAGAGAGAGGGGAAGACATGCCGTCACAGGTTGGATTCAAACCCTGGACCTCTGCATCGAGGGATAAACCTCTATGTACATGTGAGCGTACTCTACTACTGACCCAACCTGGCCACACCAACATTTTTTTCTTACACTCATATTCATTCCCAGTGTGGAGCAAACACTGATCAGCATCTGTCACTTGCCTGTTGTACAGTAAGTTAAGGTGGCATTCATTAAAGGGTTATTATACACTATATTTTATACTGGTTTCAATTTGTCTGGTTATTGAGTCAAAATTGGTCTAACGCTGTTTAATGTATCCTGTTACCATGAACGCTGTTCCTCCTTTAGGGTGTTTATTGAGATTTCCACCTCTGACATTATTTCCTTCAGTCTTTCAATCACTGAAAGTAGAAATGCAGAAATATAATTAACAATCAGATTTGCATTGTAGATGCTTATGACACTACAATCCTCATTCTTTTATTAAGCAACTACTTTACAAAAGTATCTTTTATATTGATGTAGCAGAATGGCACAAACATTGATAGAAATGATGACAACAAAGTACTGAATGTTTCACAAGACAGCTAAATAAGGGAAGTGAATAAAGTGAATAAAAATGCCATAATTGTTTTTAAGGTACCATAAAAAAACACTACAACCTTGTGTTTGTTAAAATTGTGCTATATAAATAAAGTGGATTGGATTGGATAATAGGTACAAAACTTACACTCAGGAGTTGGCTTCACATCTATTAGCTGTCTCTGAAATTTCCTCACACCATTATGCATCTTCACTAGCTGCTTTTGAAGATTTGTCTCTAAAGAAAAAAATGTAAAACACATTATAAATAGCAGTTTTGATTAAAGTGGCAGTGTTGACGGTGGATGTTTCCTTTAACATTGGTTTACTGCCATGACTGCACTTCCAGGGAGTAGGCAGAGAAAAGGAACTGGATATAAACCTATAAATCTAGTATTTAATACCCCACGGTAACAATGCTGTCTCAGAGGGCCTGTCAACCTACACATAAAAACATTTGGGGGAAATGTTAGGAAGAAGGATTCAAAGAAAGACCCACTCTCAGCATTTCTTTCTTCCTCCAGCACTTTCTCGTACTCTTCCAGTTCTTCAGGCACATCTGTCCAGCCATTCTTTTTGCACCGAGCAGTCAGCGTCCTCTCTTTCTCCAACTTTTCAATCCTGTGAAGAAAGCGGTATTTTTACATCATTGTCCTGTGAAAACACACCGGATATTAAGATTTTAACTCTTTACAAAGTTAAAGTATTAATTTGATGTGTTAATGGTTTAGGATTGGTTACATAAATATAGCATGAATACAGAATGTGCCTTACTTTTCTTATTATTACAATAAAGTAATAAAAAAATGGGTTATAAAATGGGTTTTGCTTGTCTCATTTACAGTGGTGACTCAGCAGCACCAAATCAGTTCTTGCTATTGTCAAGCTTTTACAAGAGTATTACCTTACTCCTCATACAAAAGATGTGTCTCAAAATTACAAACACATATGAAACACAGACTGGACAAAACAAAACAAACACCATACTATTCAATACATTTGTTGTCAACATACGTTTGTTGAGACTGCATCAGAGGTGTACTTTATTTTGAGGCTGTAGTTTGTGGTAATGTTGGATTTCATTTATTGTAGTTTGTAGGGCATTCCTGTCATTTTATTACCCACTGTATCTCCACAGTGAAAGTTAAGGCTTTAAAGATTTAAATTCAATGTGAAATGATTCTAAGTAGCTTCACTAACTGCCTCTCAGTCCAAAAAGGAGTATGTTAAGAAGTAGGTGAACAAAACAGAAAGAGCAAGTAACAATAAGCAAGCTGAGAATAGGACAGATCAACCTTTTTAGCACACATCACATTATAAGGAATAACTGTTTTTGTCATCATTGCTCATTCCTAATGAGAACAGGTCTGATTATGAGGAGAATCTGCCTTACTGGACACTGTAGGAGTAACCAACTCCAGAAGATTGCAATATTACAACATTAAGGAAGCAAGCTACCGTTAAAATCCAAAGAAGAAACAGAAGAAGAACACTTCCAGATATAAAACAGTTTTGTTTTATATCCATGACACTTACTGCCTCCTGTTTTTCTCGGCTTCCCTGAGGAACTGAGCAGCTTTCTGCCTGGCTAGCCTCTGATCGGTGCTGTCACTGCTGGAGTCTCTCTCTCCCTGCTCAAATGCATTTAGTGAAAGGAAAACAGCTGATCATAGTGTAATATATAACAAGTGCATTTATATATTTTATCCATTTTAAGATCGAGCTTCTACAACGTCGATAAATGAATACTGATGCCTCGTCCATATGGAACCACCGCACCATGTTAACCAAACCAACATATCAATTTTCGAACTGCTAGCTAGTAGGGGCGACATATCTCTTATAAAACACCAGACAAACCATATCAGATAAACACTGCAAAATTATTACACTAATTAATAAGGAGTGTACATCGAATTTCAGTAACGTTATGTTAGTAACGTTAGCTAACGTGTGCAACATCGGCTAGTACAGGTTAACGACCGCTAGCTAGCTCGTCGACGTTACACCATATGACCGCTTTCCCTGAAAATGTTAAACATTTGAAAAAAATAAACAGCTAACTAATACATGTCAATTTTACAACACATGCAGTGAATAACTCTGTGATAGTTACCGGCCAATGTTTATCAGCGCCTCTCGAGGTTGCTAGGGTGGCCATGTTTAAGTGACAAAGTTTAACAAAATAAACTTTATTTAAAAAGCGTTCGTCGCCAGTACTCCAGCAGAGGACGCTACATATCACTAATCGATTGTAACGATGAAAGACTGGACTAGACCTGGACTAGACCTGTCTATGGAGTAGACTGGAACATATTGGCTGGCTCCGATAGACGTGTCTATGGCAAAGACTGTATATACTATAATATACCGTCTAGGGTCTATGATAGCTTCCATCAGGATTCAGTGAATCACCGTGCCTCGCAAAAAGTGTTAACCCCCTGCTAAATTAGTAATTTAATTAGCCAATCATCTCTGAGCTAGCTATCGTTTTTTTGACAGTATTATCCCTACCACTATTAAAGCTGACACTTTATAAATCACAGAAATAACGACCAGTTTGACACAGTGTTCTAACATTCAGCAATTTTACTTACTTACGTTTTAATTTGGGTTCTAATATACGCCATGAAAGTACCAACTTCGTCTCTGGGGACTACCAACGTTAAACTTCACAACCGCACTCCTGCTCTCCCTCTGACAGATTAGATACAGTCAGAGATAAGAAGTAATGAAGTACAAATATTTTGTTACTGTACTCAAGTTGATTTTTCAGATATTTTTACTTTACTATTTATTTTTTTTGGCTACTTTTTACTTTTACTCCTTACATTTTAACACGAATACTGGTACTTTCTACTCCTTACATTTTACAAAATTGGCTCGTTACTTTAGTTTTGTAGAAAAGGTTGTCTATCAGGTGTGACATAGAGAATAGCGCGGACACGCGCCTCACACCGTGAACAGGCCCGCACGGCATACCAGGAAAAAATTGAGAGAAAAGAAAAAGAAACTAGCTGTCTGGAGGATAATCAGCTGAGATTGTGTGTGTGCGTCTTTGAGAACTGTAAGTCATATAACTTAAGTTGTCAGTTCATTTAAGCCCGTTGTTGTATTGGTCTAGCTATGTTTAAAAGTTAGCTTGTTTGTGTTCTTCACCTGTTACCTAGGTTACACCTATTAGCTAGGTTACACCTGTTAGCTAGGTTGCACCTGGCTGTTGATTTGATATGATGTCGATTGTTGAACGTCCTTGCTCATTAAGATAATGCAATTAATAGTGGGTTTATTGTTATTATTTACTAGTATACATGATTCCTATGCATTGTGTATTGTAGCCTTTACAATGTTATTTATTTATTTTATTACCACAAGCATCAACAGAGAGAAGTTGTCTCCATCCGTGTTTTAACAGACACACCTGGGCCAAAGTTGGAAACCAGAATCCGCTTTAAATACAGTTCTAAACTAGTCCTCACTAAATTTCCAATAATTTCACTGGAGTTAGTTATTATTTTTGCGTCATCAATACCAAATTGAATCTAATTGGATGGGAATATACACAGACTTCTCACAAAATCACACTTGAAATCATATCTTGCTACTCAGTCAGAATCTTATTAACCTGGAGTCCCAGTCTCTGTCACAATAAATAAGCTATATGTTTTAGGCCTATTGGCAGACATCCATTTAAAATGTAGCCCATGGCATATAAAGAGCCTTTTCTCCATGTCCACTGTAGTTTCTCAGCGTGCTCTCTAGTAACATGTGTCTGGTCCAGGTAGCTTTGTCATTTGCAAAGCTACTTTTACTTTTATACTTTAAGTAAATTTCCAAGCCTCTACTTTGTTACTTTTACTTGATTAAATAAGTTAAATCAGAACTTCTACTTTTACAAGAGTATTTTTTAACACAATCATCTGTCCTTCTACTTGAGTACCTGAAGTGAGTACTTTTGCCATCTCTGGATACAGTGGGGCTAGAATGTTTGGGCACCCCAGGTAAAAATGTGTATTAATGTGCATGAAGAAGCCAAGAAAAGATGGAAAAATTTCCAAAAAGGCATCAAATGACATGTTAGACATTTGTATAATATGTCACAAAAGTTAGATTTTATTTCCATCATTTACACTTTCAAAATAACAGAAAACCAAAACATGGCGTCTGCACAAGCAGGGTGCTTTTTTGTTTGGGGTGCCCAAACTTTCAAGCCCCACTGTAGAGACTCAGCCAAATGCGGGAGTCTGGCACAACCGTCTCAGATTGGGGTTGAAATCTCCTCTTTTAAGCAAAATTTTGAAAATTAAACACATAATTTTCTGCATTCTGGTGAATTTTTCTGGAACAATTTGTTCCTGTTCTGCATCACTTTATGGTGCAATTTTGATAGGTTTTTGATGTAGGCTGCAATGGCCAGTTTTGGTTATCAAATTACATCTATGATAACCAGGATAAGTTGTAAGAGCTTTCATAAAATCAGCATGTAATAAAGTTTAGGCTATTTTCTGTGGCCCAGTTTCTGAGGTACAGACACATTTGACTGTACCCTGCTACAACTAGATGGTTAGAGTTAAAGTTACCTACGCATCTCACTCTCTCAAATGACTGCCGATGTCGTCTACCAAGGCCTTGGTTTATTTCTTTAACAGCCTTTTAATGATGGCCAACAGCTATACTTAATATGAGAGCTGGCTGAGTGACAGCCATAGAGAAAGGAGGAGAGAGTGAGAGGGAGTATAAATAGAAACCTGAATCCATTATTAAGTGCAGATATTGGGGATGGTCTCTCTCATGGGTGCAGAGGCAGAGTTGTCATCGCAACATAAATAGCAACCTCTCTTCTTAATGAAGAGTGTTACAGTTTCCGGTCTTCATCCTCAGCCAAGGGATTCACTTAGTTTGATAAGACAAGTAGAGGGACCGTCAACTGGTTGGCATAAAACATAAAACAAGACATACTGGTATAAAGCAGAGGATTTCCAAACAGGGCATATTTGGGTACAAAAATGTAAATGTCAAAGAGTGGTAAAGTTTAGGTCAGCTCTAAAAAATAAACCACCACTCTTTCTTTTGTTGTGAGAGAAACACATTTTAACTTCTGTTTGTTTTTTTTCTAATTAATAAGAATTAGACCTTGTGAGAAAGAGTGTCAAATTAGTTTGACAATAAAATATAGTTTTTCCAGACATTTCAACTGGACTCTCACAGTCTTTCTTACTGTATTTTCAGTTGTCATGGAGATAGCCCAGTTGGCATCACGTTACCTAAGATAACAGATGGTTGTAAGACACAAGCACTCAGCTATTTCATTCAAATAAAAGTAGTAATACCACAGTGTAGAAAATAAAGGTCCTGAATCCAAACTCTTACTTAATATAAGCACATTAGTATTCACATCAAAATATACTTACTTAAAGTACCCGTAAAAATACTCATTATACAGAATGGCCAATAATTATTGATTCATTAATGTGTAAGCATAATTAACGTTGTTCTAACTACTTCATATACTGTTTGATAGCTTAATCTTAGCCATGTAATGACAACTGAGTAAACTATCTCCTGAGGAAGATCTACATATACAGTATAAAAAAGGGAAAGTGAGAAAGATAGAAAGACATGACCTGTGACCTC
>JABXJD010000216.1:1025000-1063891 GCA_013375575.1 Percina caprodes
CTAGATTGCCCAATCCATGTTAACTTTTTGCTAATCATTGGACCTCTTAAGTAATACTGTGATGTTACTCCTTATAGCCGATATCTAATTTCATAAGACAAAGATAAGAATAAAGTTGTTGCAATTGGGTCACCCCTCCTGTCAGAGATGTGTGTCTGCTCTAGCTCTGACTTGAGGGATACTTCCCTCAGAGTTTAGACTTACAACTTCATATACTGATGGAGCATTGAATAACTTTGGATTCTAATGCCTCTGCTAACAAAGTCTGGTTTGCTAAGGTTGAAGCTGGAGAGGTGCCAGTTCACCTCCTGGGCACAGCTGAGGTGCCCTTGAGCAAGGCACCAAATCCCCAACTGCCAAGGGCGCCTTTGAAGGGCAGCCCCCTCACTCAATGTAACAAAAGAGTTTCATTTTCATCATTAAAAGTGATTTATCTCTGCTCCTGCAACTCACTTCACACTGTGTGTGTGTGTGTGTGTGTGAGTAACTATTTGAATACATTCTTAACGTAAAAGAACAGTTTGATATTTTAGGAAAGATCATTACCTCTGTACTGTACAAGGATACAATTAACGTAGCTTAGCATAAAGTATGGAAACATGGTGAAACAGCTAGCCTCCTCTGTCAAAAGAAGACAAGATCTGTCTATCAGCACCTCTAAAGCTCACTAATGAACACATTTGATTTATTTTATCTGTATAAAAACACACATTGTGGTTTTACAAGGGGGGCTGGACTATTTGTTAGCCCATATAACTTTCAGTATGAAAGCAAATAAGCAGATTCTTCAAAATGTAACATTAGTCCTTAAACTCACTGCTTAATGCTGAAAAGCCGAAGCACAATTGCAAAATGTCTTTGAAATACTTTAACATTTTCCAAAATTTCTAAATATGGGGTAACGCAAGAGGATTTATTTATAAGATTTATTAGATTTTAAAGTTGATGTTAATGCTGTCACATGACATTGTGTCATTTTACATGAGGGATGTTCAAATTGAGAGATGGCTAACCCACTTTCATCTTTAAAATTGATTTTTGATTGAAATTGGTACTCGTTAGTAAATTACCTCAGTGGGTGGTGAGAAATGCTCTGAGGAAAAACAGTTTTTATACCTGCACTAACTAATGTAGCAGTGACTCAAGCTTCCTGAAAGTATTGTGTGTGTGTGTGTCAGTTCCCCTACCCCTGGGGTTTTTAATAAGTGGAATAACGCTGCAGTAAGAGCAAGTGCCTAACAGAGAGACTATGATGGGTTTATCCTTTTATTTAAAAAAATAAATAAATCATGTTTGTGTGGCTTTGAAGTCTGCCAGAAGTTGGGTCCTGGTGCAGCCGTTTTTGGAGAAGCCTTTGGAGGTTTCTGCCTTTTCATGCCTGAAAGATTGTCATGCCTCGAGGACTTCTGAGGTGTCTTCACATGAGACAGAGAAAAAAGCTTCAAAAGAATAAATTGAAGCATAGTGAAGTGTTCTGGGATTTCTACTTTCATTCTGGCATGTGGGCAAATCAGCTCTTCCCCTCCCTTTGCCACTCTCTGTCCCCAAGTGTGTTAAAATAACCCCATATCATCACATACCCTTCACCATACCTAGATCTTGGCATGGGGAACTTTCCATAAGATCATCTCGCAATGCAAATCAAACCAGCTATTAAGCTAACTGAAATAAAACCATGCCAATCTCTATGTATAGTGAAGGGTATGTGATGATGATGATGATGATGATGGGGGGTTATTTTAATTCCAAAGGCCTTTATCAGGATGCATAGTATCCTGATCCATGAAATAACTGGCCTTTAAAAATAAAAATGTGCCTGCCTTTGTGGGAATTTAACATAGGGGTGTGTGTGTACTTATACCCCCTGTATTTTAAGGAAGAATATTTATTTATTTACATTATTCATTCACAAAGAAAATTGGTGTCCTTAAAAGGTTGGATTTTCCTAATGTTTTTTAATTAAGGCATTAAAATCAATTTCCAAAAGACTGTACATCCAAAGGCTTGTAAACTGACTTTTATGTGTAAAATTGTTAGAGTTCCCCTTTAAAGCACAATATATGTCCATCTGTGTTTGCAGGTAAAGATGCGGAGAAATGACACAGAGAGCTACATTTAGAGACGAGAGATGAATAATGGACACCAACAACTTGGAACATCTGGTTTAACCTCTGGACACTGGATCTGTCCCTGTCTGTTCCTGGCAGCTCAGGACCAGAGCAAACACTGTCGCTGCTTTTTGTGTAAATTATCAACTGCTGGTGGCAGGGCAGAAAAAGAGAGAAGGAGACTTTCTGTGTATGTGTGTATGCATTTTTACACATGCAAGTCAATATGTGTGTGGGCACTGGAGGTATGACATACTTTTCAAACAGGCAAACTCCACAATATGGATGAAGATTAGATTAGAATAGAAAACCTAACCTTGTTCTATAAATAAAGACATCTGCATTATGTATCCACACATTTGCAGTTTTGACCATGACTGCCCTTTTATCTGCAACATTTTACACCCACATGCTGAAGTCTGTGTTTGATTGAAGAGCCACAATGAAATACTGGGGAAGGTACAGTACATGGTGATTAGACAAAAGAGGTAGCCTACCTTGTGGACTCTCAAAAGAGTGTGGGTGGGCTTGATGAGTCAGTGTGGCAGATGGTTTGCCATTGGCAACAAATGTGGGCACAGCCAAACATTTAGACTTATTAAGAGGTCTTGTATTTGTACAGGCTGAATGCTAAATGAGGGAAATAACAGTTTTATCTTGGACACATATACAACAAAGGAAATAAAGACAAAGACAGACATGCACAACATGATGAAAAAACAAAAACAACTCAACATGATTTTTGTTAGATAAATACCTAAATGGACCAAGAATTTGGCAGAAGTTAACCAGTCTTTTTTAATAAGTTGTGGTGATAAGACAACTAGCCCAGATTGACATTTATCTTCTCCTGTTTGCTGAGTTGTATTACCTGCCTCGTACCTTGCCTGTTATGTACAGAAAATGGTAATAAAACATGCTTGTTGAATGTGAAGTACAATTGCAACTTTATACTAAGTGCTTTATTACTGTATATCTGACACCCTAACCTGTCTACAGGTATTAAGCTGGAGTTAATTCATGAAAGAAGCTACATCTCATTACTATGATAAACTGACACGCATAAATGATGGAAAAACGCACAATACATTTATTGTGATAAAACAAGAATACAACAAAAGTGAAACTGCGAGTGGAGCACAATATTCGTTAAAAAGGTTTTGCTTTGGCAGCTTAACAATCATTTCCAAGATACCATGACCAACAGTATATAAAAGATGTACATGAAGGGATTAGGACAGGGTTGATATAGGCAAAATACCAAAAATAAAAGGGAAAGACACAAACACCCACCCACCCACACTTTATGCCCCTGGCCAACATTGGTGTTGCGACTAGTGTGATCCTATTGCTATTGTCTTTAGTTTGCTTATGTGTGTGTTGAATTTGTGTATTTGTTGTTATAATCACTGCCATGCCAGCTAATTCTCCCTCTATTTATATGAGCGTTGTTTTTACAGCTGACTTAAAGTGGAAAGTCAGAGTGCTTGGAGAAGAGCAATATCTCCTCTCTCTCACACACACACACACACACACACACACACACACACACACACACACACACACACACACACACACACACACACACACACACACACACACACACACATTAACAGTGCCCCCGGTCCAAGAGCGAGACAGCGACTGCTGTGTCCAGACCAGTATCAGATTCAGATCACAGTGATCCCCATGTTAATACCCTACCTATCTATTTTAGCTGCTGGGACTCTTATGTAATTGGTCACGTTTTGCCAACGGCACTTTCTCAGTCACCACCTTCTTAGGTTACATTCAGCAGGTGCACGTCCCATCCATAGCGATGTACTCTGAGAGCATCAAAGTAAATAAGAAAACAAAGTGCGGTACTCTGGTGAATCCGTGCAGATGCATCTCCATTTCAAAAGGACCGTGTCAGATTGACTGTCCCAGGGCCGGAGGGCTCAAAGGAATTGAAGATGCAGTGGAAATGTATTTGAACTCCAGAGTCTTTAGCTTATGTGGGCAGGTGAATCCACTTAAATTGTTTTGTCCTGAAAAGCTGCACTGAGGAGTACACGGGTCCGATCCTCTCTCAAATCAAAATGAAGTGGCAATGTGGTTTGTTAGGAATAGAAATGTCAACAGAAGTACAGTAAACAGTACAGAAACATCTGGTTTAACAATGGAAGATGGTTAAATAGCTGTGATGATAAAAGGATGATCAAATACTTTCTGCATATCTATAGACTAAATCAGCAATTGATCCACTGTTCTAAATCTAAAAAGTTGAGTTAAGATAAAGTGAGCAGTGACGACCCGAAGTGTTTATAGCCACCTGACTGGCAATATCTTTTAAAATTCACAATGAAACTCTGTTAATGTACCTTGTTTTAGTATGTGGGTATATGTATGGTTTATAAGCTAAAATATAATGTCTACAATAGATTACTGTAGCTCTCTTCTATATATGTCCTTGTTAAAAAGGCACATTTGTTCATTTTTTAAAAAAATAAAAAGGAGGATTTAACTTTGAGTTGTGATCCAATAAATTCTTATTTATAATTGCCTCTCCCGTGAATGTGCTCTAACTTTGTCATGTCAGTGAAACCTAATTAAACTGAAATGGATTTTGTGGCATGCGGAGACAGATGGAGGCACGGGGACAGGAAATGTGTCTGTGACTGAGGCCAGTTCACCTGCAGATAATTCAAAGATGGAGGAGCACATGTAATGTAGGACAGCTTTCCAACAGGGCATTCTTCAGCCCTAAATATAGACAGCACAGAAGTAGGCTGAGTGGAGAGCACTGCCAAAGGGCCACGAAAAAATAAGTCATAATGTGAAGCCTGAGTGAGGACTGTGTATTCATACACATAAAACCCAGAAGCGTTGTCTTCCCCTGGCCACAAACATGACAATGAAAGTGACAAAACCCACAAAATTACCATAAAGCATTGTTATTACACCAAACAAAGGAATATTTAATATTTTGTTAAATGGTTTTTGCACAAATACATATTCCTTTTGATTGCCAAAACAATCACCTATAAAAAAAATGTACTGTAAGTTATCCTACACAGTGATTTTTCTTATATAGACACATCTTATGAATACTGTGAACTGTTATAATGCTCTAACATTAAACCAAACACTTATTTTGGGATTTGGAAGGTGAAGTGCTGTATTGAAAGTACTAACACCAATCCTGACTCTGTACAATACCCACTATATCCTGTCCATCCTACCACACAATAACAAATAATTACTCTCTTTTTGGAGCTGGTTAGGAGTCTGTATCTTGCATAAAGACAGGGGGCAGCAAGGTAGATTCTCACCAACTTCATGACTAGGACTTCATGTGCAACCCTCTGACTCACTACACTCATTCCCTGCAGAGCTGAATCATATTTCAAGAAAATCTGGCTTATTACACACTTAAACGCACCTTCTTAATTTCAGTTCTACTTATTTCTCTCTCATAATGTCAACATCTAGCTCGACACAGAGCTGACTGCAGCTAACCTCCAGTGTCAGTATAAGTTGGGCTGTGCCACACTTGCTGCAACAAGCCTCGACTTGTTCCAGTTACCAAGAACCAGAAACACCCACACCATATACTTCACAATTACCAACAATAAGACAAGTTAACATTCCTGCTGGAGGAAATTGGTTAACTGAAATGACGTTGGAAGTTATAAAGATGTGGGTGAAGTCTGATTCATTTTCCAACTGATATAGTTCACAGTGATATGTTACTCCTCACACTACGTCAAATTAAATAACTACGTCTTTCACTTCATAGTATCTGTGCTATTTTTAGCAGGCAATCCTGGGTGTGGTTATGATAATTCAAAACAGCACAGTTCAATGACACTCCTCAGAGTGGCCCCGCCACTAAACCACATGAACTCAAACACATCAAAAAGTATCCTGTTATTGTTTGTCTCTCTTTTTTCCCAGGTTAGCTAAGCTCTCTGTAGTTATAGTCCTGTTTTTGTTATGTGAGAGTCATGTCATGTTGTAGATATTTGTTAGAGCGCTGGTTTGAATCAAAAGTCCTCAGAGTTTGCAAAATCCTTGTTTGCAGATCACAAAATGGACTCTTACACAGATGGTAAAAAAGATCTACTGAAACCTGCTGTTCTACCTCAACTGCCTAGTACACACACACACACACACACACACAACCTACAGTGATTGTGACTCATTAAGAAATTATCACAGCACTTTGCCAGAGATCCTGGCAGTGATTCAGAGAACACATGATAGGTGTGACGATCTGGGACTGATTGCTGCTTTACAAGTGGAGGAAACCGGTGGCAAGATCCTCACTGAGAAAAAAATAAAACTTAATTCATCTTTGCATTTGAAGATCACGACATATTTCAATTGTGAATTTTATATGAAGTATGCTCTCAAGTTTTTAAACATTTATGTTCATTCTACAATTTTAAACTGAAATATAGCTTATCACCTTAAAACCTGGAGAATAAACTATGACAAATGTTTCTAACATAATACAGCCTAAAGCAGTGGTTCCCAAAGCGGAGTCCGGGGATCCCCAGTTCCCAGCCTTTAGGATAATCCATTTTCTTTAACAAATCCAATGAAAAAAACCAAGGCTGTGTAAGAGGGTTGGTCATAAACCATTCAATCAGAAAAGCATTGGACATATCACATTTTTTGAAGGCAGTTATTGTGATGTTTGTGCTCAACAACAAAGAAACCATTTTTCCCATTTCTTGTAATATGGCCAGAAGCAAACATATTTGCTTTGGTCCTATGACTGGGTAAATTATAGGAGTCAATCTCTCAACAAGGAAAAGTTCTCTGCAGAGCACCCAGCCAACCACAGTTGCTTTTTTTTTTTTATTTAAGCAACAAGTACTGAACCAACAAGCTATAAATCAGCATGTTTTTATTTGGGACGGTTCTTGGAAGCCACTTAACGTGAGCAACCCCTCCAGTGATGTCAGAGGATTCTCTGGACACATTTCTAGTCCAGAGGGGTCCTCTGCATACCCACTCCCAGCTCAAGTATCTGGAATGAGTCTACCGCTCAGTGAGACTGCAGTAAAAGTCGCAGGAGCCAGCCCTCAATCAGGAAATCCATCGGAAAATTAAATAGTCAAACCGATACAGAATCAGCAAAACCAACTGGTTGAAGTAACTTGTGGTAATAATTGCCTTTTGCCAATAGTTGTGACATGAGTTTGTAACTCAAAATACTCTTGGGGAAATTTTTCAGTACATTTATATTAATTTCAGTTGGGATAGAAAGCAATAGTTTTCTTTATGAAATGTTATTTTCCTGATGGGCAGGATACAGTAGTAGTTTGACTGACTTTCCTCCCAATTAGGCCATGGGGAATTGGCATATAAAAAGGCTAAAAGACACCATCCTATCATCACTAGAAACTATCATTTGCATAGAAAATTAAGGAAAAAGACATTTGGACAAGGAGACAAGTGCAACATGGGTTTATTGTCAAAAGTGTTATTAAGACATGAACTTGATTGATGCCATATCAAATCTTAAACTCCGCTGTAGTAAAGTGCAGATTCAAATCAAGTTGCCCTGGGAGTCATCACACATTTTCTGTCTGGTTTTGAACCGTCAGGTGGAATAGACTGCAATATGAAAACCTATGAATTATGAAAAGCCCTTTTTTAAACCCACACATCTAAAGCTAATGTGCAAACAAGATCATTCGCAAAGCTTAGTACGTTGAGGTGTTCTCCCACACATTTGTAGCTTGAGTTCTCATACAGCTGGACGATAATTGTACAAAATGAGCAGAACTGTCCTAGCGTAGTCTAGTTTGAAGTCTGAGTTCTAATGAAAAATTCTGCAGTGACTGGTTGGCTGATATGCTGCTGCACATGCACAGTGGGCCAATGCTGGTAACCTACCTAGATGTTTTCTTTTTGATCATGATTATTAAAAAGAATAATGGCATTTCAAAAGGTCGGCCATGTATGAACGTTAAGAGGTCACTTCTGTGTACAAGCCTGCACACTCCAGCGGTTGTAGACACCTAGTTTGGCCGCTGTGGTTTCTAGTGGCAGTCATGTGCATTATGAATCTCCACGAGGGCCACTACACCAAACATTTGTGTAAGCTCAAAAAACACACTGCTTACATGAAACACACTGGGTGGCACTCACACACGTACATACACAATCACTCAAATTCATTCACTCTTCTTAGAATAATCAGTACAATGGTTTGCCCCCATCCCCCCTTTCTATGCATGAAGTAAGGGGATACTGAAGGAAAGGTCAGCAATGAGGTAAACACAAAAACTCATGAGATATTGCACAGACAAGTGCCAGCACAGAATACAACAGTC
This sequence comes from Percina caprodes, assembly GCA_013375575.1. Taxonomy (NCBI): domain Eukaryota; kingdom Metazoa; phylum Chordata; class Actinopteri; order Perciformes; family Percidae; genus Percina; species Percina caprodes. The sequence goes on from JABXJD010000216.1 coordinate 1,033,441, forward strand.
TCTTTCCAACAGCCTAGCCTGTGCATAGGAAGAATAAAGCACTTATGGTGTTTGCAGACATTAAACCCTTCTTGTAAAGCTTTGTTATACACTAAAGTGGGAACAACAAATGAGTCTAGAATCCACACCACTTGGCAGATATCCAGAGTTGCATGACAATAACTACATGTTTTGTAGAAGTACAAAACAGGAGTAACATCCTAACGATGACTGAGGAAGGGTCCATAACTGTTGGCAACAGTGATGGGACAAACTAAATATAACCTTAAGTCCCAGCACAAATAGAAATGCCGCAATCCTTGCTTTGAGAAGAGAGAAGTAGGCAAAGTCGAGGCTAGGTTGGAGCCAGCATGGAGAAGAATCTCTCAAGTTTCATTCAATAAATAGCATAGTGAAATATGCAAGCAAAAAAAAAGAAAAAAAAAAGAAAAAGAAAAAATAAGAAATCGCAAAAATACATACACCTCTTGTTCAGTTCATCCAGAGATGGGTTTGTCCATGTTGCAATCCACTCGTAACACATTCCCACAGATCAAGCTGTGACCAGTCAGCGCTGTGGCTTCATGAAACAGCAGACATTAGAATAAAATGGTAACTCATTCCTCCAATTTACCCCGATCATTTTTCAGTTTATCCTGGATGAATGAGGGCATTTTTGTTCACACAAATCTTCAAGTTTATACTCTCCAAAAATAGTTTGAATTTGCAAACCTGACCCACAAAATTGTGTCTTTAAGCTCCTCAAACACCTTGTGGGTCAGGCCCCAAACTAGAATGGTCCTCAGTCTATCCATTCCACTTGGTGTGATCAAACACCCCCCCCTTCTTGTTTTAATCCATCCATTCCCCTCTACCCACGGTCATTATCTGTGGAGCAAGACGAAGGCCTCTAGTTTCTCAGGGATGTTTCCCCGGTAAATGAGGCTGTGCTTGACAATGGCCCTGGCGGCCAGGCACTGCAGCGTGGTGTGGTTTATGGGCTGGATTATATTCCTGGGCAGCTCCTTCTCATCCAGGAGGTCACAGGCCGTTTGTTGAAAGGCATTGGTGCTGTCAAAGTGAGTCCCGCATGATATCAGGAGGTTCATGATGTCAGGGTGACCATTGGATGCAGCTATGTGAAGGGGGCTGGCGGGTTGGAAAAGACAAACTATTTGCTTTATGATTCTACAACAAGACAGGTCATCATTGGTTGGGTCTGACACGATTTTAATGTATAGCTAATAAATAAGGTAATGATGGCACAATTGAGGAGCTTTTTAGGTATTTCATTAACCTTACCAGTTTACAGACAAAAGAAATAAAATTGTTCTTACCCCTTTAACTATAGTGTTTCTTATTATTAGAAATATTAGTAAAAAATAAAACCAGGACAGTTAAACATTTATGATGGTTGAAAGAAAAGAAAAATAAATACAAAACAAACCTGTTGTCATCTTCATCGCGGCTGTTCACATCTGCCCCACACTCAAGAAGGATGGAGGCGACTGTGAGGGAGGGGAACTTGCACACGGGATAGCGGCCCACACAGGTGGTGTTGCGGTCGACTGCCAGGTGTAGTGGACTGTAGCCGTTCTTACCACACGGCTGGAGCTTCAGGAATCTGTGAAGATGTGGAAACCTTTCGGTCAAAGAATAGCCAAAACTACAATAGTCATGGTAACAGCACTAAAGCAAGTTAGGGACAATGTCCCAACTGACAATGAGGACTTCAGGTTGGCTTGAACTATTGGCACAGATTATGAGAGGGTCATATTTAATAGGTAAATGATTAATGGCCACAAATTTACCAAAGGAGTAGTTTACGTTACACCCTTTATTTGCTAAAAAAGAGGGGCTATTATAGTGCAAACTCAGACTACCAAGCGAACACAGGGCAGGGCATTACAAAGACTTATTTTTTTTTTTTTTTTTTTTAACAAATCAGGGCAAAGAAAATCAGTGCCACCAAAAAAAAAATAAATAAAAAAAATAAAAAATAAAGAAGAAAAAAATGTATTTCCCTCAAAACTACTTTATCTTGTATTATATGGGCACACTCTATGACATCATGGAGGCAATTTTCCTCACTGAAGACAAATTGATGCAAATACAATTCATTTACAGAGAAACTCACTTATAGATGGTTTCCTTCTTGAAGTGGTCCTGCTCTGCAGTACAGGGCACCTTCTCTAAAAGACAAATGAGGTGCAGGATGATTGACAGGGCCTTGCTGAGCTGGGCAGGGTCAGGAGGCATTGGCCCATTTTGTTTAACTGCCCGCTCTATCTCCAACACACTCTTGGAAAGGATCCCCATCAAGTCCTCAAATGACACAGAGGTTCCCAGGAGCCCTTTGGCTCTGTCCTGCAGCATGAAAGAGAAGAGCTCAGCGAACGACAGCAGGCTGGAGGCAGTCATGGGGCTGAGGGGGTCCAGGTTGCTCTGCTGCATGTCCAATGCATACTTCCACAGATTGATACAGCGCTCAAAGTTCCCAGAGTCAGCGTAGACAGCACCTCTGTAACGGATGTAATAAGACGTGTCTGGATGTTGTGGGCCGAGGATTCTTTCACGGATGAGCAGTGCCTGCATGCGCATTTCGTCCGGGTCAGATATCAACCCATCCAGTTCTTCTCCGTTTGTTACCTAGAAAGAGGAGTATAAAAGGTCGAAAAGACAATAGCAGGATGCAGCAAATTAGGGTTTCCATGTACGATGTATTAAGCATTTTTTTTGTTTGTTTCCTTTGTGCCTAAACCCTTTTTTGTGTTGAAAAAAAGCATAGCTGGTTTTCTTTGTCCCATTTCTTCACAGCAAATGGAAAATGTGCAGCCTGTGTCTCCAATACAAAAGACTAGAGTTCAACTTTAAGGGATTTTCATGCACAGTGAATTTAAAAGTAGGGTTGAATATCTTTTGGGTTTCCCCCCCCCCCCTGAACTGATACGGCTTGGTTATTGCTAAGGCCATTTGGTAAAATTTAAATAATTTATTTAAAATGTAAAAACAATAACTTATTTCACCAGTCAATTGCTGTTAACGACAAAAAGAACAACCACTAGAGGGCAGAAGGATATTTAACAATTAATGCACCATAAGTTTACGAATTGCTAGTGAATGCAACATTAAGACCCAGTTATGATCTTTAACTCCATTTAAAAAGCTTCTAAACTCTGTGCTACCTTTAACAAATTATGTCCATGTCACATAACTTATTTCAAGAGTTTAAATGCAATGCGCAATTATTTTGGGGTGGAGCTTGGTGGAAAGACCGACTCAAACTAATACTCACCTCCCTGGCGTAGTCGTATGCCATGATCAGATGCTTGGATTCTGGTTTATGGATGATGTTGTTACCGTCCATATACCTGAGGTCCATGGCTCTCTTCCAGTATTTTAAAGCTCCGAGCAGATCTCTCTTCTTGTCAACAAATGTGGCTCCCAGAAGCTCCAGGGCATCAATGCGCTCTGTGTGGCTTGTCTGCCGGAGAAAGAATATTTTTTTCATAATTTCTCCAAAAGAAATATTCAGATTGAAAACACCATAGCCTCACACACATACGCAGACTCTCCAGAAACTGACCTGCTGGTGCATTGTCAGGTCGTCTACAATGTTAGTGTGGCCTGTGACGCTGGCAGAGAGCAGGGGGGTCATGCCATAGCCGTCTTGCTCCATGGATGCTCCAAACTGCAGTAACATTCGCATGATCTCCAGACTACCAGACTCTGCACAGTCATGAAGTGCCGTGTTGCCTGTGAACAATTGACAATTTATGGTGATATTTCTGCTACAGAAGAAGTTACCATAAACAAGCAATGCTAGATGATGTGCAGTAGAGGGTGACAATTTCTCGGGTCAATTTCACGGTTGGTAACGTGATAGAGTATTGAAAATCAACGGGAGCACGAAGGAGTCGGAAGATTTGCAAAGCAGGGGACAGTCAAAGGAGAATTCTGGCCGATTATGTTAATCTTGATTACTAAAAAGGTGTGTACTTTCGACAGAAAAAACCCCGACCTGAATCGGTGCAGCCAACGCAGAGTATCTGCAGCTTCCACTGTGCTGAAACAGCAGTTGTCTGGGAAACTTTTAGAGTGCCTTTGTGCCTCTTAACAGACACAAAATGGAGAGTCTGATAACTTGCTTAGACAACATAGGGAACTAAACAGGAGCTGGATGGGATTCTCACTTAGGATCTCGCAAGACTGGAATTTTTTTTTGGGGGGGGGGGGTTGTGCAGATACATTTATTGGAGATTCTGATTCCTAAAGTTTGGTATAAAGTCGGCATACAGACAGGAGGTGGATCAGCTGGCTCTCTGGTGCAGTCAGAACAACCTTGATCTTAACACGCTCAAAACTGCGGAGATGATCGTGGCCTTCAGGAGGAGCCCCCCCACTCTTCCCTCTCAACAGCCCTGTGTCTGCTGTGGAATCCTTCAGGTTTCTGGGATCCACTATATCCCATCAAAAAGGCCCAGCAGAGGCTGTACTTCCTGCGCCAGCTCAAGATGCTCAACCTGCCTAAGGAGCTGCTGGTCCACTTCTATACAGCCATCGTCCAGTCTGTCCTCTGCACGTCCATCACTGTCTGGTTTGGATCTGCCACCAAAAAGGACAGGAGCAGACTACAACGGACAGTTAGGACTGCAGAAAAGATCACTGGTGCCAACCTGCCCTCAGTCCATGACTTATACTCCTCCAGAGTCAGGAAAGGGGCAGGAACCGTCACTGCAGAACCATCTCACCCCGGACACAACCTGTTCCAGCTTCTCCCCTCTGGTAGGCGCTACAGAGGGCTGTTAGCCAAAACCAACAGATTCAGGAACAGTTTCTACCCACAAGCCATCTCTCTGATGAACACCTGACTTCTTACCCACAGTGTCATTTTCAATTCAATTCTGGTCAATAACCCAGTAATCACTGTCTCTACAGCACCTGTTTACTGGTTCCACTTATTTAGTATTATTCATCATTCCCATTCTCACTTATTATTTTTTTTAATTCATTATTCTCATTTCCTATTTCAGAACTGTTCATATTGTAATATAATAACAATACTATTTATCCCAGTATCCTTTGCACTATGCTATACATTTAAATAATTGTATATAACTCTTCATTGCACTCATGCCTCTCTCTACATCTACATACATACAAATAATCAATATATTAATTGGTTATTATATTAGTGTGTATATTTTGTTTTGTATGTGTAAGCACAGTAAGTAATGATGCTCCAAAGAATAAAAAATCCTCATACCTGGCAAATAAAGCCGATTCTGTACGACCATTGATAAACACCTGCTGAGTCTCAGAACGTTTAGTAAAAACAGAAATGGTTTTCGCACTACTGGTCTTACCAGCCTATCCTGCTCGGCTTTCACTTGTGTCTAGCCTGACTGCTTTCAGTACACTAAAGGCTAATCCATATTCAAGTAGACCTTAGCAAACAGGGTTAGTCAGGGATTAACCATTATTTATATTCTCTGCAGTGCCTGCCAAAACTACACTGATCAGATTGTTTTTAACTCTAATCTTGACAAAACTTGGGGGCAACAGCATGGCAGCTTTTCCTCAAGTTTAACATTGCATACTACTTGTTTGATAGTGTTGTTATGGCATTTGATGGGCAAAATTCTATCAAATGGACAAGTCATTATACAGTCAATATTTTAATATTAAAAATTGTGTACCGTTTGCTACAAAGGAATATTATACCATTTCATCATCATGTCAGACTTGCCACTATGCCTCTTTTGGACCTTGCTCAAAACCAGCTGCCACTAGAGATGACCGTGATAGTTTTGCGGGGGAATATATTCCAACATCTATAGTATAGTTTTACATGGTGAAGGAAACATGTTAAGCTTTGCTTGACTGGATGGTGCATTCACTTCCACTAACAAAGCAAGTCCCATCCAGAAATTTAGGAAATCCTTTCCAAAGCCAGGGATTAGATTGAATAGTCCTTATGCACATCCAAAACCGAATTGAGACTACCTTAAGCCGAAGTGAGGAGAGCACCTCAGGTGATGTTCTGAAGGAATTTAATAAACTAAGTGTTGGTTTGTCTGGGGGGAGCAAGAGAGCCAGCCACAGTATTTTAAGCAGTTCAAACCAGCTGTGTTTGTAGTCCCGACTCCGGAACATTTTCTTCCTTACTTGCGTGCCTTCCTCGATCAACACATGATCCATTGTTTTTGTAAATTTACCACTTCACAACTAATATTATTACACATCTACCCCTTCCTGTTTGTCCAGTGGTTATGGGAAAGGTCTACTAAAAGTGCTTTCAACTACAATCGCCACACATTAACTTCACTTATTAAGCACATACTTTGGTTTGTGCAGAATAGAGCACCTGCCTCCGGCTCTTCTACTGGTCAGGAACTAAGTGTCTCGACTTAGGTTTTCTGGCTGAACTGAATGAACAGTGTTAACCCTGAATATGCCGAATGTGGGTTCAACAGCACGGCAAGGATAAGCTAAAACCGCACTGTTAGGGCTGGGCAATATATCAACATTATGATACAAGACTAGATATCGTCTTAAATTCTGGACATTGTAATATGTCTGATCCTGGTTTTAAAAGACTGCATTACAGTAAAGTGATGTAATCTTCTGAACTTACCAGACTGAGTTGTTCTATTATTTGACTTTAACCACTTAAAATCAGTGTTGAGGATTTAATCGTATACCTAAATTTGTTAGCCATTTTGTGAAAGCACCCATTGTCAAACCTAGAATATTGTCCCAATATCGACATTGAGGTATTTGGTCAAGAATATTGTGATATCTGATTTTGTCCATATAGCCTAGCCCTTGTTCTGACCAATGGAAGTGTAGGAGTTGAAGAGTCAAATGTGCACAAACCAATACTGTTTGCAAGTTTGACAGTCCAGCATAACGATTAACACAAACACCACATATGTAGTATATACATTTTGAGGAGTATTTAAATTTGGAACACACTAGTAATACAGATGGTTAAAAAGGAACACACCGACTTATTGGGACTTTAGCTTATTCAGCGCTGTAACTGACAGCCCCACCGGTAGCTTAGCCTAGCACAGATCCTAGAGGTAACCGGTTCCAACAAGCCTACAGCTCCCAATAATTGACAAAATAACACCAACATGTTCCTATTTACATGTTGTGATTTGTATAGTCACAGTGTGAGCAAATAACAATGTCACATGAGACACAGCCATCTTCTAACTATATAACTGGGAACTTTATTCTCAGAATGTTGAAGCAGTGCTACTTCTGCTACTTGGGCGGAGTGATATGCTTGCAGCACCTGAGAAGCCCCGAGCAGAAAGTAGCAATTCATCGGCTTTCAGAGAATATAGTTCCCAGTTTATACACGGTTAGAAGATGGCTGTGTCTCATGTGATTAGGAACATGTTGGCGTTATTTTGTCATTTATTGGGAGCAGTAGGCTAGTTGAAACCGGTTACCTGCAGGACCTGTGCTAGGCTACCGGTGGGGCAGTCAGACAGAGTGTATCTGCACGGAGATGAGAAGGGTATGTATGGACAAGTCTAACTCTGGGGGACACTGAATAAGCTAAAGTCCCAATAAGTCTGCGTGTTCCTTTAAAAGAAAAGTGGACTATGGGTTAACATGCTTCTAAGAACAAACTGATAATTTTTCATAACCACGAAAACTGTAACAAACATCAATTCAAACCAACCAACAGCTGTGCTGTTTTCAATCATCTCATAAAATATTTAAAAAAAAAAAAAAAAAAAAAGTACACTGGTTTTCAGGTATTAAAAAAAAAAAAATCCAAGGAGACCTTATGACACACCTACAGAATTGGTCCAAGATGACACATCACTTCAGTATTCCATTATGAAACCAGAAGTTCATGTTATTATGTTTAGTCTTTTCACATGAAAATATTGAAATGCTTGAACTATTATCTCATATTGTTGACCCTTACTGCTTATTGCAAAATGCCTATTTAGATATCTGGTGTACTCACCTGTGAGGGTATTTTACCCATTTATAGTCTATATCCTTTGCATTCAACTTCCGGATTGCGTAAGTGCTGCAGTAAATTTCGCCGGATGCATGCATTTTCCTATTACATTAAATTTGGTGGATTATGAGGACTCTTGTTGACTGCTCCTCAGATCTCTGCATGGTAAATTGAGACAGCTAGCTAGACCATCTGTCAAATATGACTTTTCTCTCCCATTACTATTTTGCAGCAGCCCGTAACGATTTGATTGGTTTAAAGAAATGCCATTAAACCAGAGCACGTTTTCCTTAGACTGGGTAAACCCAGGCCGGTGATTATATTTCGCCCTGCAGCTCGGTCTGGAAACCTGCATGTTTAATTCTCCTGCGTCAGTTCACAATTTTGTGGGAACCAATCATAAACTGGCTTATCTGCCTTGCGCGCTATTGGCGGGTTTAACACGATGATGATGATGGAGACGTGACAAGCAGGTTCTTGTTTACATTCAACACTGGCTGTCACAACCTGATGTGAGTCGAGCAGAGATTTGAGTCAGGCATGTGTCACTTTGCGACAAGTAGGCTACACGATATGGCAAGCCCTTTTAACATTGAAAAGCTAAATTCGACTATCCGGAATTAACATTGTAGATATCAATAACGTCTTTATGACTAGTCGTAATTATATTTTGGATAGTTGGAATTGTCATTCAAGATATCTGTAACGTAATTGTGACTAGTCAAAACGACAAAGATATGTGTAATTGTAATAATAATACTAGGCAAAACTGAATTACAGATATCTACAATGACATCATTGAAAACGTCATTCAATTCGTCACACATCTTAAATGACAATTGCAGATATCTGTAATTCAGTTTTGACTAGGCAAAGATATCTCAAACGTCATTATGACTAGTGCAAATTACTGTGCATGACGTTGCTCTATTTTATTTATATATATATATATATATATATATATATATATATATATATATATATATATATATATATATATATATATATATATATATATATATATATATCGTATTTTCCCTCCATAATCAACGAATTGATAGATTAAGTAGAATAAGTTAGTAGAAGAAGTTAATTTCCTTATTCTGAGAATGGAAGAAGAAAGTCATGGCGTTGGCTGTAATAAAAAAAAACACCAGAAAATGGCAAGCAATTGAACGAGCCCTCACGCTTCTGTCTTGCACGGGCTGCTGCATTAAAAAGACGATTAAAAATGCCTTCGTCCTCTGGCTGCTCCGACATGGTGCTAATGTGCTAATTATACAATTAACAGGTGCTAGCTATGTGATTGGATAATTTGAACAACGCGCTCTGCTCCCGCCAGCGGGATGCCTCAATTTGCATACAGATATCTGCAACGTCATTTTGCCTAGTCAAAACTCTAATTCATGATATCTGTAAATACATTTTGACTAGGCAGAATTAAAGTTAAAGATATCTCAAATTTCAGATATCTAATTAAAATTTATTTCAAGATATCTATATCTTGATAATAGATATCTACTATTAAATTACGAATATCCCTAACTCCAGTTTGAGATATCTACAACGTCATTCTGACTAGTCAGAATTCCAGTTACAGATATCTACTACGCCATTTCGCCTAGTCAAAACTTAATTTAAGATATCTGAAAAGGACCATATAGATATCTTGAATTAAGTTGAATTAAAGATATCTTGAACTGGAGTTATGACTAGTCAGTATCAAATTGTAGATATCTCAAACTGGAATTACAGATATCTACAATTCAGTTGCGTATATCCGTAATTCACATACTGGATATCTGCAACTGAATTGTAGATATCTGTAATGATAAACCACATACAAATGAATGGCAAACGTGATGTAATTTGTCCTAGGAAGAATGTCTTTGTGGATATCTGAAATTACAATTGTGGATAGGAAGAATGTAATTGCGGATATCCAAAATGTTCTTTTTGACTAGGCAAAACGGAATTAAAGATATCTGCAACACATATCCAGTCTAGCTTTTAAATGTTAAAATGGCTTGCCATAACACGATGCTAACGAGAGACTTCTCTAATGTCAATACAGTAAAAATGGACCTATTTAACCAAGTTGGTTCACTGCTGGCTACAAGTTAGCATCAAACACAACAAAAAGTTGTCACTGGAATGGCATTTTGAACTAAGGTTAGCAATCAAACAGATAGCTAAAACGTTTTTGAAATGATTTGCATATTATGTTATTGTTTGTAATGAGAAAAGATTATTATTTTATGGATTTCACAAATTTCAGTATGACATGTTATGCCGTAAACAGTTTAAATCTGAACTTGCGCGACTCGACTGCACTCGACTTACATCGGCGAGTGACAGCGGCCACCGAACGCCACCAAAGCGCAGCAACCTTGTTAGTCTGATTGGTTGAAGGGCTATGCAATTATGTACAGAGTCGTTTGCCCGTCTCTTGTGCAGAGAAAATTGTTGTTCACAATATAAAATCAGCATTTTTTCTTGGAAGTTCTCAAATTGTTGCTATGAAATCATAAAATACCTTGATGTAGAAATGTGTTTGAAAACACTACAGTAGAATAGGGAATTCAAACCATATTAAACGTTGAAACATTTGCAGAGTTAAATCGGTTTCTTTTCTCAGGCTCAGAGATTGACATGTCAATAAAATAAAAACCACTAGTATAATCTCTTGCTTATAGCTATCCACTCACCTTTTACACTTTTCCTGTTGACATCTGCACCTCTCTCCAGCAGGTACTGCGCAATCTCCTTATGTCCTTTGTAGCAGGAAATCATAAGACATGTGTGGCCGTGTCTGTTGGCCACCTCCAGGTCAGCTTTGTGCTCCACCAGGTATTTTACAATGTCCAGGTGGCCGTCGAAGCAGGCTGCCCTTAGGGGTGTCGAATTGGTCAGGGTCGTGCTGTTGACAGAAGCTCCGTGACCCAGCAGGGACTGCACCACCTTTAGGTGACCCGCCGCCGAGGCTGCCCAGAGAGGGGGCGCTCCTTCGATGGTCTCCCCGTCAAAGTTCACCGAGCCCCCGGCCTCAACAGGCGCGCTGCAGCACTCCAGCAGATACTCCACCAGGTCCAGGTGGCCGTACCGGGAGGCCATCAGGAGCGGGGTGGCCCCGTTTGTCTTCTCGCCCATCAACTTGGTCACCTCGTGTCCATCTTTGTTCTCCAACAGTTTCTGTAGCAGCCGCAGCTTGCCGTCCCTTGCTGCGTTAAATACGGCTGTCTTTAAATCCATCTCTGGGGTTAATTTCACTGTTAAATAAAAGGCAACGATGTCCGTGAAACAATCGGTCAACGATTACTCGAGGTGTAGCAAGCTAACGTTGCTGTGGCCAGGTGGAGCTCGGGACCCTTTGTTTACAAGCTCCGACTCACTAACGTTGGCTAGCGTTTTGGTTAAAAGCACACGGTTAAATTGTCTTTCTAAACTTCAGATTTAAAAAAAAAAATCTCTAAATGTATTAACTCAGACGTTTGAGACGACCCTTGGTCCAGTAATGCATTTGTCGCCAAGATAGCAAGGCTAGTCAACTTCCTTGATTAATTCAGCTAACCGACTAGCTAGCTAACTGACGTTACTTTACACCCCTTTATTTATCGTTCAGTCGATACCCATCCACTGACATGTCTTGCCCTTCGAGAAGCTCGTCTCCATTATATCTGCTTCCTGTGCTGGTCATTGTTCCACAATACACTGCTGAGACGTTATATGTATTCGCTTCTTAAGGGCCGACCTATGGACATCCACCCCCACCCGTTACGCCGTGCTGCTGTTAGCTTATTCGCTTGTTAGCCATGGAAAACGACGTTCGGTCTCTTGTTCGGCCAAACAACCAGGGGATACCCCCACCGGGCCGCTTTTCTTTAACACACACACACGTCGAAAAACAAGCGAGAGACGTTACCCCCAAAGCGGTGAACAACACTCGTCCATGTAGCCCTCAGCAAACTGGCACGACAATAATCTCAGGGAAGGTAAATACGGACGGCTACCCTCCTACGGCCCGACTGGATGATCACGACTCAGTTTCTGTCAAATCGCAAACCCAACGCAGTCTTTTTTCTTGACTAGCGCAAGTGATTGACGTGTTAACGACCAATCACAGAGCTGGTACACTGTGTCGTAGTCAATAAATAAAAGAGACAATGCTGCTCTACAGGAACCCGAGAAACGATTATCCTGTGAAGAGCCACCAACTTCAAAAGAACATTTTAAATGCCTCCTTTGTATCTACCGGATTAATACATATTTAAATATAGCATGGGTTCAAAACTGACTGTGATGGCCTTGATTATATCTCTCCCTACAGGACAGCATAAGCATGACCTGAGAATGTATCCAAAAACTTCACCCCTCATTGAACACTGTTTTGTTAATAATGAATAAAAACATACCCTGACGTTTTAACAGAAAGTTTATTCAGTCATCCCAATAACTTAAAAAGTTTACAGAATGCATCAGAGATACATTTGTGTCCAAAAATATGACCTGGCAGCACATAAACCTAAAACTTAAATGGCACCACCTACCAAAACTGACAATGAACATTTGGTGAGAGGGGAAAAACATACCAATGGAAGCAAAGCCAAACCTCAACAAATAAATGAATAAAATAAATTAGTTGTTTTACAAGTCTCTAAAATCCGTTCTGACGGTTAAACAAGACCAAACTATAGTTTTTGGTTTCTTTCAGTGGGTTAGGTGTAAAAGTCTGTCTTATGAATATAAAAGTTATATTTATCTCACATTACAACAGTGATGTCTTCTAGCGTCGCCAGAGGTGTTCTGTTCAGAGTCACATTCAATTCTACATGTGAACTTCAAAATGACCACAGTATACTCAGATATTTCAGCATTCACTCCTGTGTCTTACAGCTGAATTTGCAAATCAGTGAATAGTGAAAGAAAGAATGACCCAATGACTGATTCCTGGCTGAAGCAACACCACCAGGTTGAACTAAGCACACTCATATGTTCAGAACCAGTCATATTATATATAAACACATTACATTTCAGCTGTCTAAATCTTCCTCCCTGTTCTTTTAGAAAATTGACTAGGCAGTCTGGGAGTACAATTTCAAATTACAACTAAAACTCAAAGTTACTGGAATTACCTTATATTCAAGCAATATTTTGCAAAACATTAAATTTTACAACAGTGCTGTATAAAACCGAGAGCAATATCAGCCTACAAGATAAACAAGTTGTTACACTTTAAACAGCAAGAATTAGATGTAACATTGCAAGGTAAAAAGTGAAAGATTTTTTTTTTTTTTTAAGTTGGTGCACTAAAAACTGCTGGCATTGCAACTTAACACTCAAATGTTTCATTTTCAAAATATTTTTTTTTTGCCTTTGACATTGAGTCACATAGTTAATTATTACATTTTTAGGAAATAATTCACCTAGGTGTGATCAAATTGAAACACGATTTTTACCCCGATGTGCAAATTGAATACAAATAGCAAAAATGAATTATTTTTTAAGGAACTGGGTCTGCAGTCACTTAAGGGAGACCATCTGTATCTCTAAACTCAATCCTTCAATCCAAATACAAAGTTTTAACCTAATATTAAAGGATGGCTTACTTAGACAGCATACTCTTATAACTCTTCTAAAATGACAACGCTGATAAAAGCACAACACAAAATCTACTCTCACCTAATACAGCGAGATTTAATAAAGAAAAAAAAAAAGCAACATATTTTTCAGAATCAAATGCAACCTTTGTGGGGGAAACACTTTGCCTTGCCAGCGTGGTTTTGGAGACCCAATGCTTTGCATGCAAACAAACCATAAACTTTACATTATGAGTACATTTACTGTTGGTTACTCTCTCTGGTATTTCAGTGCACAGTTTGGGCTGAAAAATGAAAAAAAAAATCAGGAGAGGATTTGAGATGATGGGGGGAAAAAAAGAACACAAATAAAATCAAAACAGATTTAGAAATTCTTTCAAATATTTAAAGTAGGACTGGGCAATTTATCAATATTGTGATAAAAATAAGAAGTCTTCTTAAATTTTGGATATCATAATATGGTAAGTGTTGAATTTTCCTGGTTCTACAGGCTACATTACAACAAGGAAATATCATTTTCTGAACATACCTTGCTTCTAGCGGTTCTATTATTTGCCTTTAACCACTTAGTCATACCTATGGTACGTCTGATTATTTGTCAAAAAAATCTCACTGTGTAAATAGTTTGTGAAAGCACCAACAGTCAACCCTACAATATCGTTGTTATATTGAAATCAAGGGATTTGGTCCAAAATATTTTGATATTTGATATTCTCCACATTGCCCAGCTCTATTTCAAAGTATTTAGGGTTTGCTTCAACTATATGACCTTGAACTGCCTCCAATACAGATGATTACAAGCAACACAAACAAGAAAACATTTCTTCAGGTTTTCTATTTTACCCCTCAAACCACTTTAAAACACATTTAACCTTTCAGACTTCAAGACTCATTTGCATAATGTTTGTAAGAATACCAGTGCAGAATGAAGTTGACATGTCAGATTGTTCAACCTGGCAGTTTGATATGATCCAATTTGAGATGAGCACTGATATTCCAACCCACTCTATGCACACCAGTCCAGGTACGATTAAAGAAAGTGATTAATTAGATTCCGGGGCTCAGAGACTGTTACGATCCAACACGTGTTGTAGTGGTCTTTCTGTCAGAAAAGAAGCTTCTTAGCAGGACCACCTGGCTGATGCTGACCACCAGAAGAATAATGGCCTCTCCGATGGACCAGAATGCAACACGGGTGTTGAGGTCCTCCGCCCGACTGCGTCCCTGGGCCTCACGGAGGCGGAAGTGAGTCTGGTAGTCGATGACTGACTTCAGGGCCTCGTGGATGGACACGCAAGCTGATTCCATCTAGAATGGTATAAAATAAATAAATAAATAAATGGAAGCCAAGACCAAAGTAATATATTTAGACTGTTACTTGTAAAATGAAGAGGTATACTTTTTGAACGCGCAATAATATTGTCAGTCTTATTCTTTATTTTGGTTCGATCTCTTGCAACACACACTGTGCTTTTCTGTTATTCTGTCACGAGAAAACAAACATCAGGAAAACATAATGGGCATATTACAACATTACTCACTATGGGTGTTGAATAAAAACATATTTGTCCTGGTTAAAACTAACTAGTGCCGATCACAGCCAGACAGGTGTTTCCGTCATTACAGCAGGTTAAATGTCTTTTCAGCTTAGAAATTAGGTGGAGCATGGCTGGGAATTTGCAGAAGACACCAAGTACTAATAAAAACCTTGTTGTACCACCCTAAACCCTAACAGGTGCTATGAAACGAACAGCAGAGTAAGAGAGATGTGGAAAAGTGTATAATCTCATGTTGTACGACATGCTATCTGGAAAACGAGCCTGTAGTTTTAAAGTCAGATAAAAAAATATATATATATAAATAAAAATATCGGGTTCATGTCAGTTACAAAACGCATGTAATACACTTGCATGCTATATACTATATAATGATTAAGCTTGTTCATCCTCATACAAAAAGTTTACCTGAGTGAGGGCAGTGACTCTGTTCTCATTGGGGAAGAGCGGAGGGTCATCGCCAACCTGGAAGTCAAAGTAAACCGTCTTGTGTGTGAAGGTGGAGAACTCGTTACTGAAGCAGAACTTGTAGGTGCCATTCTTGGCTGCTGTGAAGGTAAAGCTGTCATATTGCTTCTTCATCTCCTTGTAGAGCGTAGTGCCTTCTGGGTCCTCCAAACGACAGTCCACGTCATAATGGCCACCGGTCACCACCTATCAAGCCACCACGCATTGTGTCAAGTAGTAAAGAGACAGAACGGGGTTGGACTACATGGATAAAACGTATGTCATGATTGTCACATCAAAGTCAAATGCAGTATTTTACTACAACACAATCCTATAAATCTCAAAAAATACATGTTCTTAATTATTTAATATCTCAAATTGTGACAGATTTGAGTCATATTTAGGCATAACAAACTGGGATAAAGAGGTCCTTTTTGATGAGACTTTAAAACAATATAATTAATAATGAATTATCACTTATCAAATAATAGAAAAACGGGCACTCTCAGATTTATATGGAAAAACATGATGTAAATCATATGGTTAATTTTGTAATAAAAACGTACAGAAACCTGCAAAGTACATTCAGATGTATGATATTTTATTTGATGTTATAAGGATTGTTTATGCGGACAAAATCTACCTGTTTGAGCAAATAACACTTTATGCAGTGAGTATCCCTGCTACATTAACAAATACAATAGGACAGACAAAAGCTCCTGTGTTTAAAAGAAAAAAATAGGTTTGTCCTTATATTTTAAAAAGTTGACCATGCATGCAGTATGGACTCTGATAAACACTTAAAATGAGAACTTCTAGATTAGGATGATGAATAAGGCTAGAGGGATGACGTTTGGGCCGAAAGAAGACCCACCTGAAACTCCAGTGTACACTTGGTGCCGATGATGATGTCTTCGTAGAAACACTGCTTGGCGTTGTCTGGCAGCTCAAATGTTAGCTCGGAGCCCAGCACCCATACACAGAGCAGCTGGGCCGACAGCACCTGCAACAGCACCCGAAAGGATCCGTACATCCTGATGTCCGAGAGCCAAGCTTCAAAGTAAAAACTTGAGCGGATCTGCCGAAATAAACATTAGCAGACATTAAACTAAAATCAATAACGAAGGAAGAAAGAAGACAAAAATGACAAAGCATACCCGGACATTGATATCAATTGGTTAGCTTAAAGCTAATGGTAGCTAGCTAGCTTGTTAGCGTTTATATTTTAGAGACAGAAAGCCTCAAGGGATTTGTAACATTTTCTTATGGCTAGTGTAATTGTGTATTATGGGCGCTTTCGTGGTCATTCAAGTTAAGGTCAATTCAAACATTAACATTTCTTAATTAATGTTTTTTTGTCTCAGCATTAGCTAACTCACCTGAAAGTGCTCACCCGGATGCGACTAATGCTAACCATAGACAGTTAGCATTTTACAAACGTGACACGGGATTGGCTGTCATCTGTAAAAGCCCGCCCCCTTCTCGCTCTAATGGTTCCACGTCATAGACAGTTAAGGTCCACGTCCACCACCAGACGAAGACATGTTAGAGAAGTGTAGATGCCTTTTCAAGACACTACAACGTGGCTGCCACTTTGTGGTTAGATAATGTATTACATCTGAAAATTATGGTTTGTTAAATACTTTAAACGATACCGTAAATATACCTAAAGGTTTGATAGACTACGTTAAAAACAAAACAACTAGATTAAACAAAAATCCATACATACAAAATTTGACTGTATCCTAATCCTCATAATTTGAAACAGCCTCCAGTTACGACAACATTTATTTTTAAATAAAAGGTTAAAATGTCCAAGTAAATGTTTTTAAAGCCATATTTTACTCTTTTTCAGGCAACTATAAAACGGAAACCTCCTGTTAAGCCAGCCATAAATATATTGTTAAGCCAGCTTCATTCCAAGTCTGAGTGAGACATCATATATCCATGGTGTCACTCAGGAAATATCGGACCATTCTGATGTAGGATTTTATAATTAAAGGCTTAAATGTCCATGGAAATCTACAGTATATTTGAAATCGTTTTTCAGGCTGTTAAAGCCATATTTTACTCCTTTTCAAGCAACTGTAAAACAGAATCCTCCTGTAAAGCCAGCTTCATTCCAAGTCTGGGTGAGACTTGGGTCCGTGTACTTGGCGGCCAACGGATTTTCGTTTTGAAATGAAAAAAACAAAAACGAAAAACAGCCAGTTTCCCAATTACCATTAGTAAATAGGGAAACAAAAAACGGAGAACAACTCGTTTTTCGTTTTTTGTTTTGATATTAAAAAACGGAAAACGAAAAACAATCTCGTTATCCGATTGTATTTGATGCGTTTATGGATGGAAATCGGAAAATAAAATACGGGTCTACGTCTCATTTCTCAATTTTACAATGTTATTTTTTTGTGACCCGGAAGTCACTCCTGCGAGTTTGGCGGTCAGCAGAGGGAGCCACTTTGGGCTTGTTTTTATGTAAAGTTGCTCACACATATTGTTTTTTTTTGGGCTTGTTACTAAAGTGTAGTTGCTTATCTGGGCTTGTTCCCAGCTCCATAATAAGTTGTCAAGCAGATATTTTCTATATGTTATTTAAACGTAGGAATTTGTTCCCTCTGCCCCTCCCCTTTCCCCATACACACTAAAGACAGCAGAGTTTATTTCCGCCCACTTCCTGCTTCTTATTGGCTCTGACCCAAATGGCAACGAGTACTAGCCAATCAGAGAAAGAGCAGGGCAATCTGTTTTTTTCTGGTTAGGAAAATGCGCGAGTAGCGACTGATGTTGACTGGACTGTTGTAGAGTTTTTGGAGGAAGAAATGTGGGCGAAAATACAGGAAGAAAAATAACAAAGACTGGGAGAAAGAGAAAGGAATAAAATAATGGATTCAACCCGTCGTGGGGAACAACTCAAAATCACTGTGAAAAAGTGTGTATTCGATATCCCATCAGTTTTCTAATGTTAAAATGTGGTTTAACTCCCTCCTGTGGTCATTGTCCTGAAGCTCAGGGGGAGAAAATAGATAAACGCTACCATGTGTACAGTTTACCAATCTGTCCACATGGATGGAAATGGACAATCCGTCCCCACATATTGTAAAACCGTGCACACAGTTTATTTATTTTTCTCTTCCAGGATCGTAGAAAAAGTCGCTAGTTTTCGGCTTGTGTTCACAGGCCTGGTTGCGTATTTGTTTCGCGAGATCTGGCAACACTGGTTGGCCGTCAGGACAGAAGTCCCTGACAAGTCCTGCTCAGCACACCACCTCCGCACACTCCTCTCAGAAAACCCTGTATAGGTCCAAACTGGGAACCCAACGCAGCTGCTATCTCCCCACAAGACATCCCATTCTTTCGGTTTTCAAATATAAAACTAGCATATTTGTCTAAAAACATTTTTACGCTCGTCTCATTGATATCCAAATGACTTCCGGGTATGCAGCATACAACCGCTTAACACTTACATAGACAGTTAAGACTACTTACGATTGCTTCCGGGTCACGAAAACAAACATTGTAAAATTGAGAAATGAGACTTATACACCCGTATTTTATTTTCCGATTTCCATCCATAAACGCATCAAAGACAATCGGATAACAAGATTGTTTTTCGTTTTCCGTTTTTTAATATCAAAACAAAAAACGAAAAACGAGTTGTTCTCCGTTTTTTGTTTCCCTATTTACTAATGGGAATTGGGAAACTGGCTGTTTTTCGTTTTTGTTTTTTTCATTTCAAAACGAAAATCCGTTGGCCGCCAAGTACACGGACCGACTTGACATATCCAGTGTGTCACTCAGGTAATATCGGACAATTCTGATGTAGGATTTTAAAATTAAAGGCTAAAATGTCCAAGTAAATCTACAGTATATTTGAAATAATCTTTCAGGCGGTTAAAGCCATATATACTCTTTTTAAGGCTTATGTTAAATGGAATCCTCCTGTTATGCCAGCTTCATTCCAAGTCTGGGTGAGACAACACATATCCATTGTGTCACTCAGGTAATATTGGACCATTCTGATGTAGGATTTTAAAATTAAAGGCTAAAATGTCCAAGTAAATCTACAGTAAATTTGAAATCATTATTCAGGCGGTTAAAGCCATATTTACTCTTTTCAAGGCTTATGTTAAATGGAATCCTCCTCTTATTCCAGCTTCATTCCAAGTCTGGGTGAGACAACACATACAGTGGTGTGAAAAAGTGTTTGCCCCCTTCCTCATTTCCTGTTCCTTTGCATGTTTGTCACACTTAAGTGTTTCGGAACATCAAACCAATTTAAACAATACTCAAGGACAACACAAGTAAACACAAAATGCAATTTGTAAATGAAGGTGTTTATTATTAAAGGTGAAAAAAAATCCAAACCATCATGGCCCTGTGTGAAAAAGTGATTGCCCCCTAAACCTAATAACTGGTTGGGCCACCCTTAGCAGCAACAACTGCAACCAAGCGTTTGCGATAATGTGCAATGAGGCTTTTACAGCGTCGTGGAGGAATTTTGGCCCACTCATCTTTGCAGAATTGTCCTAATTCAGTTACATTAGAGGGTTTTCGAGCATGAACGGCCTTTTTAAGGTCATACCACAACAGCTCAATAGGATTCAGATCAGGACTTTGGCTAGGCCACTCCAAAGTCTTCATTTTGTTTTTCTTCAGCCATTCGGTGGTGGACTTGCTGGTGTGTTTAGGATCATTGTCCTGCTGCAGAACCCAAGTTCGTTTCAGCTTGAGTACACGAACAGATGGTCGGACATTCTCCTTCAGGATCTCTTGGTAGACAGCAGAATTCATAGTTCCTTTTATCACGGCAAGTCTTCCAGGTCCTGAAGCAGCAAAACAGCCCCAGACCATCACACTACCACCACCATATTTTACTGTTGGTATAATGTTCTTTTTATGAAATGCAGTGTTCCTTCTACGCCAGATATACTTGGACACACACCTTCCAAAGAGTTCCACTTTTGTCTCATCGGTCCACAGAATGTTGTCCCAAAAGTCTTGGGGATCATCAAGATGTGTTGTGGAGAAATTGAGACGAGCTTTGATGTTCTTTTTGCTCAGCAGTGGTTTTCTCCTTGGAACTCTGCCATGCAGGCCATTTTTCCCAGTCTTTTCCTGATGGTGGAGGCATGAACGCTGACCTTAACTGAGGCAAGTGAGGCCTGCAGTTCTTTGGACGTTGTTGTGGGGTCTTTTGTGACCTCTTGGATGAGTCGTCGCTGCGCTCTTGGGGTAATTTTGGGCGGCCGGCCACTCCTGGGAAGGTTCACCACTGTTCCATGTCTTCGCCATTTGTGGATAATGGCTCTCACTGTGGTTCGCTGGATTCCCAAAGCTTTGGAAATGGCTTTATAACCCTTTCCAGACTGATAGATCTCAATTACTTTCTTTCTCAATTGTTCCTGAATTTCTTTGGGTCTCGGCATGATGTGTAGCTTTTAAGGATCTTCTGGTGGACCTTACTGTGTCAAGCAGCTCCTATTTAAGTGATGCCTTGATTGTGAACAGGTGTGGCAATAATCAGGCCTGGGTGTGGCTAGAGAAATTGAACTCAGGTGTGGACAACCACAGTTATAGTATGTTTTAACAAGGGGGGCAATCACTTTTTCACACAGGGCCATGATGGTTTGGATTTTTTTTCACCTTTAATAATAAACACCTTCATTTACAAATTGCATTTTGTGTTTACTTGTGTTGTCCTTGACTATTGTTTAAATTGGTTTGATGTTCCGAAATACTTAAGTGTGACAAACATGCAAAGGAACAGGAAATGAGGAAGGGGGCAAACACTTTTTCACACCACTGTATCCATTGTGTCACTCAGCTAATATAGGACCAATCTGATGTAGGATTTTAAAATTAAAGGCTAAAATGTCCAAGTAAATCTACAGTACATTTGAAATCGTTTTCAGGCTTTTAAAACCATATTTTACTCTTTTTCAGGCAACTGTAAGACGGAATCCTCCTGAAAAGCCAGCTTCATTCCAAGTGTGGGAGGCTGACTTTGTAATTGTCTTAATGTGGCTGTTAAAATGCAGGTCAGAGTCCATGACTACACCAAGATTTCTGGCTTTGTCTGTTGTTTTTAACATTGTTGTTTGAAGCTGAGCGCAGACTTTTAATCGTTCCTCTTTTGCTCCAAAAACAACTACCTCAGTTTTTCCCTCATTTAATTTCAGAAAGTTCTGGCACATCCAGCCGTTAATTTGTTCGATGCACTTAGTCAGTTTTTGTATTGGACTATAGTCCCCTGGCGATAAGGTTATGTAAATTTGTGTGTCGTCCGCATAACTATGGTAACTTATTTTGTTGTTTTCCATAATCTGAGCCAGTGGAATCATGTAGATGTTGAACAGAAGAGGCCCCAGAATGGAGCCTTGGGGAACTCCGCACGTCATATTTGTACCCTCAGATGTATAATTACCTATTGACACAAAGTAATCCCTATTCTGTAAGTAGGATTCAAACCATTTTAGTACTGAGCCCATTGTTGCCTTTTTACCCTTGTATTGAACGTTGTGTCACGGGGACTTGTCCAGTGTATTGACTTTTCTACTACACTCAAGTTGTGCTCCGGGTCCCCGGGACCCTCATGTGTATAATTTCACGTCAACAGCCTTACTGTATTTTGTGATGTATTTTTTTATTTCATTTTTTCGCAAGCTTACACTGTAAATATTTGTCTACTCACATTTCACACAGCACAATAATCCCAAAGTGTTTTTATTTTATTCAAAATAGAGTCAAGGTTAATTTCATTTCATTTCAGTTTCTTGTTGTCTTTGCGAACGTGACTCCCGACACACGTCGGTTTGTCCGGCGCACGTTCTTTTTTTTTGCAGCGTAACATTGACGCCCAACCGCCGCGCTCACCTGCTCGTCTCCCGTGTGCTGCGTGCTCAGCAGCACCACGTTCCTGTTCCTCTTGGGCACGTTGGACACCAGAGTGGCGATGGGCGTGAAGGCGAACTTGGACGAAAAGACCGCACGGCCCTTGGTGGCGAGCAACGCCCCCGGCAGCTCTGGCTTGTTTTTGCGCATCGTGCCCACCATGGGGAGGCGCCTCTCGGCGAGCAGCTGCTGGGCCAGCGCGTAGGAGGTGAAAAAGTTGTCGCACGTCACATTGCCTGGGCCCCTCAGGCCCTCGGTCATGTCCAGCAAAACGCAGGAGCCCAGATTCTTTTCGGGTGTGCCGCTCACGGACTTGCCCGTGTAGAGCTGCATGTTCCACGCGTAGCTGGAGCAGGCGTCGCGGGCCACCCACGACTTGAGTCCGTACCTGGCGGGCTTGCTGGGCATGTACTGGCGGAAGGCGCATCGACCTTGGGAAAAGTTTACACACACACACACACACACACACACACACACACACACACACAGACAGACAGACACAAATAAAATTACAATGGGTACAATGGGCACAATGGGGACAAGAACACACACAGCAAAGACCCCCACCTCGAAAGGGAACCAGCTGCTCGTCCACAGTCACGTCGATGCCCGGGTTGTAGAGGCGAGGCAGCCGCCGCGTCCACGCGTCCCACACGTCTCGTACGGCCGCCAGTTTGTCCGAAGCTAGTCTGGCGGCTCTCGACTCGCGGTCGTCGAAACGCAGCAGTCTCAAGTAGGCGTGGAACCGTTTGACCGGCATTGTGGCGCGGAAAATGGCCCTGCCGCTCTCCTCGTGCCACAGGCTCTCCAAGGCCTCGTTGCGGGACCTGTACACGCCCGCAAGGATCAGAAGCCCGAGGTAGGCTCGCAGGTCCGTGGCGTCCATTGCTTTCCACTCGCCGGCTTTGCCGTATCGCCTGTGGCCCTCGAGGTTGGTCACGGCCAGTACCGTTTTCTCTATTCGGTGCGTGACAAACAGCTGGAATGCAGAGAGTATGTCACGGACACGCACCGCGGCGTACTCTGTGGGTCCCCGGCTTGGTGGCATCAAAGCGGAAGCAGAAGCGCGTTGGCCGTCACGGTCTGTTCGGCCTCGGTCTTGTTCATCTGCGTCTTCTTCGGTGGCACGGCGATGAGCTCGGGGGCCACTTGGATGATACGTTTTCGAGGACCATTCGATTTTGCCGTCTTTTGACAAAAACATTTCCCTGTCGCCATCCTCAACGTACTCCTCGTCGTCACTACCCTCGTCTTCTCTACCCTCGTCGTCACTACCCTCGTCTTCTCTACCCTCGTCTTCTCTACCCTCATCGTACTCCTCGCCTTCACTACCCTCGTCTTCTTTACCCTCGTCTTCGCTAACCTCATCGTACTCCCCGTCTTCACTACCTTCTCCTCCCTCTTCACCCTCTTCCTCTTCGCCCTCTTCCTCTTCCTCTTCTTCTTCTTCATCTTCTTCATCTTCATATTCTTCATATTCTTCATCTGGCCTTTGTTGCCCACTTTCTCCACGTTCTCCTCCTTGTTCAACTTCAACATTGTCTTGGCCTCGGTCATCGTCTTCGTCGTCTTCTCCTTCGCTCTTGTCGCAGCAATGGTCCTGTTCCCGGTCCTCTTCTGACGCGCACACACCGCCGTCAGAGTCACGGTGGCGGTTGTGTATGTTGCGGGCCTCTTGTACTTGGTCTTCTTCTCGTACGTGTACTTCAGCGGGGACATCGCGAGCGGACCCGCTGACGATAACCCGATGCAGCTTCAATTCCAGAGTCAAACGACGGGCCATGCTGACGTCGCACAGGTCCAAAACAATACGACGTAAGATGACAACAGAAAGAAGACGAGACAAATGTGTCTACAGTTTATACTGTAAATATGTGTGTGTCTGTCTCTCTGTGTCTGTGTTTGATAAATACCCAAAGGCCGATACCGTGGTAGTGGAAAAATACATTTGAATGCAGGACGGGTCCCAGAGACCCTAAGGCCGATACCGCGGTGGTGGCAAAATACATTTGAATGCAGGGCGGGTCCCAGAGACCCGAAGGCCGATACCGCGGTAGTGGAAAAATACAGTCAGATGCAGGATGGGTCCCAGAGACCCGAAGTACGTGTCGTGGTAGTGGAAAAATACATTTGAGTGCAGGACGGGGCCCAGAGACCCGAAGGCCGATACCGCGGTAGTGGAAATATAGAGTTGAATGCAAGACGGGTCCCACAGGCCAGAAGGCTTATACCGCGGTAGTGGAAAATACAGTCAAATGCAGGACGGGTCCCTGAGACTCGAAGGCCGATACCGCGGTAGTGGAGAAATACATTAGAATGCAGGACGGCTCCCAGAGACACGTAGGACAGTGTCGCTGTAGAAGTGAAATACTTTTGAATACAGGACGGGTCCCAGAGACCTGAAGGCTGGTGTCGCGGTAGTGGAAAAATACATTCGAAAGCAGGACGGGTCCCAGAGACCCGTAGGACGGTGTCGCGGTAGAAGTGAAATACTTTCGAATACAGGATGGGTCCCAGAGACCCGAAGGCTGGTGTCGCGGTAGTGGAAAAATACATTCGAAAGCAGGACGGGTCCCAGAGACCCGAAGGCTGGTGTCGCGGTAGTGGAAAAATACATTCGAAAGCAGGACGGGTCCCAGAGACCCGAAGGCTGGTGTCGCGGTAGTGGAAAAATACATTCGAAAGCAGGACGGGTCCCAGAGACCCGAAGGCCGGTGTCGCGGTAGTGGAAAAATACATTCGAAAGCAGGACGGGTCCCAGAGACCCGAAGGCCGATCCCGCGTTAGTGAAACTATACAGTCGAATGCAGGACAGGTCCAAGAAACCCAAAGGCCGATACCGCGGTAGTGGAAAAGTACATTTGAATACAGGACGGTCCCAGAGACCTGAAGGCCGATACCGCGGTAGTGGAAATATACAGTCGAATGCAGGACGGGTCCCAGAGACCCGTAGGACAATGTCGCGGTAGAAGTGAAATACTTTCAAATACAGGACGGGTCCCAGAGACCCGAAGGCCGGTGTTGCGGTAGTGGAAAAATACATTTGAATACATTCGTCGGTCCTAGAGACCCAGAAGGCCGATACCGCGGTAGTGGAGAAATACATTCGAATGCAGGACGGGTCCCAGAGACCCGAAGGGCCAGGACCACTATAGTAGACGTGACTGTGTCCCGATGGACAGCACAAGGGTTATACTGTCAATATGTCTGTGTGTGTGTGTGTGAAATATCTACTTAGTGGACCGAGGACAAGCATTTGTTTGTTTTTTTTAATTTTATTTCCCCCTTTCATACAATACAACACAAAATGAGACCCAAAGGCCAATGCTGCGTTAGTAGAAAAATACAATTGCATTCTGCCCCGCGTCTCAGAGACCCGAAAGACGAGGCAGCGCCAGTAGATCTATACAGTCTAATGCAGGACAGGTCCCAGAGACCCGAAGGCCGCTGTAGGGGACATGCCAATGCAAAAAGTCAAATAAACTGAACGTGTCCCTGTGACCCGATGGACAACATAAGGGTTATACTGTAAATATTTGTGTGTGTGTGTGTGTGTGTGTGTGTGTGTGTGTGTGTGTGTGTGTGTGTGTGATAAATATACTTTGTGGACCAAGGACAAGCATTTGCTTGTTTTTTTTTTTAATTTTATTTCCCCCTTTCATACAATACAACACAAAATGAGATCCGAAGGCCAATGCTGCGTTAGTAGAAAAATACAATAGCATTCTGCCCCGGGTCTCAGAGACCCGAAGGCTGAGGTCCCAGAGACCCGAAGATCGAGGCACTAGAGATAAGGCCTCGAATGCAGGATGGGTCCAAGGGACCCGAGCGCCGATGCAAAAAGTAAAATAAACTGAGCGTGTTCCTGTGGCCCGATGGACAACACGAGGGTTATACTGTACATTTCTCTGTCTGTCTCTGTGTGTGTGTGTGTGTCTGTTTGTGTGTGTTTGTGGACCAAGGTCAAGAATTTAGTTTTGTTTTTAATTTTATTTCCCCCTGTCATACAATACAACACAAAATGATACAAAAAAGCCAATGCCACGGTAGTAGAGATCAAATGCTGGACGGGTCTAAAAGACCCAAAGGCTGAGGTCCCCAGAGACCCAAAAGCCGAGGCAGCAGAAATACGCAGTCGAATGCACAACGGGTCCCAGAGACCAGAAGGCCGAGGCGGCGGTAGTGGAAATAATAGAGTCGACTGCAGGACGGGTCCCAGAGACCCGAAGGCCGAGGCGGCGGTAGTGAAAATAATACAGTCGAATGCAGGACGGATCCCACAGACCGGAAGGCCGATGCCGCGGTAGAAGATAACGAAATACTATAGAATATTGGCCCGGATCCTGGAGAGCCAAAGGACGAGGCTGCGGTAGATGTGAAATACATATGAATACAGGACAGGTCCCAGAGACCCAAATGCCGTTGTCGCGGTAGTGGACAAATACAGTCAAATACATGACGGGGCCAGAGACCAGAAGGCCAATGCCGCGGTAGAAGTGAAATAAGGTTGAATGCAGGACGGGTCAAACGATGGGCCATGCTGACATTGCACCAATGCGCAGGTCATAAACAATATGACGTAAGATGACAACAACAAGAAGACGGGACAAATGTGTCTAACGTTCATACTGTAAATATATATATATATGTGTGTGTGTGTGTGTGTGTGTTTGTGTGTGTGATGAATATATTTAGTAGACCGAGGTCAAGTATTTAGTTTTGTTGTTAATTTTATTTCCCTCTTTCATACAATACAACACAAAATACAATCGAACCGATAGCACGGATGTGGAAGAACAATACAATCGCATTCTGCCCCGGGGTCTCAGAAACCCGAAGGCCAAGGCAGCGCCAGTAGAGCTATACAATCGAATCCAGGACTGGTCCCAGAGACCCGAAGGCTCAGGCGGCGGTAGAAGTGAAATATATTCAAATACAGTACGGGTCCCAGGGACCCGAGGGCCGAGGCCGCTGTAGTAGGGGGAATACGTTTGAATACTGGACCGGGGCGCAGGAACCCTAGGGCCGATGTCGATGTAGTGGAAAAATACTTTTGAATACTGGCCCGGGTCCCAGAGAATCCAAGGGCCAGGTCTACTGCAGTAGACGTGACATGAATTGAAACCAATGTGGGTCCCGGGGACCCAAATGCCAATGCAAAAAGTCAAATAAACTGGACAACACAAGGGTTGTACTATAAATATGTCTGTCTGTGTGTGTGTGTGTGTGTGTTTGTGTGTGAATGTATTTCACTTTCCCTCTTTCATACAATACAACACAAAATACATTCGACCCAAAGGCCGCGGCAGTAGAGATTCTCAGTCGATTGCAGGACGGGTCCCAGAGACCAGAAGGCTGAGCCGGCGGTAGAAGTGAAATACATTCAAATACAGGATGGGTCCCAGGGACCCAAGGGCCAAGGCCGCGGTAGTGGGGGGAATACGAATGCATACTGGCCTGGGTCGCAGGGACTCAAAGCTATATGCAGTCGAATGCAGAACGGTTCCCAGAGACCCAAGGGCCGATGCCGCTGTAGTGGAAAAATACTTAGTTGAATGCACGACGGGTCCCAGAGACCAGAATGCCGTTGTCTCGGTAGTGGAATAATACAGTTGAATACATGTTGGGTGCCAGAGACCCGAAGGGCCAGGTCCACCGTAGTAGACGTGAAATGAATTGAAACTAACGTGGGTCCCAGGGACCCGAATGCCAAAGCAAAAAGTCAAATGAACTGAACGTGTCCCTGCGACCCAATGGACAACACAAGGGTTATAATTATAATATAATATGTCTGTCTGCGTGTGTTTGATGTGTGTGGGTGTGTGTGTGTGTGTGTGTGTAAGTGGAAGAAAATACAATCGCATTCTGCCCCGGGTCTCAGGGAGCCGAAAGCCGAGGAAGCGGCAGTAGAGATACGCAGTCGAATGCAGGATGGGTCCCAGAGACCCGAAGGCCAATGCTGCTGTAGTAGAAATAAAAACAACCACATTCTGTCCCGGGTCTCAGGGAGCCAAACGCAGAGGCAGTGCCAATAGAGCTATACAACAGTAGTGGAAATATACATGTGAATGCAGGACGAATCCCAGAGACCCAAAAGCCGATACCGCGGTAGTGAACAAATAAATTTGAATGCAGGACGGGTCCCAGAGACCCGAAGGCCGATACCGCGGTAGTGGAAATATACATGTGAATGCAGGACGAGTCCCAGAGACCCAAAAGCCGATACCGGGGTAGTGAACACATATATTTGAATGCAGGACGGGTCCCATAGACCCGAAGGCCGACACCGCCAAAGTGGTAAAATACATTTGAAAGCAGGACGAGTCCCAGGGGCCCTGATGGCCGATACCGCGGTAGTGGAAATATACAGTTGAATGCAGGACGGGTCCAAGAGACCCGAAGGACGGTGTTGCGGTAGTGGAAAAATGCATTTGAATGCAGGACGGGTCTCAGAGACCCGGTCGACACCGCGGAGGTGGAGAAATACATTTGAATGCAGGACGGGGCCCCGAGACCCGAAGGCCGATTCCGATTTAGTGGAGAAATACATTTGAATGCAGGACGGAGCCCAGAGACCCGAAGGCCGATACCGTGAAATGAAACAAGCGTTGGTCCCCGGGACCCGACAGACGATGCAAAATGTCATATAAACTGCACGGGTCACCGTCACAAGGGTTAACAGGAGGATTCGGTTCTGAAGTTGACTGAAAAATTGTAAAATATGGCTTTAAGAGCATGAAAAATATGTCATATATACTGTAGATTTACTTGGACATTTTAGCCTTTCATTTTAAAATCCTACATCTGAATGGTCCGATATTGCCTGTTTGACACCATGGATATATGATGTTTCTCTCAGACTTGGAATGAAGCTGGTTTAACAGGAGGATTCCGTTCTACAGTTGCCTGAAAAAGAATAAAATATGGCTTTAACAGCCTGAAAAGGATGTCAAATATACTGTAGATTTACTTGGACATTTTAGCATTTAATTTTAAAATCCTACATCAGAATGGTCCAATATTGACTGTGTGACACTATGGATATGTGATGTCTCACCCAGAATTGGAATGAAGCAGGCTTAACAGGAGGATTCGGTTCTAAAGTTGCCTGAAAAATAGTAAAATATGGCTTTAAGAGCATGACAAATGTGTCATATATACTGTAGATTTACTTGGACATTTTAGCCCTTTAATTTTAAAATCCTACATTTGGATGGACCAATATTACCTGTGTGACACCAGAGCTATGTGATGTCTCACCCAGACTTGGAATGAAACTGGCTTAACAGGACAATTCTGTTTTAGAGTAGACTGAATAAGAGTAAAATTTTGCTTTAACCACCATGGATATGTGATGTTTCTCTCAGACTTGGAATGAAGCTGGCTTAACAGGAGGATTACGTTCTACAGTTGCCTGAAAAAGAGTAAAACATGGCTTTATCAGCCTGAAAAAGATGTCAAATATATTGTAGATTTACTTTGACTTTTATTCTTTAATTTTAAAATCCTACATCAGAATGGTCCAATATTGACTGTTTGACACCAAGGATATGTGATGTCTCACCCAGAATTGGAATGAAGCTGGCTTAACAGGAGGATTACGTTCTACAGTTGCCTGAAAAAGAGTAAAGCATGGCTTTATCAGCCTGAAAAAGATGTCAAATATACTGTAGACTTACTTGGACATTTAAGCCTTTAATTTTAAAATCCTACATCAGAATGGTCCGATATTGCCTGTGACACCATGGATATATGATGTGTCACCCAGACTTGGAATGAAGCTGGCTTAACAGGAGGATTCGGTTCTAAAGTTGCCTGAAAAATAGTAAAATATGGCTTTAAGAGCATGAAAAATATGTAAAATATACATTAGATTTACTTGGACATTTTAGCCTTTAATTTTAAAATCCTACATAAGAATGGTCCAATATTACCTTTGTGACACCCTGGATATGTGATGTCTCACCAGACTTGGAATGAAGCTTGTT
>JABXJD010002071.1:0-40000 GCA_013375575.1 Percina caprodes
TTAGTAATGACTATGTAGAAACCTGTAACCTGACACCACAGTGGAGCCAGGAGAGGTACAAGAGTTCAAGGGCTATTGCGCATAGGTAACTAAGCAACAGTGGGCTCTTGAACTTTTGACCTGCTGCAGCCGGGGCTCTGCTCTTCTGGCTCCACTGTGGTGTCAGTTTCTACATAGTCATTACTAAGGACATAACAACGGCATATCGTTTTTTTGGGGAAAAAATACATTTTGGAATATTGGATTGTATGAGTTTGACAATCGACTAGTGTGGACTTCAAGGAAATAAACAGAGGTATGGCTTAACACCATTTTTATGCTTTTCTGTCACATCTACAGCAGTCAGATTCACTGTGTTCCCTTTGAAGGAATCCCTGAACATGGCTAGGCACTTTTAATGACATTTTGAACATGTCTAGAGGCTAAAAACACATTTAAAACTTTCCCTGTTTAAGCCTGTTGGGTGCTAATTTTAGCAGGGGCATAATGTGGTGTAGGCAGCACCGATTGTTTTTGTTTTTCTTGCTACTGACAGCGCTTCAAATTTCCAATTAACAGAGCTCCGTGTTGGAATCGACCGGAATTCTCCTTTAACGTTACATCCTTATGTTTAAGCCATATTACTAAAACTAACCGAAGTGAGAGAAGGTTCTCATTTTTATGTTGTTGTTTTCCACTTTCCATTGTGCATTAATCAGCTTTATACATCCTAAAAACTAAAATAAGAAGTCGAACTGTAACAATGAAAAAACATCCGTTACATCTGTTACAAAGTTATATTTAACTTTACCTAGCAACCCCCTTCCTTGTGGGAAAAATGTTAATTACAAAAGGTAGGATTGGTTTGCCATGTGGTTAGTCACATACTGGTAAACCTTGACAACCTAATGTTTTTTATTTGTTGTGACAGGTAAGCTTGTTACTATACATGTTGAATATATCATAACTGTTTTGGATTTGTTTCTGTTTTGCAGTAGCCTAACTGTTAGATTAACTTTGCCTAAAATGTGAGACATTAGTTAATGTAGCCTTTTGATACTATTTGAACCTGTTATGGATGGATTCTCTAAGGGAAGAGCATGGCTGGTTTCTTAGTTTCTGAAGACTTTGCAGCTTAAGTATACGTAGGCTATGGGGTTTCATCTAAATCTGGAAACATAAGAACACTAAGCAAAGGTCCAAAGGTCAGGTGCATTTAATTTCTTTAAAAGTCTGACCCTGAGAGGTTCCAGATCAAAATAGACAATAGACTGCCTACAGTTCTTTCCTTTTAACGCCTTGCAAGAATAAACAGAGCCACAAAAGCTTTGTGTAACACTATTTGAAATCCTATTATAGCAAGTCAGAAAGCTTGGGGATAATTTGAGCCTTGGGCCAAAGAAATCCACAATCCATGTTTAATCCTGTAAAGGAAAGAAAATGGAACATAATGGAAAAAACAAAAGTCTCATTGCTTTGCTTATAAGCACTTGAATATTTGTGGTGTAAAAATATGTCAATAGAGAATTTTTTGACTATTGTAAGTATTTATCATCTGATATCGGACATAACGTTACACATAAAAACAATTCTCAGTATTTCTCTTAATCACGACACTGGTTTGCCTTGAAAACAAATAGAAGAATCATCATCTAAATAACTTATTTTCTGATAGTTGCTGTTGCACAAGATGATATGGCACATATTGGGTCTACAATATATGGTATAAAAGGTACTGACAGCTAATCTTAGATTATATAAAATGGCCCATAATGGGTCTACAATTTATGGAATGAAAGTACTTGCTAATGCTGCCATGTTGCCTCCAACAGATGGTGCTGTAGATTCAAAATACATAATTCACAGCTGGAAAAAAAACCCAGTCCCAGCAAGAGTCTCATAGGAAGACACTGATATAGTGATCCTGCAATACATTCTAGAGAAATGCTTATTTTTATTTTATCAACCTGATATTTTTGTAAATGCTTTTAGGTTACAAAAACTATAAATATGTTCTAATTAAGTATGTTTAAAAAACAAAACAAAAGTCCACATGCTGCTGACTTCATGTTGTCATGTGTGTGTTCAAGCATTGGCTGGCATAGTACATTAACTTGGTTCAAGTGTGTGTGTGTGTGTGTGTGTGTGTGTGTGTGTGTGTTTGCACGTGCGTGCTTGCACGTGCGTGCGTGCGTATGGGGGGGCTGATAGAGTGATGATGGTGCAGCAGTGGAGCAGTTTGACCTCCCACCGGAGGAGTGGCGTGGCAGAAGGATGGTCCAGCAGATAGAGGCGGCGGCAGCATGCTGAGCGCAGTTGCCGCACAGTGCCTCATACAAACTTACCCGAGCTGTGGTAGTAGACTTCTTTACCTTCATGCCACCCCTAAGGTGACAACACGAGCCAAACACTGAGCCAAAGATCCAAACTACAGCGGTAAGTCCTTCACTTTTTTTCCAGCTTGAAGTGAAATGAAAACAAATGACATCAGGCCTGGTGTGCAATGTGTGAAGAGTCTCGTACATAAACCCCCATAAGTTTATTTTGCTACAGCGTGTTAACGGTGCCTTCGAATCTTTGCTTTATTTCACTTTTTAATGCATTTCGAGTGTTATCTGCGTGGTCTAAAGTTTTACTGAAACTTATATCACACGATTAAAGGACGTTTTTTTTGCGTAAATGCGCTGCGGTAGTGTGTTGTGTTTTGGTTGAGCGGTTAGTATGGCCAGTTAGCATGGTTTATATTGCTGTTTCAAACTCTTGTGCTGTTACTAATAGGAACCCAAAGCAAGTGCATCACGTTATAAAGTCTGCTGTTCTTCAATAAAGTGTCCTGGAATTGATCACATGATTATTGTACTTGCAGAAATGCAGAGAGAGCGTTTGCATTATATTTGTTGTATATTACTTCCTAAGTGTTCCTCTTGCACTCCTGTGATCAATTTGCTGTATTGTGTTTTTAAATCATATCAATAATTTTTGGACCAAGCAGACCCATTATACATACTAACACTTACTGTGACACCTGTCCTGCATAGTATCCTTCAGATATTCTTCATGGTGTTCTTGTCGTTCCTTTTAGTCAAGCACTTTTGTTGTGAAAGTCTCAGTGAGTGTGCATTCCGTCCACAGAGAGCAGAAAAAAATGACCTCTCCATGTGTTACTTTGTCAGGCCAACCATCAGCAGCCGCTCCGGTGATCCGCTCTGTTCAGCACATTCACTAAGGAGATTTATCACACGCAACCTGAGATGAGCAGCAGCAAGAAGTAAGTGACTTCAACAAGCTTAACAGGAGTGCTTTTCACTCTATGCAGAGCTACTTGACCTTTTAAATTAATCTTTTTTTTTTTAATTTAAATAAATCAGGCGCACTTGAACAAGTAGTTTGTAATGAGGCTGACAAGTTATGTATATGTGCTCTGACTGCCAAGAAGGTGATACTTACATTTTCAAATACTGCTTTCAGACAGGATGGGCTGTAGCTGACTTTGCTGTATTTCAAGTGCTTACAAAATTGAAATCATAACTTGCTTGTTGACTAGAGGGACCCTAAACACACCACCTTTGTTTCTCTTATGGTGCACAATCACAGTTGTTATTTGGAAGTATGACATCAGTGTTTGATGTTCAAGGAAAACAGACTTTAATCGATTTTATCTAAGTGTCTACTACCAAACTAGTGAAAAGATCTTTTAACTTGAGGGCAATCAGTGCCCCAGGTGATACTGGATCAGCAGTGTGACTTTGTGTTTTTTTTTTTTTGTTGGTTGCTGACAGAAAGCGATCACAATTTTTTTCTGGAACTTGTGTAGTCTCGGCAAATTTTTTGGATTTTGAGATAAACGACAGGCCTTATGTTGAAAAACCTGTTAATCTTTTGTTACCCTAATGATTCTGATATCCTCAAGTAAAGTGCTGCAAAGAGGTCCAATACACACAAAAAGGGGAAAAAGCAGACAAAAATTCATGAAAAACAGCTTAAAACAGCCATTATAGCAATAATGAACTGATTAAAAAAAAAAAAAAAAGAATCTTTGGTCATTGTGATATTGGCTGAACCCTGTTTTTTGTTCCCCCCATTCATTAAGAGTAAGCAGTGGAAACTGTCGGTGCGGTTTGTGTAACAATTACCGAAGCTTTGATTTTTTTTACATCATGCACACACGAAAGCCTGGCGTAGCTGTCATTTAACAAAAACTGTCCTTTTATTGTGAGGAGAAAACCTTTTAGGTCCAGGGAAATCTGATATCTGATGACATTCTGCCTTGATTGCATGAGGGATTTGACTTTAC
The DNA here is from genome assembly GCA_013375575.1 of Percina caprodes. Taxonomy (NCBI): domain Eukaryota; kingdom Metazoa; phylum Chordata; class Actinopteri; order Perciformes; family Percidae; genus Percina; species Percina caprodes. The sequence goes on from JABXJD010002071.1 coordinate 4,274, forward strand.
AAACTCAATTGGATTACAGGATACATGACCCGGAGACATTTATTCATATCTCATGCAATGACTACCGTAGATCCTGTATACCCTAACACAGTCTGGATGCCTTCAGGCTTTTTGATGTTTCAATGGTTTGGACACACCGTAGACATTTGCATCAGCTCGGGTGCAGAGAACACACTCACCTCTCCAAACAGATAGTAATTTAGACTACATGCAGATTACTGCATGCCCTACAGGGACAGGGAGATTGATACGTTATGTGTGAAAGACAGATAGCTTACATACAGTCAACAGGGCAAAGTAGCAGCTTATCAAGTTTTGATTGCTTGCACAGCTTGTAATATTGTTCTTTGAAGGTTTAGCTCACAATACATATGTACATAACCTAAAATATTGATTCAAGGTTGAAATCCACCTTGCCATCCATTTTCTTTTAAATCCTGGTAAATTATAAATGATCTGTGCAGCTGTAAGGGATTTTGATAGTATAAAGTGTTTTAGTGATCTAAAACATAAAACGCAGACGTGAGAACCCAAAAAACATTTTTCATCAGAACAAATCCAAAGCAAAAATTCTAACTTCAAGGTCAGTCACAAATCGTAAACACCGTAATATTGTATTGTCGATATTGAAACAAAATGCACTTTTGCCTGATTCTAGATAAAAGTAGAAGTAAATTAAGGTCACAAAGATTGTTGAACATAAAAATTACTCTGCATTGAGGCCTTTTGATTTGAGATAAGAATAAAAAATTTGAACAGACCCCTTTTTGTGTTTTCTTTTACTTTCTTTGACAAAATATATTTCTGAATTGACGCTTTGTGCTGCAAAGTACAAGCCAATGTCGGCAGCATGCATAGGACACAAGCATTCAAAGATTTTGCACCACGAAAATGTTTGTAGTCCCATTGTCTAATGTGCTGCTTTTGTGTTAAAGCCATTGTTTGCACAAAATTATTAAAATAAGGGTAGAATAATCTATCATTCACTTATTGCATCTTATATTTCATTTTGCAATTTAAAATTCTATGAATAGTCTATTATATCCCTTACTTATATTCTTTGTTGATTTACAATATAATCTTTAAAGCCAAAGCTTATCCTGTTGGTAAAATATTAAAACCACAAAAGAGTTCAAAAGGTGCTCCTGATCATTATGGTAGAGTCAGGTAGAAGCAAGTTGGAAAAGATGTCTTGTAAATTGTCTGGTGTGCAGTGTGTTAAAGGGCAAAAAGCATTCTCTAAAATGTAGGAAATCAAGTTCTCATGTAGAAATAGACAAAACAGGGCAAGGGGGATGTAAACTAAAAATTGAATTACAATTTGTTTTTTTTTAATCACAAATTGAATCCTGGAATGCAAATTACATCACAACATGTTTATATGCAACAATGACAGTGATTTTGTACTTTTAGTCCCACATCATACACCATTTTTTTCTTTTTCTTGCTGAATAAGTACACTAAAACATGTTGTTATCCTCTCATTCTCTGACAATGTGTCAACTTTAGTGTGGAAATAAAACTTGGGAGCAGGTGTGTGGGTGGTCGGCTCAGGCAGAATGGAGTTTGGCCTGTTATTCCCATGATTGTTCCATAGGTGGCAATGAAGCAAGTAGGAAGGCCAGTAATGGTAGGAAAGCTGGCAAAGTCCAGAAATTAAAGACCTCAGCTAGATGAGGTTAAGTTATGGTGTTGTTTTGAAACTAGTTGACCCAGAGTTACACATGAAAGTTAAAGCTTGATAAGTTGCTGTCTTAAAATGCTTTTGAGTAATAAATCAGCCTACTGTATCTGGAGAATCTAAAGGTGGCATTTTATTGTCATTTTGCCTTTTATTTAAAAAACAAACAAAAAAAAACCTTTTTTATGAAAGAGTAGAAAGTGGGTACTGTATTTAAGTTCAATTTAAGAGAAAGGTACTTTCAGTCACAGTAGTAACACACTACTGGTAGTTTCTGGTGTGTTCGGAAAATGACAAAAAAAAAAATCTTGCATCTTTATTTCTACAATAATTGTAGTTTGTGAGCTCAGTAGCTATTACATCTAAACACAGGAAATGTTCCAGTGTTATTTTTTTAGTGTTGATTGGAGAGTTGTTTGTCCACACATCATCAGCAAGTATGGGGAAAAAAAAAACTGAATGGATTTAAATACTGGAAATATTTTTCAGAGCTGAAATAATAATAATAATAATAATAATAATAATAATAATAATAATAATAATAACAACACTGGTGATTTGGCAGTGGTAGGATTGTTGCAAACATACTGTCCTTCCTGTTCTATCTCCATGACAAAACAAGACACTGATCAACGGAATCTATAAATATGTGTGATATGAAGATTATGCAACATGATTCAGTGAGCAGTGAATGTCTTCTCGTGAGCAAGACACTGAATCCCGACCAGCTGGCAGCTGACCTTTGACCTGTAAGACCTCTGTGTCTAGGGTATCCCCCTGCTATTTTACTTAGCCCATGCTGTCCAGTCCACTTTGAATGGACTAAGTTGAGTTGGAGAACATTATTGAAGATATTAATGAAATGATTACACTTTGATACCATAGCACTGCTAACACTATTAACACTGTTCATCCTGACAATATGTAAATTAGCTGTTTGTGTAAAAGACTGCAGTGATTGCTTCTTTCTATTTGAGAGTGCATACTGTATTGCCCCCAACATAAAACCAAACAAGGAAAACATCCTTTCAGCCAGAGAGCCAGTCTGAAAGAAACCTTTTTTCAATCATTTTTCACATCAATGTTTGTTGGGAAACAGTACGGTTTGTTTGAGGTAAGGTTGAAGCTGGTGAAGCCGTGTTGAGAGCAGCAGAGGGGCTCCAACATGCCACCCTGTTACAGGCTTCTGTGTGTGTTGTCACTTAAGTAAAGCCGGCGTAATCCTGTAAGGGTGGATGAGTAGACAGACATGTGATGCCCCACTTGTTTCTTAGGTGGAGGGTGGTAGAGATGGGGGTTGACAGGCATTACCGACCAGATGGAAAGGCTTTGTAGTGTGTGTGGGCGTGTGACTGATTAGACACATTAACTGATACTTTTTTTTTTCCACCCAGTAATATAACACAATGCCTCGATTCTGTGTCTTAACATTTGAACTGTGAATAGAGGCGGATCCATCTCTATGGGTTCAAGTCTCAGTCAGGCAGCGGTGTTTTTGCGCACGATCAGCACCTGTCAGTCTGGCCATCACACTCAATTAGGGGAGGGTTCCTGTCCTCTTCAGGAAGCGGAGGCTTCCTGTCCTGCCCCCAAACAAGATTAAATCCTATCTATCGACTGCGTACTTTGCCCTCCTCTGGTACAACACACATTCTCTTATTTGAGTGTAGTTTACTTACAGAAAAGCTGACTTTAAAATGCTAGCTCAGAGCTCCAAGTAGTTGCATAGCGTTACTGGTAATGGGTCTTTAAGGAGTGGAGATGAGCGCCACCAGCAGCACCAGACTGAGCCCTAGTCCAAATTTACTGCAGGTGGCCGAGCCGAAGCGCTATGGCTCCACGTTGTCTCTGGAGGAGAAGTGTGAGCAATCTTTCTTCCTCTTTTACTACTACAGGATGGAGGATGAGGCGGTGCTGGACCGGGGGGCATCCTTAGTCAAGCACATCTGTGACGAGGAGGAGGTAGAGGGTAAGTTTACCTGTTCCTGTACACTTTATTCAATTTCTCAGCATGTATTTAAAAAAAAAAAGTCTTATTTTACCTGCCATGTGATGTAGACCGCCAAGGAGGCAAGGAACATCAAACATGGTGTGTTATAAATTTTTCCCTAAGATTTAACTTCTTTAAGAATAAGAAGAAAAGTTCCTTAGAAGTCACTGAATCTCTATTTTGAGTCACAAAAACTACCTAAAACTTAACACTAATTTATGTTTTTAGACCTTTGAAATCAGAGGTTTTTTTTTTTTCAAAGCAAGGGAGCTCATTGAGACAAACAGGAAGGACCTAATTAACCAAACTATCAAGACTGCCAAACTTTACGCACTTCCTGCACGTACACTGTGACGCTCCCCTGTTTAGCCAGCTGGCATGAGAGAGATGTAGAACACGGAGCATGACACCTATGTTTACCTCACTAATCCCCCTCAAAGACCTATAGGACAACAAAGAGAAACGGTTGAAGAAAAAGGTCCAATTTGCTTAAATGTCTTCAATAAGTGTCGTCTAAGTTGAGCTGCTGTTCAGCAGGGAGAACACTCAGAGACTCAGAGCCGGCAGCCTGACTCAAAGACTGATAAAGAGAACAAAAAGAGATATGGCAGATTGACGTTTCTTATATCCTATGAGATACAAGTCTGGAAGATAGAGCATTGGTCCATTGACCTCAATTATCTTTATCTGACACTGATTAGTCTGTGGTTTCACTCAAGCAAAATATTTGGTATCTCAACTCTGTGTCACAGCTGGTGTTAAAGCTTAAGATAGACAATTCAGTTACACATGCATGTAAACACTTACATCTGGTGTGACCTTAGGTTAAATGTTTGCATTCCTGTGATATAATTTCCTGTTACAGCTATGTCAGAAGTAAAGAGGAAGAGTAATCATTTATTCTGACAAAAAGGCTGTCATCATCTCTTCCTCCCCTTAACAGTAAATATTGTTTTAAAGCTGTGTTGTATTAGCATGCTGTCCGTGCTGTGTGGTGTGTTGCCATCCTCCCCACTGGTACAGGCAGGTCCAAGAGGCGCGGTTACTTGGGAAACTGGCGGTGGTGTTGCCTCTCCTCAGAAATCTAGTGAGCTTAACAAACCTCCCAGCAAACACAAGGATTTGATTTCATTCAGTGTGTGCTTACAGGCAGCTCCAAAAGAAGTTCTTCTACACAAAAAAAAGAAGAGGAAGTCGTTTCACAAAGCTGCTCTGGCAGTGTGTAAATCTTGCTTTCCAGCTCCTTGACTCAACCATTTCTTATTCCTTCTACCTCTCTTCTCATTCTCTCACCTCCTTTCTTGTTGTCGTTTAGCCTGTGCAAACGTCTCCAGCTTTGCTTTATTGCTCATCTATCAGCCCTAATAGCACTGTGGTCTTTATTTCTGTCTGTCTGTCTATGTTCTCTTTTATTGCCATCGTCCAGCCATCTGCTCCTGGGTCTTGTTGTAATGCCCACTTTCTGTATGTTAAGCTAGATTGCCTCTTTATTCAACTCTAATGTCTTGTGTGATTGTAAATGGTAACCCAAATAATACTGAGCATTTATGTTGAGCTATAGTTATTCCACATAAGATTTAAGTTTATATTGCTTAAAATGTCAGTGGAGAGAAGGAGAGAGAACTTTAATTATCTTCTCTATCTATAGCTACAAGAATGAATAATTTTGCTTTGAATATGAATAAGCTTTAAATATTGACCATGCTCAGCCTACATAATTTGAATTTGATGTTTTGGCTAAAAAACTGATTGATTATCTGATTGATTATTTTAACCCTAGAAAATACCAAATTATTGACATTCCCATATTGAAAGTAGGTTGTATGCTACAATATAGAAGAACACAGCAAATTTGATGGACTTGTTATGGAAATATAAGCCTTGTTATTAAATATTTAATATCGCCTCATCAGTGTTATCCACCTCTAAAATTGTTTTTATCATAGCAACAGAAAAAGCCACCTGCGCTTTAAGTGGGTTTCCTCGCTCTTGCCGGTACGTAACTAGCAGAACGTTGCCTTCCTATTACTGTATGAGCTATATCGCAAATCCATACTTTCAAATTGTAGTGTTTACACTGGAAAAGTGGCACAATGCAAAAACAGTCAATATGCAGACTGAAAAGCAAAGGTGTTTTCAGTTAAAAGTGAAAACACCTGTGTGTGGGTTTGCAGGGCCTTAAAAGTATAGTGTTTCACTAAAATGAATAGTTGAGGTGGGTCATTCTGCCTCAACAAGCTGATCAGAATGTCTTTAGCAATTTGTTTAATCATTTTCTCATTGTTTTTGTGAGTTTTAGTGTCAGGTGATGGTATAAATGTTTTAGAGCAGGGGTCTTCAACATTTTTTAAGCAAAGGACCCCTTAACTGAAAAAGAGACAGATCAGGGACACCCTACTACATATACTGTATGAAATGAAGTTGCATATTAAACTGGGTCTACAATAACTCGTAGGGCAGCCTAAAGCCTTTATACATACCTTTTTTTTGTATAATAATAAGCTATTAAAATAGCCTAATAATTGTTGGCTTGATTTTTATAAATCATGTTTTAATGTTAAACATACATGTGGCACAGTGACTCCTATAGGCCAGAAAACATTGGGGAATTATATTTGATAATATATTGGATTTATGTTAAGAGTTTTTAATTTTTGAAAAAACAAACCTGCATTGACTAGGGATCCCGGACCCCCTGTTGAAGATCCTTGTTTTAAATAATTTTTGTCAAGCGTGACCTTGACATTTGTTTATTGTAATGTTTTGTGAAAATGGGTGAAATTACAGATACTATTGTACTGCTTGGAGTTATGATTCCTAGAGTACGTAAAGTCTGTTTTTCTTCTTCTTGGCTGAATATGCCGTCTGGGTTTTAGTCGTGTATGTAGGGCTGGGCTATATATCGATATTATATTGATATTGTGATATGACACTATATATTAATATGGCATAAGTGTTGTCTTTTCCTGGTTTTAAAGGCTGCTCAGTTATGTCATTTTCTGATCTTACCAGACTGTTGTAACTGATTATTTTCTATTTCCCACTTAATAATTATATCCACATTACTGATTATTATTTTTCAAAAACTCTCATTGTGTAAATATTTTGTGAAAGCACCAATAGTCAATAGTACAATATCGTAGCGGTATCAATATCGAGGTATTTGGTCAAAAATATTATGATATTTGATTTTCTCCATATTGCCCAGCTCTACGTGTACGATTGATTTAGTGTTTTATGTTATCCCATAAACATGGGATGTATGGGACCGGTGTCATCTTTGTTGAACCAATAGCCTAGCGGGCAGCAGATGTGACGTGGCTGATGTGGGTCTGTCTCTAACTGTTTGTCTGTTTTTTCTTCTGGAGAGTTCTTTGGACTCTTTCTGACTTTTATTCATTCTGAAAGCAAACCGATGGACTATGGAAACTGGCCAAATATTTGTTCATATATATCTATTGTTGTATATGTATGCTATATCTTTACATGATTTTAAACATTGCAAATAAACATTGCAAATAGGTTTTAACAAACTTTAAGCAAATGTTTTTAATCTGTTGCAAAAAGTTCAGTCACATAAACGATACAAGCAAACTACAAGCTAATGTCTGATATCCAGTATTTATCAAAAGGCCGATATCTGCTTAGTGTATTGATTTGACCACACTCAGGTAAAACACCTGAAAACAACATTGTAAAAATAGAACAAGGAGCAGAAGCCTCTGCTTTACTGTACCCCTTCATGCTTTAGATGAGCCTGTTCAAACCTTTTTAGATACCCCTTGTCTCTGATGCTCAGCTATAGCTTGGTATACTGAACCGGTAGTGTCAGTGAATTTAGAATTAGTCCCCCCTTAATAAAACAAGGCATTGTGGTATGAGTGAATAATGAACGCTGTTGTGCCTTAAGAGAGATCATTGTTTGTTGTGTTGAGGGGTTTAGCCACTTCCTGGTTAGGTCATGTGCAGTGCTTGGCTCACTGTTACCCGACGTTTGAACACTGATCGCATAGAGCCTTTTGTTTCAGGACGACTTTTGATGTTTATCCTGAAAGGTAGCTTTTTTTTTTTTTTTTTTTATTATAGCCTTCCTCTGCTTAGGAAGGAGCAACTTATGGGGAACCGGACAATTAAAACAAAAGTATTCAGGTATTAGAGAGCAGGAGAAGAATTATTGTTATTTACTTAAAATACAATATGACTCTACTGAAACTAAACCCTAAAACTGAAGCAAAAATTGTCAGCTTACAAAGTGCTGACAACAGTGGCCATTTTGAACATTGGCATATACATTACTGTATGTATAAAAAACAAGCATTAAAGAAATACTCTACCCAAAATCATTCTTCTAAATATTAAACACTCACTTATAGACTATACACTTTAAACTTAACATCATAAGGTTCGTGAAAGGAGGATTTATTACAGGACTGCATTCATTTTGGCTATGTGTACTAATAGACTTGCAACTGCGTGGATGTGAGTTTTTATATTCCTCCTAGGCGGAAAGCCGCAGTTTGGGTTAACTTGACATCAGTAAGTAATTATGGATTGCATTGGTCACCAGTTTATTTGTCCACCCTAGCTGCATAACCTACATCTTCTCTGTCCATCATCATATGCATTGTGTTCCAAATTTTAATCCTCCAGCTCCATTGAAGATTCACTCGTTCAATGTTGTTATAACAGAAAGTTTGTTTTCAATATGGTGCTTTGTGTCTCACTCTGACATGTGTAGATAACATTCTATCTGGAATTCCTCGCGTACACTAGTACAGAATTAAGAAGAATAAATACCCTGAACCAGATACCGTACCTCAGCCATATGACCAGCCTTTCTGAAAATAAATGTATAGCATGTTGGCATGATATCCACATCCATCGGAATGGCATGTTATTAGCAACGGTCGGTTCTGCTTTTCATTATTGACCATAAATCCACAAAACTACATTTAAAACTGCACATCCTGTCAACTTGCATGAAAAGCAGTTATGGTGTCTTCACTGCTATGTTCTACTTCTTTTTCTGTCCAAATATTTGTTTTGACAGTGTACTGCAACCTTTATAACCCTGCTCTGCTACACTGTCTTGAGAATGTGCGAATGTTCCCTGTTTAACTGTGTTGAAAAGTGGCCAAGATTGGATTATGGTCATGTTATTTTTTTCAGTGTTCACGTCATGATTTTCGAAATATTGCATTTTTCTAAATGGGGATTTTAATTGTGTCTTGTCATTTTCAGGGACTCAGCAGTGAAGTTTACATGTATCATTAGCATCATCGCAATCTGAACTTGTCAGGTTGTTTAATGTCAGAGTTCATCTGCTCTTTTGCGTTTTGCAGGTCATCACACCGTTTACATTGGCGTGCACGTGCCCAAGAGCTATCGGCGTCGGAGGCGTCACCGTCGAAGAACCGGCCACAAGGACAGAAAGGAGAGGTTGACGGAGAACGCTTCTGACAAGTCGGACACAGAAAACAACGATGAGGCCAGCAGCAGCATCCTCAAACCTCTCAGTAAGTTCTGATGGACTATATGCCAAGGATGATTAGGGCTCATGTCTGTCTTTGCTGATAGTTGCTTTTTTTTCCAAAACCCCCATAACACGCCATGACCCCAAAGAAGTTGCTGAATCCACTTAGTGGCCAGAAATAGCCGTGTATGTTCTGCCAAGTGTTCTGCTGGGTGTGTTTTGACAGAGTAGAGGGAATTTTCATTGAAAGTAATGGCTACTCAGATGTAATTGTACTAGTGCTGATATAAGTCTCTTGAGTATAGTGTGTAAGAGCATGCCTTCCTGTGCTTTTGTACTTGGTTGTAGACATCAGTGTATCTGTCTTTGTGTGCTTTCGGATGTGTCGGCATCTGTATGTGTTAATGCTTACGTTCTTGGTTGACTAGAGCTTCTTCTGTCCTTTTTAAAGGGTGTAGAGTGCGAAATGTCCTTAGGCGCAGCTGTTGTGATCAGTGGATGCTACGACCAGTTTGAAGGAAACTTAAGAAATTAAGGTCGGAGGGAAAGGTTACATTGGGTAACTGAGTTAAAGTTTAAGCCAAGCTGTTACTGCCTTTTTTTCCCCCGCCCGCCATGTTAAGGTTAACATCACTTGATGTGGGGGATTTTCTTCAGGACATAAATCCAATCAGAAAATAGATTACAGCCAGCCCATCTGGTTGCTGCTACTAACTGTGATGATGCATGTTTAGCAAAAATTGCAAGTTTTATAGATTTTTGGTCTTAAAATCACAATCACATTCACTGGTCTGTAATAAGCCTCCAAAGTGGCTGAATATGTGATTATTGATGTTAGGGCCGCACAATTTATGGCCAAAATTATTTCACGATTATTTTGATCAATATTGAGATCACGATTAATTACCACGATTATTTGTTGATTTTATCCAAAACATATTTTATTATCACATAGGCTATTTATAACTGCTTTCACATCCATATTGTACTAGTCCACGACTAAAAATCATATCTCTGTTTTTCGGCTGAATGGCGATACATGATAAATACCACCTATATTTTTTTAGGGTTTCCTTCCCAGATTGAAAATATACAGCTGCAATACATGTTTACATGAAAATTATCTGAAATAAATAGCCTAGGATTTATTTTAAAAATATATATCTCATAGCGTATGCTACTCACAGAGTGACGGCTGACTCATTATGAATGGGTCGAATGGCGGGTCAGCGGGGTTACACACGTTGTGTGTATGAAATGTCTGTATTGTCACTGCGCTGCATTTTTATGAACTTAGATATTCTAGCCATCTTTTGCAGCTCCAGCAGGCCCCGTCTCACACACTTTTACTCTACAAACTGAAGTTAGTTTCATTCAATAACTTCTTCTGTGTTTTTCACCGGGGTGGCCGCAATAGCAGAGAGTGGAAACACTGGTACAAATACAGGTTTGCCTCTCATGCTTAACAATAAATAGCTGTGTTATTAACAATTAGAACTGTAGACAAATGTCAGAAGTGTGGACCGCCGCTGTGTCTCTCTATGTTGCAGGGGAGCCCTGTGTGAGTGAATGGGGGCGGGGCTGCGCGGAGAGTAAGAGGAGAGAGCCAACCACAGGTACGGCTTTACAGAAGAAATGGGTCATGTAACGCAACATTAAACCACATCGATATAAACAACATTGCTTTGTTTGTGGAGAGGCAGCGGATGCGAGGACATTTAGGTGCACCAGTGCGACCTTGGACAAATGTTAGTCGCACCCTAGAGCCCTGTGAGCTAACAGACGCTAACTAGCACTGGTCACTGCTGTTGTCTGAAAAACAACACAGACGGGACAAAAAATTGTGTTTACTGGTAAACTGGTAAACCTTGTCACCGATGTATGACCGACTGCTATCTGTTACTGACTTTTCCTCACTTTACTCTGTCCTCTGTGACTGTCTACATCTAGAAATTAAGCTGCGCGGTGGAGGACTCTGATTGGCACATGATCAGACAGTGGTTTACTGAGCAGTAGATTGGCTTTGCATAAAAAACCCTGAGCGTTCTATGAACTGAATGACTAAAATAGCGCTTGATCACGCAAATTCGATCATTAGAAGCCAAAATTGTGATTGTGATTAAAATTTTATTAATTGTGCAGCCCTAATTGATGTGTTGTTCAGGTGTTTGATCAGGTGTTCAAGCTGTTTGTAATGGAAAAGCAGAAGAGCAATTTAATCTGAGCTTTTCTGTTGCTAATTTTAATAATGCTGCTAAATTCAGTTTTAGTTTTACCCAGACATATAGTGCTTGTGACCCTTTGAAGCCACGTAATGCCCACTTATGATCCATTTTGATCATGTCCATGAGCTTTGAGCAGTACAACCAGAGTGATGTCCACTTCTCATTAGGGATGCACAATATATTGTTTTTGTACCGCCATCACAATATCTACTGGTGCAATACACAAATTGCAAAAGGCTGCAACATATCGCGACAGACACTGTGTTATTCGAAAGAAAATATCCGCAGAAAATTGCACTTTAAAATGTAACTGTCATTTTTTTTTTAGTGGTGCCTTTTCTATTCAATTCAATGTTCAATTTGTTCAATAAAATGTGCAGTACTGAGAACACTTTATCTGTTTATTTATCGCAAGTAATATCTTTATTGTGATATTCAACAATGTTATATTTTCCTCATATCGTGCAGCCCAACTTCTTATACTGTTTCAGTTTAATAGTTTTAGAGGCCTGTAGGTAAAGCTAAGCACAGTTAAGGTAAACTTGTATAGCAGAGATTCTTCTTTTATTCTTCTTATTTTCCATTGGTCTCGTAACCCCTCAAATTTATCCTGCTTTGATTTATCCTTGGTAGACCTCAACTCCCAGACTGTGAACCACTGAAGAAACACTACACTACAGCAAAACAGACAAGATGTTAAAGCACACAGGTGATAGATAAAGCATGTTTTCAGTACAACCTCTTTGTTCATAGGAATACTTCTGTGTTCTGGAGAGGCTGATCTGTCTAAATGGCCCTGAAGATGGTTTAATGCAGCCAATAGTTATAAAGTGGTTGTTTGTATTTTCTTTTGGTAATAGATTTTAGACTATTATGTCCTTGTTTTTCCTCTTGAAAGTCCAACCCTGTCCCTAACTGACATTTAGACTAACCTAGCATGGATGCAGTTGTACTCCCCAAAACTAATCGATTGTGTCTCTAAACAGCTTATTTGTGACCTTCCAACATCATAAATGTCACAGTCATTAAAAAACAAAAATTGAAATAATCATATAGTCAGTTTTTTGCAGAAAGACAAAACTTTTCTACGAACAACTTGTTTATTTGTGTACTGGGCTATTTTTGACTCTAGAGCAGCTCTGTCTTTGAGAAATATTTGTGCAATTAAAACTGGAATCTGTCAGGCATGGAGACATTGACAGGCATGCAGTGTATACCTAATGTCCTACTGTTATTCACTGCCCTCATCAGTGTTACTCTCTCTGGGAATCATGGCTGTGCCCCCAGGGGGAAGGCCCTTGTCTGTTGTCTGGACTGAAATCTTCTTGTTTGGTCAGATGGACGCTGCAGGGACTGAAAGTATATCCTCCTGGTTACATGTGTGTCCACTGCAGGGTCATTTGACCTCTTCTTATTTTGATAAGTATGTTTTTTTTCAAAGCTTCCCCCCCTCCTTTTTAGTAGGTTTAAATGTTCTCTCCAAGTGGATTATAAAGATTACGTAGAAACTTAATACTTATACAAATGGGTTTAATTTCCCAAAGTCAGACAGAGCAAGCTAAGACTGCTGTGATGTATTCAGTTTTTTTGTGACTGTATCTCCATTTTAATGGCTTTGCTTCACTTGAAGGATGCCTGCTTCTCTCAGAATTGAAAGAACAATCCTGAGATGTGTGAATACTTTCAAAATGTATTAGATAAATGCAAAGGTCGAGGTAGTAACCTGGCTGTTTGACAAAGTGGATCTTTTGGAGCTACCCAGCTTTCACATGCCAACAGTAATATGTGTTACAACTTTAAACATTTACAGCTATCACTTTGAAAGTAACAAAGAAGGATTCAAACTGTTTTCAATGAGTAGTAAAGCATATATTTAACTGTGTGTGTGTGTGTATATATAAGGTTAATTGGCCTTCCCTTGATTATTCTGGTTGATATAAGTAATTAAAACGATTATTAACATCTTTTTCACAAATCACAATGTGATGGGAGGTTGTGTAAAACCTTCTCCCCCTGCTTGCTCAGTGCAAATTAGATCTGGAGTTGTGAGACTAGGCTGTCTACAGAGCAACAGACTGTTGGAGATATTCGTCAGTGTCATAGGAAAAAATAATTGTATCAGTAGAAAAGGTCTGTGGATATTGATTGGATAAACTACTTAAACCTTTGAAAGGCCATCAATTTGTTTAACTTTACGTCTTTCTGGACATGAGTTATTGTTATATTAAGTTAATCCTTATTGATTGACTCTTAGATCAACAATGTCCCCCAACACATCATATCCATAGCCTTTCTTCATCCCTTTGTTCTTGTGTACATGTCCGTCTTTTTGCTTTATGTTCTGCTGCAAACAACCAAGATAATACATTTTAGAAGCAAAGGACAAAGATAATCAATATTATTTCTCCATACTAGACTAGTGACTTTGATAAAATGGCCCTGTATTAACATTTTAGGGCACGCATGATCACAGTTGCTTGTAGGAGATGGACAACCAGTCACACATTTGACTTTTTTGTTATGCCTACTTTCTGTCCACCTGCCTCATCCAAATCACTTTCAACATTAGTCGGACATTGGACGTTTGTTTGTTGCCATCAGCTGAAGGTTGACACCAAAAGATGTTTTCTTCTGTTCAACTCCTTTAAGTATAGTCTGAATACTATGTCTGAACTGTTGCAGATTGGTTTTTAAGTACATATTCTGTTAAATTTTATCATCCCCTTGTCAGACAATCAGACAGTCAATTCTGACTCCTTTTCATTTACCAGACTCACTCTCTTCAGTTAGTGAACATTTTGATTTTGTATTGTTAAACACTTTCTCTAATTAGGCTTTACACAGCCCAGATATCTCTATTGATTCTGTGTTGCAATTAGGGGATGGCAGTAGCTCAGTCCGTAGGGAGTTGGGTTGGGAACCGGAGGGTCACTGGTTCATGTCCCCATACGGACCAAAGTACGGAGTGTGGATTGATAGCTGCGGCCACTTGACACTGCCAGGTGGTCTTGAGCAAGGCACTGTACTGTATCGTTGGTCTGATTGGTTGACGGACTATCCAATTGCAGACAGAGTCATAGTGACACACAGTCATAGTGTCACCCGTTGGTCACGCCTCTTGTGCAGAGAAAATACAGAGCAGACTCCCCAGATTCAATCTCAAATCTATTGAGCTTGGCTTGGTCCGGTCCCTTTTATGGACAAACTTAGAATCACTCTTAAACTTGACCCTGCTATGATGCGTTGCATTGGGCTGTTTGCAGTGAAAGCACAGAGAAAATGTGACTATACATTCAGGACACATGCAGACAGCAAAGAGATAGTTTAGGTTTAGGTTGTGTCCCCCAGCTGGTGTTTGTTACATTCTCATCGGAACCTGCCCACTTCAGCTATCACAACAAAATACCAGAGCTAGGAGGTCTGAGTATAAATACTGTGCTTTTCAATGAATCACCCTCTGGGTGTTACTCTGCATTCAAACCCTGTCCGCTGCCTGTGATACTAGCTGCCCTGCATACTGAACATCAGACTTTGTGGCATGGAAAACATTTCCTGTACTCTCAGTGATCCTCTTTGCTTTGAGCGAGTGATGCGGCGTTGCATTATCACTGCATGTACAGTTACAAACAATGAACGTGCTATTAGACCCTGTGTAGCCTTATACTGTACTGAGTTTTCCGAAAAGGTCAGAGGGGATGGAAGGTATTTGTGTAGGATGCATGTCAAGAGTGGGACTAACCAGGCCTTTAGTGGCAGTCACACTAAGCTTTCTGCCAGGCAGCGGGCATTCTTTCTCCATCCCCTATCCCATGAGCCTCTGCTTCTAGGACAAAGTCCTCTTTGTATGCCCATGGCTCTTGGCTAGAGCACACAGAGCTTTGAAATTGCGTTTGAACGATGGGATTTCATTTTGTGCTTGCCCTCACCCCCTAACCCTTCTCACCCACCCTCACACTTTTCTCCCAGCACTTATACCAGTTAGAGTTTTTTGCTGGACAGCATGGATAGGAAGCATCAGTTTCTCTAATGAAGAATTAGAAAATCTCTCTTGGAAAAAATATTGACAGCTTTAGATACCTACTGTTTATAAGAAGACGCTTCAGAGAATTCAATTTTAATTTTTATGTTTTTGTTTTTTTTAGGTTGGGTTCATTTTATTTCTAAGTTAATCATATTTCTGATCCACGACAAGAGTTTTGCCATGAAAACATGTTTCTTTCTTCCCTCATTCAGTTTCTGCTCATTCCTTTATCATGAAATATTGTGAATGCTAAATTTCAATCTGTAATAAGTCATAGCTGTTATTAATAATGTTATAATATAAAGGCTGTAGTTTACACACAGAAAGGTACAGAAAATCCAGCTGTAAACACTGTGTGTCAGGTAGCTTTTCTTAATCTTGTGCCAAAGTCTTGTGCCATAGGAAAGAAAGAAAAAACATCTATTATGTGGGGATTGTTTTACTACAATTGCATTGTTATGGTAAAATATTTCATCCTGCTCTTTAGAAAGACAACACTTGTACTTCCTTGGTTTTACTGTTATCTGTTTACCACTTCTTTAACTCTATCCACATTTAAAGAATACAGCAGCATGTGAGCCTACATCCCTGAGGCTTTGACCTTTTCATTGCACTGCTTGCTATTGTTTGCATGCAATTTTGCCATATAGGTATTTAAACTTGTTTTAAATGTTTACTGTAATCAGTGTAAATTGCCATGGATATGAGTGTCAGCTAAATGTGTGAAACGCACATGTAAATTATTCCACCCAAGGTGTTATTAAACAGGTTGCGACTTAAGCTAGTTGCAGCTTGTTGAAGTGTGTGTGTGTGTGTGTGTGTGTGTGTGTGTGTGTGTGTGTGTGTGTGTGTGTGCGTGTGCGTGTGTGCCAGCAGACAGTTTATCCCCCACCTAGTAATCTTACAGCTGCTTGTCTGGCTCGTACACGCTGTTGTTATTGTGCTGCAGAAAACACAATAGGGGGAAACTACAGGCCTTCACCTCATTTTCAGTTTGATCACTGACTGACTGACTGACTGACTGACTGACTGACTGACTGACTGACTGACTGACTGACTGACTGACTGACTGACTGACTGTGTGTGTGTGTGTGTGTGTGTGTGTGTGTGTGTGTGTGTGTGTGTGTGTGTGTGTGTGTGTGTGTGTGTGTGTGTGTGTGTGTGTGTGTGTGTGTGTGTGTGTGTGTGTGTGTGTGTGGACTTTACAATGGATAATTATCCTTCCTCTGTGATGCAGATATTTTAATAAATTCTTCATTTAAGAGCAGGACAGCAGCACAGATAATTTCCCATTTCACCACGTGGGTGGTCACTCTGCCAGAGCTTTTTTTTTTTTCTCTGGGTTTCTATGGCAAGAGTCAGAGTGTAACACTGACTAACTGCATTTCTGGGATAAAAATGGTCAAATTTTAATATATTCAATATCGATGGTCAACTCTCTGGTGCCACAGTATCAGCAAGCTGTTATGTAATCAGATCAAGCAGCTTTGTTCTGATCACACAAAAACACACACACACAAAGAAAGATGGGAAAGATGTTAAAGATGACATCGCGAGCATCCAAGCGAATGTTCTGAGTAAATGGGTACATTTTCTGTTTGAGAAATGAAAACACTACATTAGAATGAAGACATTCTGTTGGTCCGAGTCTTTCATTAATGGTCTATGGAGCAGCTCTAGACTTTAAACTTGATGACCAGTGTTGGGCAAGTTACTTTTAAAAAGTAATTAGTTACAGTTACTAGTTATTTCTTCCAAAAGTAACTAAATTAGATACTCGGTTACACATTTTAAAAGTAACTAGTTACTTCAGAAAGTAACTGTTACTTTCAAGTAAGTTTTTAAATGCTCAAATGTGACCCCACCTCCACCCCTCTTTAATGGAACTTAAAATCCATGTGCATGTTCAATTATTTATCATAAATATGAATATTATAATGAAATGGACACTTAATACATTACATTATTAACAGAAACAATGTACACGCATCTAAACTATTTTAATGTTGCTGTGGGACAAAGTGAGACTAGTCTCCAATCAAATGCCATGTACGTAGATATTATGGCTAGTGGATTGTTACAAATAACATAGATGTTTTGGAACTTGTGTGTGTGTGATAGAGTGAGGGAGAAGTGAGAAAGTGACAGCGATTTAGCTTCGGAGCGACTAGCCACTCTAGAGTCATAGTGCCTATGTTTTCTGACCACGGTGGGAAATCTTTAGCAGGAAAAGTTACCCCCCCCCCTTTGATTTCATAACGCCATACCTGTCTCTCGTTGACTGACTCGCTTGTGTTGTTCGTTGGGTTGTGACTCCGACTATGCATACTTTCCAACACCTGCCCAACTCTACCTCTGATTGGCTTACCATGAAATTTTACTCTACCTCAGCCAGTCGTCAGCATTTATGCGGCTCAGAGATCAAGTTGGTCTGATGAAGAAAAAACAAAAAACAGCTTCAGTTATAGTAACGCGCCGCATTTTTCAGCAGTAACGGTAACAGCGTTATAAGATGGTAAGAGTAATCAATTAGATTACTCGTTACTGAAAAAAGTAACGCTGTTATTTTATAACGCCGTTATTCCCATCACTGTTGATGACATTGCAAGTTTTAAGACTTACTTCTCTGCCTCCTAGCTTTGAGAGGAGCTCATGTTCACAAATATTGATTGAACTTTTCTAGGCCATGGAAATAACATATTGAAATTCTTAATTTAGTTGGTGTTCCCCCTTTAACATTGTCCTTAACCATCACAACTACATGCACATATCCTTAACCCAAACCTAATTCTAACCTCAACCCTAAAACCAAGCCTTAACCCTCAATAAGCTTTTGAATACTTGAGGACCAGACAATACTGTATGTCCAAAAAGGCCTAGAACTCAAAGTGGTCCTCACAAAGATAGGATTTACAAGAGCAGTAAAACCGAATATACGCCATTTTGCCACATAGAGCAATGCAATATATTTTAGCAAGTTAGGCCAATAACAGAATAATTAAAAATGATTAAAGTTAACTTTACTATACTATTAGTACATTTTATCATAGGAGTTACGCTTTTTTTTAACATGAAGTTTAAAAGGAACTGATGCATGTGTTTTTGCACTTCCTGACTTAAATTACAACATTTAGAAAACTACTGGTTTGCTTTGATGTTCCAAAGTTAAGTATTACAGGTTCCCTTAAATAGGGAACCAAGTTCTCACATCACATCATCAATATACTGTATAGTTGTTGTAGTAGTGGTGGTAACAGTAGTAGTACCCATTGGTAGTTTTTAAGAACTTAGAAAGGACTTTACATTCAAATTTAGTAATGGATTTATGAATAACTGGTGCAACCCCATCCAGGGCCTTAACATTGAGATTAATGGTATTACAAAATGTCTATTGGCCAAGGTTTGGCTAAGCAGTATTTGCTTGTCAAAGGAATCTTAATTCAAAATTAAATTGGCGTACGTGCACATTGTTGGAGCTGCAGTAGAACGGTTTTTAGCATACTATTTCAAAAACAGAATGTAAATCAATAATCTGCAAAAAGCATGCGCAAAAAGGTGGAGAATTTTTTTACATTAGCAGTCTCAGTCCTTGAGCAGAGAAGCTATTGTTGCATTTATGTGAGCTTTTTCCCCATGCACTGATCTTGTGTGGCTGTTTGCTGATGACAATAATCTTAGTGTACACTTTTCTACATGCATGGGTCTGCTATCATGAAAGGGGGTAGTGATTGTTTATGGACTCTCCATTCAAAGTTCAAATATTGTTTTCACTTGTAACAAGCTATGATCGTGTTGACCATTTACAACATGTTTCAATAGAGCTGTAAAGTATCATTCATATATCAAACCTCTTGAAATTCTGTTTGTGTTGAGCTCTAAATATTTAAATGAGAAGACATGGGAAGGAGAGCTCAGCCTCTGCTAAAGAATAGTCCAGTTTGTGGCCCATTTCCTAATTGTTAATGCAGGGCTCCAGGGCAACTTGCCAAGGCTGGAGGTCCAATGGCGAGGGCCTGTTTGAACAGTGAAGGGGGGGGCAGTGAGGGAGTAGGGGCTAGCTGTGGGGGCACTGTCACTGAGGGCACCCCTAAAACCCATCGGCCCCCTCCTACCTGGTCCACAAAGTGCAGGAGCAGGCAACTGAGAGTGGATGTCACTTCCAACCAAGACTTTAATGAGGGTCTAGCTGCTGCTTTGGGACACTGGTGAGCTTGTGTAGCTTGCCGACTGTTATCTGTGGATTGGGAGAGTAAAGGGGGGGTCACTAAGGTTTTAAAGATGTCCAACAACAACAATAACCAAGAGGAGAAGGAGGAAAAGGAAGAGTACACGGAAGAAAAAGAAGAGGAGATCATGGTGAAAATCCCTCCACCTCCACCTCCTCCTGAGGTCAATGGGAAGGGTCCAGTTGAGGAGGGGAAGCCGGTCCCCAAACCCTTGCCCAATGGGCACCATTGCCAGCCTATGAACCGCAGTATTTTTCCTCTCTCCGCAGTCTCGCCGGCAGCCGAGAGGATCCGCTTCATCCTCGGTGAGGAGGATGACGGCCCGGCACCCCCACAACTCTTCACTGAGTTGGATGAGCTGTTGTCAGTGGATGGACAGGAGATGGAGTGGAAGGAGACGGCCAGGTAAAGACCTCAGTCTCAGACTTGGGGGCTTCCTTTCCAAGTTCCTGTATGCGCACCTACAGTTATGTAATGATGTTTCACTCACTCATTAAAAACATGTACCGTAACACAGTTGATTGTGAAAACTAAAAGGGACAAAATAATCTACACAGCCAAATAACTTAACAACCACTTGTAAACTTCAGCTAGTTGTCAGTCTAAAATCTGTTCTTCAGACATGAGGTGATTTGCTGTGTGCATTGAATTTGGAGCATTATAAGGAGCGAGCTCACAGGGATTCACAGGTTTGCCCTGTGTGGGATGGGATAGAGATGGGCTGATTGTTTATGCATCATTAGTGTTGGATGAGTGAAGCTCTCTCATGAGGAAACTGGATCCCTTGGGTGCTGTGTGAGGCTCTAAAATGAGTTTAAATGTTATCCTAACCTCTGACCAATTGTGCCTCAGATTTGTGTTCACTTTTGGATGAATGATTTGCAGAGGAACTTTCCTGAAGAAGTCTTTCTTACTTTAAAAGTACTTTTACTTCTACTCAGGAGGTTTTTTAGGGCCAAGTTCTGATGATACATTTGTCCAGCTTCTGATGAGATTGGTGAATAATTAGTACATATGGGCTTTATTCAAAGTCAAAGTATCTTTATGTGTTTCCTTAAGGAAAAATTTGTTTTGCACACTGAGTAACATTGTTGCAAGAGTTTCAACAGACACACAACAACAAGCACAGGGTTAAAACAATTAAAAGACAAATGTACAGTAAACATATGGGCTACTCAAAGATCTGTGCAGATTACAAATTAACATTTTCTATACTCTATTTGTATTTTTATTTATTCTATAATTAAAACAATTAAAAATTTAAATAAAAAATAAAAAAGCCATCCATCCTACATTCGCCCATACATGACTTACAACCACGCAACCCTACTTCCATGCATTCAGTCTTCAAAAATAAAAATTATTGTGTCAAAATTAAGTAGGTGGCACTACAGGTTACCTACCCATTGGGATCATTATACTAACATACTAACAACTAGGGTTTGGGAATTGTGTTTCTAATCATGTCATGCCAACCATCTGCAAAAACCCAGCTAATCATAAAAAAACAACAACATCAAGGGTAGAATGTATTGTCAATCTTACAGTATGCAATATGCATTTTACATGGGGACAATATTGTGTTTCTTCAGTGCTACAATTTACACAATGACAAAAAAAAGACAAAACACATTACAAAGACAGGTTCTCAACCACATAGTGTGGAAGTGATGGTGAAAATGTCCACAAGAAAGTGTTTCAACTAAAGTACCCCAATAAAATTGTACAAGTAAGCAATCTATATGTATTTTAGCAAGGTTAAAAAAATACAGTTCCTGACCTTCAAAAAAAGTCTACGTTATTTAATAAATGCTTATATATTGCTTACATAAGGTGAAATAAATCAATCCTGCATCTTTCATGTCAAACTTATTATTCTGCAAATAACTGCAGAGATTAGGACCTGGTCCAATGTCTCACCAAGAGCACTCAGTGGACTTAAAATGAATAAAAGATCTCACAAGTGCTGGGTAGTACTGGCTGTATCCCAAGTGCAATTTTGGCAGCCAGAACTGGCCAAATAAAACCGTGGTATAGAAACAACTTCCCAGTACCACTTCAGTATCTCAACTCTCTGATTCTGAGGGAGGGGGGAGTGATTAAAAAGATACATAAAGCAAATAGAAATGATAATACGGGTTCACAACTGATAATTTAAAAAAACTGAATTCCCACGCACGGTTGTAGACCTTCAACAGGCATTTTCTCATACAGCTGTTGCCAGTCAGGCAACTTTTAATGAGCCTTTAACGATAAACAGCATTACATGAATGACAAGAGACAGTTTTGAATTGCAAATATTACTAATGCTAATATTTACTGCAAGCGGTAGTGAAGGGAACATTTAGTTTTACCATTTACTTGACCATATTACCTTTTTAAATATTTAACAATTTATCACCCGTAACACATTAGATTTTTGATGCAGCTATAGAGCCTCTTCTGTATGTGGACATAGATAACATATATACAGTAGGCTACCTACTGTATGTGAATTGCATTTATGCAGTCATATTTAAATTGAAGTTTCCTGGTAAAATTAGCATCAACTCTTGCTTGTGTGACCCAACTTTCAACAAGGTAGATCACGTTTTTTATGGAATAAAATAACTTATTTTTACTTATTATTTTTTTAAACTTTATTTCATTATTTATGTGTATATTGAGTGTATATATATATATATCTTTGCATGTTGATATGCTGTTTGGTCCTGTTATGTAGCGTGATGCCACAAGATCACCATTAGTAAGTTAGTTCATCATTCTTTGATGTACTGAATTGCACTTCTATACTGTAAGTACAGTAATATCCAACCTTGTTTGTATGTTCTGTTATTGCCTATAGCTGTCTGAAGTTCCCAGTGTAATCTAGTCATTGTTCTCCCCTTTTTCATTCCTCTAGGTGGATCAAGTTTGAGGAGAAGGTAGAGAAAGGAGGTGAACGCTGGAGTAAACCACATGTGGCCACGCTGTCCTTACATAGCCTATTTGAACTCCGGACGTGCATAGAGAAAGGCACCATCATGCTCGACATGGAAGCTTCTACTCTACCTCAGGTTGTTGGTAGGTTGGCCGCAGGTTACTTATAAACTTATATCTGTAACAATATAAATTGTATTTACATTTGAGTGATACAGAGCCCCCGAGGTGACATGGAGGGGAAAAAAGAAATCAAGGAAAAACCAAAAAAAATTACAAAAGTACTGTACTGGGGACAAACACGTTTGAGATCTTAAGTTTTATTTGCGAGATCTTGACTTTGACATGGAGAAAAAAAAAAATTGAAATGAATAAAACATGTACTGGAATCACAATCACAAACAAACAACAAACAATAAGGCTAATCTAACCTAGCTAGCTAGCTAGCTAGCGCACTAGCTAGTATCTAGCTAGCTAGCTAGCGCACTAGCTTCGACATGATAACATCTCCTTGATCGTCTAAATACATCCAACATTTATTTTGATAAGCATTACAAATTAATACTTACCAAAGTGAAATGTTATAATGGACAATGTTGTTGACTGTTGATGTCAATGACTGCAGGCTAACCTTAGTAGCTAGCTAGTATCTAGCTAGTAGCATGACAGGATTACATCTCCTTGGTTGTCTAAATACATTAATCGTTTATTTTGATACGCATGAAAACAATCAGGAACAATGAAAACCCAATGTTTACCGTTCAAGTTCATGAGTTTGCCACATAGCTAGCTTGCTATACTATGGCTGTATTAAGAGAGCAATCTAGCTAGCGTATACTTGTAAGAGACACAAGAAAGAAGCTCATGAATGAGCATGTTGCTACGACAACACAAACTAGCGCTATTAACATCAACAGTCAACAACAATGTCTATTATACCACTTCACTTTGGCATTTATTATTTAGTAATGCTTATCAAAATAAACGTTAGATGTATTTAGACAACCAAGAAGATGTAATCATGTCGTGCTACTAGCTAGCTAGATACTAGCGAGGTTAGCCTTATTGTTTGTTGGATTTGCAAGAACTTGCAAATAAAACTCGATATCTTGCAAAACAAAGTCAAGATCTCGTAAATCAAAGTCAAGATCTTGCGAAAGTGATTGTTCCAGTACATGTTTTATTAATTTTAATTTTGTTTTTGTTTTTAAAAAAAAAATTTTTTACCCCTCCATGTCAAAGTCAAGATCTCGCAAATAAAACTTGAGATCTCGCAAAACAAAGTCTAGATCTCGCAAATAAAACTTGAGATCTCGCAAAACAAAGTCAAGATCTCGCAAAAGTGTTTGTCCCCAGTACATGATTTTTTTGTAATTTCTTTTTTTTCACCTTGGGAGCTTCGTAGAGTAAAGCTAATTGGCATTGGCAAGTATGTTTTGTGAGGACATGTAATGCCAGACAATGTTTGGGTTAAGGTACAATTCAGGAAGGTAGAAGGTATTATTATTGGGTTTAAGCACATGCTTTTTACACTGGAGACTGGGGGTCATCAGCAGGAAGTTAGTGTTTTTGTTTTCAATAATTGACTTGACCTCTTTAAGCTCAAACTAAAATGACTTAAGTTTTTGCTGACTTGGCAAAACTCAACAAGAGCCAAGACATTAAAAACTGTTTTACACAGGCTGAGTATTACTCCCCTTTGTTTTTCTTTTCTCAACCAAGTGCTTTGAGGTGCCTAAACATAACCATACAGAAACTGTATTTTTAACTTTAATTTAATTGCCAGGAGTAGATACCTGCTTATACAAAACAGTCTGATTACCATTATGTTCTTAGAAAGATTTTGCTTTTAATGTATGATAACTCATTTCCAGTGACTATTACAATTGTGCAGAGTATTTTTTAGGTGTTTGTACAAGTATTTTTTCCCCCCATTGTTATACAATGACTGTGACAAAGGTGAGCAGAGAACCGTCTGCCAGTTTAATTTTGTCTGCTCCGTGATGAACAGTATACTGTATGCAGAGCTGCTCTGTAGTGTTGCGTGCAGGTTTATGAATTGAGGCATCGCACACAGGGCTCAGAGGTTTCCTTCCTCTTTTTGCTTTAGTAGCAAAAGGTCAGAGCTTTGAGTCAAGTCCAGCTTAAACTGTACTTTATTTGAACACTAAGGCACTCAAATTGTAGTTTGTAAATGGTCACACAAAAACGTCCTAATTTAAGAACAACCAACCCTCTTCGTTTGTGTCTGCATGACGGAGCTTGAGGAAGAGTTACCACTTGGACTGATTCATGTGAAGTAATTGAGTGTGCTGCATGGACAGTACAGGCCGAGCGGAGCTGGGCCTCTTGCTTTGAGGCCAGCCGCCTTGACTGATGGGCCATTAACAGCACTACTCCTCCACAAGAAGAGACACTCCCTGAGGCTGCAGCATTCAGGCTTCTGACCTTCTTTTTAAAAATAGGCAAGACCCTTTTTGATTGAGCCATTTCATAATGCCACGAAGACTTTCATAAAGGAGCATTACAGTCTGGGTGGCACTAATTGAATCCTTACATGATTGAAGAGACTTTTTTTCAACTCAGTTATTTGCTCAGAGTTGTTACTAAATTAAGGCTGTTGTGTAAAATCTGCATGAAGAGAAAAAGACCCCCAATAAAACTTTGACATGAAAGAACAGAATAATTCAAATTTGGTTTTATTTATTCATTTCAGTTGTTTCTTATTGTTGCTCCTCAGAACTTTAGATAAAGCTATTTTTTGTCTCCAAATGAAACCTTGATGAACTCATGTAACAATCTAGTTAAATGCTGAAACAATTAGCAAATGTGCAGAAATCTGCTGATAACTTATTATGCTGTATGTCAAGTTGATAGTGAGGGTTTGCTGGCGTTTTTTTAAATTGAATACATTTGGGTTTTCATCTGTTGGTTTGACAAACTAACCATTGTAAAACGTCTCTTTGGATTCTGGTTGTTGTTGGGTGTAATAATGTATTTACTATGTCTAGATTCAGTGTGGTTAGACTTTCTTCCCTCCTGAAAAAGACTAAAATCGGCTTTCCTCACCCTCTTTCTTCCTTACCTTCCCTCTCTCTGCATATTCAGAGATGATCACTGACAACCAGATAGAGATTGGACAGCTAAAAGCAGACCTCAAGGACAAAGTGATGTACACATTGCTACGGAAACATCGTCACCAGACCAAGAAGTCCAACCTGCGTTCTCTGGCTGACATCGGCAAGACGGTCTCCAGTGCAAGTAGGCTGTTTTCCAACCAGGAAAACGGTAATACTGATGCCAGTTTGGTGCAGTCACCTTTTTCTAAATGATGTAAAGAAAAAAACAAATCAGCTAATTTACTCTATTGTGCATTTAGCTGTACATACCTTAATCACTGGGTTTAATTCAGATTTTTTTGTCATCTCAAATTAGGTGTACAGTGAGTTTTTAGTGCAGTGGGGAATGTCAGTGTGCGATAAAGGACACACTACTGCCCTCCTCTGCATAAACCCACTAATGTGGCACTCAGTGCATTATATTACATTACATTAGCATGCCATTTAGCTGACGCCTTTATCCTAAGCGACTTCCAATTCAGTGCCTTCAACCAATTCCAGACAACAAGTAGTGACAATGTAGCTTTAAGATATATATATATATATATATATATATATATATATATATATATATATATATATATATATATATATATATATATATATATATTCCTATTGGTGCTACTATAGTTCTACTACTTACTCACTAAACCCATCATTTAACTTGGAAAACTAAAGTTTGCAGAAGTCTTTTGCTAATTCATGACAAACATTTGGTTTTATTACTCTAACACTTTTACCATACTCACTGTAGGATACTGTACTAACTGCATTCACAGAAACTTAAGAGATCAGTACCTGTAAGAGCAGGTGGAGCTTTCAAATTGACTGAAGCTCTAAATTTCGACACTGAAGAGTTAAGCTCAGTGCATGAATTTATGAGTAGGTGAGAAGTCCAAGGCTAAGGCACACACTCACCGGAACCTATCATAAAACTGACTCCAAATTTTGATAAGATATGACTTTAGATAGAGAACTTGAGCGATTATAATTACTGCAGTCAGAATATCTGAGGTTATATCTGACATTGATTATAATTGTTCATATTATTCTCTCTTTATTAACTTTTAATGTTGACATTTCTGAGAATTCATGTTTTTTTAATAGTAGAATTTAAGACCTCTTCATCACACAGGGCGGGCTGTCACTTTGCTTTACCGGAAGTTATTACAAAGAAAGCTACATTTAAATTAATGTCCACAAAAGCAGTCAAGTAATAAAACTATAGAAAATGGCTTTATTGGCCACTTTAATAGGATTGTAGTTGCTGTAATAAATGCATTTAATATCAATCTACTGTATGCTGCATATAAGACCCATTAAAATATATTGTTACAAAATGAAATTGAAATGAACAACTAATTAATATTTCCCACAGGCAGCAGCACAGAGCTGCAAATAAAAACTTTATTAAACCTTATCAATAAGCAGCAAACAGAATATTTCATTAGTCCCTAAAGTGGTGAGATTTAAGTAAAGTGACAGCCCTAATGCACACAAATGTAACTGGCCTTAACAACGCTGTATGAATCCTTAAACTGTAACACTTTGAGTAACGTAAGATGTTTTCTTGTGTTGACAATGTTATTAATATGTGTCCAGACATGGGTCTTCGGAAAGTGAAATTATTTATTAACTGTTATCAGATTTATGAAACCGTTTTCAAATGGAAAAATCATCTCATGAAAAGCCTTGGGCGCTTATCAGTGTCACAGTACTCAGATAAAGTGCTTCACTGATAATCATTAATTTATGATAACCTTACAAGGATAAAGTGCATCCTTAATAAAATACAGTTTGACTGTCCAATGACCCATGGTCCTGATTTATGGCGCCACTCCTCTTACTTTCCTTTTTCTGCACAGCTTGTAAAATTACAGATAAATCATGTTTTACGTATCTTTTAACCACTTTATTCTCCTAACAAAGGGCTTGCTTTGGCTCAGTGGGCTTGTCTATCATCTCTCCCTTCCATCTCTTTTTTTCTCCTTTTACTGCTTCCCTGGATTGGGTTTGATAACCTACTGCTGCTACTAAAAGCTCGTAGTCCTCTTGGGAGCTCTGTGACTTGCCTATCGGGTCACATATCAATGGAGGACTTGCAGAGCCAACGGAGTACCAGCATGGACTGGCTTAGTAAGTTCACTGGACTCAGTCTACGTTCATACTGCAGATTTACTAAAGGAAATTCCTTTGCCGCAACATTTAAATCAATGCACTATTCGGTTGTTCACAAAAACAACAATATGCATTGTTTTGTGCATACATTTAACAATTACTTTATACAGTTGTACTACTTAGGATACATGTCAATAAACATAAGTGGACATGAGGGTTAGCGTGAGCAACCATTTTATTCCTTTTTTGATTACAATTCCAACCTTGGTAATTAAGTAATATTTTTTTTATATAGCCTGCATAAAACAACATGGTAAGAACACAGTTTAGTAGTCCATCTTTGGGACATTGTAGTTTCACCACAGCAGACCCATGTCAATAAAATCTGCCGTCGCATAATTATGGCGCACCACAGTTGTCTTTTAAGTCCTTATGAAAGACAGGATGTAATTTTTTTGAGTATTGAACCGCAGCACAGGGTTTTACTTTTTTTGTCAAATGCCTCAGTATCTCACTTTGCAGCACATATCCAATCGATGCGACTCAGACAGGATTTGGAAAATGTGACTGAGCGGCTTTTTCTTTCTCTCAAAAAACGTCACATGTAAGTGAAAAATGTCAGAAGGGGAAAAGTTTTAGCTGCAGTTTGAACATAGTCACGAAACTAGTGTAAATGTCACATGTCATTCAGACCCAATGTGTCAAGTACAGTAGCAATGCTTAATAAAGTAGTGCCATTGAACAGTTGTTTAGTCTTGTCTAAGTTTTTCTTTTTCTTCTTGGCTAAGATTTTATTTTTGATCCCTTATCTGTTTCCCTTTAAATTTAGTTTTTCCCCTTTTATTACTGTATCTACTCTATGTAAGTACTACGATTTCATCATTTGTACTGGCTGCATCATACTGACAAGCATGTTATTACCTACAATCCTCAGGGGGCAGATGTACGAAAGGCTACAGTGGCATCAGAATTTGCTCTCTTTGATATTTGTACCGCCCTGTATACCGTCTTGTATTCCTGACCGCTCCACAACTGAAGTAAGGTCACGTTCTTCTGTCAGGTCTCTGATGAATCTAATGGAGTTGACGAGCTTAAACCAAAGGTCAGCAGAGCATCAATCAGTCGGATGTTTACCTGCACTTAATGGAAGACTTTGATGGGAAAGATAGACACCGTAAGATGATCAGATATTCTCAACAGTAAAGCTCCTGGTTGTGTATTAAGGATGCACAAAATAAGTTAGAATAGTTGTAGAATGTAGTGGACCAATTAATAACTGCTTTGTAATAGTAAGTAATAGATTTTTGGCGTGGGGCATTAAATAACATACCTTGTCAACACATTTAAAATGCAAAGTTGTACTAAGAGATTGTTCTATACCAGCAAATATGTTCCAACTTTTAGAGGAGGCTGTACTTATTGATCTGAGAAAACATTTAAGGTGCTTTCTGAGAATTTCAGACTAGAAATTGCTGACTTATGACTTTAAAAAGAATAGCATTATTCTGGCTGATGTAAGATTTCCATCAGATTGTACATAGACCACTTACTGTCCCTTTCAGTCAGTGAACATTGGAGTGACAGTTTTTATCTTGACATGAAGTATTTGTCCTCTGCTGTGGGCTCAAGCCTTTTTTTTTTTTTTTTAGTAGATGCAAGTTAATGGTGGCTGAAATCTCTTTATGCTTTTGATCGCTGTTGCCTTGTTATTCTTTTCGGCGCTGCATGGGGAGCAAACTGTCTGGGCCACTGTCTTTTCTTGGGTCTGTGCCATCCTTTTTTCCCCCCATTCAGTTCTTAGATTCTGGTGAAGGTGAAGTTGCTTTAACCACACAGGGTTGATATGTTTTAACAGATAGTCCCACCACAACTCACCGGAACCTGACCTCCAGCAGCATGAACGACATTTCTGACAAACCGGAAAAAGAGCAGGTGAGTCAACCTGATGATTTAATGTTTGTTATCTTCATTTGGTTTCTAAATTATTTTGCTACAGTGTTTCTGCATTGCAGGTACCAGAGATGATCTCTCAATTAAAGTATATGGGCAGTACTTATTTGGAATATGAAACTGTTTCTGTGAATGAGTCTGTTTTCAGAAATGTAAAATATTAAAATATTTTATGACTGGTTTTATCAGGCACTATTTTCTCTATGTGATCTAAGTTTGAAAAATTCCCATGACAATTATTGTAAGAGTATCAGATAAATCAGTGAAAAATTTTAATTTAATTAAATTGCTAATCAAGTAGGTTTTTTGGCTCAGTACCCATTATTAAAGCCAGGTTTTATGGATGCAAAATACACTTACTACAATATATATTATATTAACTTTTAGGCTGAAAAAGCATAGGGATTCATTATTCCAGTCACGTGCAGAAAATAAAGGTAAATCATACAGTATATCGAACAGCCTAGTTGAAATGACATTTGTCTCAAATAGCAAATGCGTTTCAAATACAGGTTGATGCAGGCTGGCATTGCAAAAGTAATGTTAGCTGGATGTAGCTTCATCAACTGTAGCGGTGCAGAAACCAGTCATGTGCAGACTGTGGCTGCCGGTTCAAAGCAGAGATAACATTGTCAAAAGGACATTGTCGTCATCACCCAGCCGGCTGCAGCTGCTCTGAACCTGACACAGCCAAGTGTGTAAAAATATATTCAAGTTGCTTATGTTATATCTCTGCTCAGCTTAGCAGTTTATTGAGAGTCTATAGAAATCTGAATAAATATTTCCTTTAATGGTCAGTGTGGAGATTTTGTTGTATCAAGGACAGTGCTTACAGTAGGCCAAGAAACTTTGGTACAATGACAAACAGAAATCAATGATTAATTTACAATGGAAAGAGAACACCCAAACACACATTTGTACTTTTCCAGTACATTTCTACTACAACTTTACAAATACACTGCGTCATAGATTATCTGTCACACCCAGAGGAGATATCGGAAAGACTTTCTCACGGTGTTTATCAATGAATTTCTGTTGTGTAAAACAGATAAAATACTGTAGCTCCAACAGTATGCCCCATTCCAGTTCATCTGAAAGAAAATGTACGCTGTGTAAATTGAATTGGCTTTAAAGCCCCAGTCATAGGAAGGTGTTGTGTCAACACTGTATTGATAACCATTATTTGAATGTATCTAAATTATGCACTTAATAGTCTTTCAGTATGTGATGTTGAAGCACTTCTGCTGAGATACATACACAAAGTATTTTAGCAGTGCTTGGTAATAGACTTACATTATTTGCCATTAAAGGTCCCAGCAGCCATTTGCTCATATGGTCTCATCCCATCCCAGGCCTCTGGGAGAAGAGAATTAGGTCAAAATGGCCCAGTAAGTCCTCCTGTGGGACAGACAAAGTAGAAAAAAAGACAATTGGACAGGATGCACATCTCCTAAACTGAAGTGCTTCCACACCCACTCAGCCTATAAATACCATTTAGACGTTTCCTTTGTGGGCCGACATGCAATGATCATTTCCACACTAAATGGGAAACAAGTGGGAGATTGACATTTAAGTTTTGATGTGAGCCGCCCAGTGCTGTTGATATCAGCCATAGAGATGTCTGCCTTTTCTCGAAGAAGAGAGAGGGAAGCATCGTCATGGACAACAGGCTTGTGGTCCAGCCCTATGGGTCCAACATTGCTTACTTGTGGAGATTAGTTTATAGCTAACCAATACTGCTAGTTCACCTGAGGATAACAACATTAATAAGTCTTGCATTGTCACGACAACAAGCCTGTTTGTCCAAGAGTATGTAGTGATACGATTGAATAGAATAGACATACTTTTTTGTCATTGCATATGCTTGTGTACAATGTAATTTGCTAATTCGTACTTGAATATAAAAGTAATAAATACACAAATAAATACTCTAACACACACTCGTGCAGCAGTCATCCCAGTCAATACATATATAAATGAGTACACATATATTTATGACACCAAGGTGTGTCAAGTCTTGATTTTGTTCAGTTCAAGCGGGTGTAGTTAATTAGAAATTAAATAAATTCTACGTGAAACTGCTCACAACCAGGTCATGATTTCTGGAAAGAGACAGTTTTCATTGGAACTACTTTTCACCAAAAGAAATAGTCCCTATGAGAATGGTTGACAACATATTGGGATGCAGGCAAAAATCTCAGACATATGCTTAGACTTAGACTTCTCTTTATTAATCCTTTCGGGATGACTCCCGAGGAAATTGAAAATTCCAGCAGCAGTTTTAGCAAGAAAAAAATAGATAAAAAAGACAGTATAAAGATAACAAAATAACTAATAATAACAGCAATAATAACATTCCTCAAATAAAGACAAAAAAGACCTTAACACGCTTTAAGAAGGAGGCAGCATTGACTAGTACCACAGTTTTAACAAACACAAAAAAAAAACAAGGAAACATTATTCAGTATCTTACAGGTTTTACATCACAACTGTGCAAAGCCAAAAAAAGATTTCATGCCTGAGATAATTGAATTTGGTTGTCATGCTTATTCAGAATAAAGGGTGACTGGAACAGATTCAGGTTTACCTAGTTGATAAAGGTGGTGTGATGTTGATTAGTAGTGATTGGAGGTCAGGGTGTACGATTACGCAGGTCTAACTTAAATCATTTACAGACAAAGCCCTTGGCAACAGCCTCGGATGGGATCAGTTTGGATCTAACCAGTTGAAGGTCACAAGTTTATGGGACTTAAACCATTCTGCCAGTGCATGATCTGGTTTTGGCAGGATGATGGCAAGTGACAGACAGACGGCCATCGTTCTTTTGCCCTGGTTAAACTTGTTGTAATATATGTTATACAACTTTATCTTATTTTATACACTGAATGTATTTCAGAATGACAAAACATCTTAGACTTATATTTCTTTAGTGTATTTTTACAGTCTGTGTTGTTTACTAGTAGGGTCACTCTGCTTGGAGGAGATGTCAGTGTCGCTTGTGATCTAATCCGATTTAAATCTTGGCAAAGCTGTCTTTTAAAGCTACCTTTTCCATCATCTGATACTCTTACTCTGTTTGGTATGTTGAAACTCATCAGACTGTTCTCTGGACAGGTGATTCCTTTCTTGCATCATTTTAAGTCTACATAGTTAAAAAATATTCTTTTATCATGCAATTTCCTTAACTGTTAAAACCAGGATTTCACATTCATTTACAACAGATATGTAACAATATAGAAGAAATCTAACCTAACAAGCTTAAAACTTTTTTTTTTTTCAAATCTTGAATGAGTGAATACATTTTTTACTATTGATGGTAGCTTGACTATGTTTGTGTTAGGTTTGTGTAGGATGTCCAGTGTCGCACTTGTGACTATTCTTTCTAACCAATCAGTGGTCTGCAGTGTTTCAACTCTACCGTCTAGAATTGACTCCACTCACTTGGAACCTCGACCAACGTGGTACCAAAGTACCAAATATATCTAATCCTTGCACTAATTTGAAAGCATAAAAATTAAATGGTGAACATCTTATTTTAAACCTTTGTGATACTCAGCCTCATGTCAAACCAACTCTGATGTAAAAAATACTTCTATGTGACCATCCAGGGCACAGAAGTGCTACATAATGGTACTGACTGTGTCTTAGTAAATATTTCCTGCCAGCTCTCTGCTGATTTTAAGTTAATATATAACACAGTAGTTTTCCATGGCAATCTTATCTTGATGTTTGGTCGGTTGATCCATTACTTTTTGAAGTTTTATATATTTATGATCTCAATCTGCCACTTTTTTATCATATGGAACGATTGTGGCATGAAATGTAATGGGAAAAAAGGACAGTGGTGCTTATAAGTTTATGAAAACAATGCTAAAGTTGACTAAAAAGATAATTAAAAAAATAACATATTTTGGAAATTGATCATAATGCTTTATTTAAAAAAATTAGGAAAAATCTAACCTTTTAAGGACACAATTTTCTTTGAATGAATAATGTATCATAAATAAATAAATGTTCTTCCTTAAAATACAGGGGGCATAAGTGTACACACCCCTATGTTGTAAATTATGTTAAAGAAGCAGGCCAATTTTTTTTTTTTTTAAGGCCAGTTATTTCATGGATCCAGGACACTATGCATCCTGATAGTTCCCTTGGCCTTTGGAATTAAAATAGCCCCACATCATCACAAACCCTTCACCATTCATAGAGATTGGGTAGACATGGGGTACTTTCCATAAAATCAAATTCCAATTAATTCCAAAGGCCAAGGGAACTTTGTCAGGATGCATAGTATCCTGGATCCATGAAATAACTGGCTTTTAAAAATAAAAATCTGCTTGACCTGGGAATTTAACATACGTAGTGGTGTGTATACGTATGCCCCCTGCATTTTAAGGAAGAACATTTATATATTTACATTACATTATTCATTCAGAAAGAAAATTGGTGTCCTTAAAGGTTAGATTTTTCCTATGTTTTTTAATTAAGGCATTAAGATCAACTTCCAATAGACAATTTTTTTATTCTTCTTTTTAGTCAACTTTAACATGGGTTTATAAACTTCTGAGCACCACTGTATGTGATGAATCCAGGATTAAAAATAGAGAAGGGAAAAGACTTAATTGTTTAACCAAAGCTGATGTCTATAAATGGGAATAAATTGGCATCGGAAAGGCTATTTATTGCAACATGCAACACTTCTTGTAACATGACATCGACATTTCATGCTGGAGAGTTTTATTTACCTGCTCTAGCAGTATCAGGAGGTACACTAATATACAAATGAAACAGATGCTACAAAAATATATGAAGAATAAATAAACAGTGTTAAAGTACTACTGAAAAAACAATGTTGCATGTTTGAGTTTTGTTGTCTGCAGAGCAATTCAATGCAATTTTGTTGCTCTTTATGTCATAAAATTGTTCATGCGCCACTGTCTTCTCAGTCCAATTTTGCTTGCAAACACATGTACAAAGAGACAGTTTTGCTCCACATAGTCCTCAATTACGTGGAGCACAAACAGCATAAGTAGTAATTCCCTAAATGGTCTTACAACGCAATTAAAATCCAACAAAACATTTAAAAACTCTTCTGCACACAGAGAAACTATTGCATAACAGCAGCTTCACGATGCCTCGTAAACTCTTTATATATAAACTCTTAAATTTAAAGATGATTACCTTTGTAATAGATTAACCATCACAGCAAGAGTGGATTTTTCAAGGTGGTTTTCACACCAGTATAACCTATGCTTTGGAAAATAGTCAGTTTATCCATTAATTAGTAGTTCAGAGGGTACAACATGTACTGTAAAAACACTGGTATTTTCCTTTTGTTGCAACTAGAAAAAAAGCTCTTTATAGACACAATTGCAGGACTTGAATGTCCTTTTTAAAGTTCAAATGTTGCGCCTGTGGAGCTCAGCAGGTGTCTGACCTCCAACTTAAGACATCTCACCATTGCCATGACAAAGAATGGCGAAGAAATACAGACCTCATGTTACAACTTGTTACTTTTTAGACACCATGGGACCCTCTTGGTTTGGTATTTAAGCTGAATGGGATTGTCCTGTTTGATATAGGCTGTTTAATTCAGTGTGCACTGCATTGGGTACCTTGCTGGTGTGAACATAACATTTAATGTCCTCTTCCATTTAATGTCTCCTCTTTTGTACTTTTAAGCTGAGGAACAAGTTCATGAAGAAGTTGCCGAGAGATGCCGAGGCCTCCAACGTGCTGGTGGGGGAGGTGGACTTCCTGGACACGCCATTTGTGGCGTTTGTTCGTCTGCAGCAAGCTGTGATGCTGGGAGCCTTAACAGAGGTTCCTGTTCCCACAAGGTGGCTGAGATTCATGTCTGAACTATAAATAGGAGCTAAAGTTGTAGGAAGATGCATCAGTAGTTGTCTAGGTGCAACTCGACTCCCGTACCACTGACAGAAATCTGGGAAACACTTTATATAACAAAAAAGGACTAAAATTGTTAATCTAATTGCATGATAAAT
>JABXJD010002071.1:47500-63049 GCA_013375575.1 Percina caprodes
GTGCTGTTTTGAATACGACACAATATGCCTCTACATTTTATTTTGTAATGGAGGATGGGAGATGAAGAGGGGGGCAGCCCTGAATTACTGGTAATCCCTTGCTGCTTTCAAAAATATATGACACACTTAATTATGCTATTCCTCCTGCTGCTCCACATAGACTACAGTGCATGGGAGGAAACAACAGATATTTACTTTTGACAAGTGAGCAACTGACACATCATCAAAACAACCTGGTGTAACACATACAGTAAGTCAGGGAAACTCCTGGCTGGCATTATAGCCAAGCTTGCAATCTGCTTCCATGGATGGACATGTTGGTTGGTTGGTTGGTTGGTCTTTTGGCTTAACACTTTGGCCCGGAGTGAAATACTGTACTTTTTTTTTTGGCACTTTATGCATTTTTCAAATAGCAACAGTAGAAAGAGGACAGGGAATGAGGGAGAGAGATTCAACAAAGGTCCCCAGCAGAACTTGAACGGGGACATTGTGGTTCACAGTCGACGTGTTAACCACTGATCCAAAAGGTCCCCCACCCCCTTAGAGTGACATCTCTTAATTGGATTGTCAATTTGCTACAGACTTTGGTGGTACTAAGATGCATTCTAAATGTGAGCATGTAACCGTGATAACATGGTAACATATGTTGGGATACTAACATTCTGGATATATGCTGTGAGCATGTATGCTACATTTAAGACAATAGCATTTAACACAGGATGACTAAGCCTGAATATAGCTGAGCCTAACAAACAGTACAACTTAGATTTATGAAAGTCTAGCCAAGTGTGTAGTCACAGAGCTAAAATTCAGAACAGTTAAAAAATGACCATCTATCAAAATGGTTTTAGACAAAGTCTTGTTGCTTTGGAAACTTGTTTGTTTGTTGTAGTGTTAAAAACTAATGTTTTGTTATGTTTTTGCAGAGAACAGTACAGACGTCGTTGGTGATCCTTTAGAGGGTCCTTCAGTCTGGTATTGGAACAACACTGATCTGGTAAGTGTTCCATGAAAGCCAAACCTCGTTAACTGATCAATTTTTATACCGGTACACAAAAATACAAAATAAAAACCTGTCCCTACCTCCCTCTCCCCTCCCACATCCGTCCCTGCAACCTCCAGCCTGTCAGTCTGTCACCAGGGCGCTGTTGTGCGTGTCTCAGAGGAAGTGTAACCACACTGCGATTGCTTTCAGCTCGCAATTATGGTGTGGGGGATCTGCACAGATCAACACTGGTCCACTAAACCATAACTGAATATTCAACGTCACCAAGAATTTATTGAACAATAGAAAATCAATTTAAAAATGTTGAAGACCCCTGGTTAAACTGATTGTATTAATTGGTCAAAATTCGTATTGTCGGTTAACTGTTAAACGGTTAATCAATCATTAACATCCCTAACTTCAAGCACTGTTTAAACTGAAGGACTTTGGTCTGAATACTGCTGGAATTCTTTGACAATCTTGAACAGCCTTCTTGGAATTGCACATACCAACTGGGAGATAAAGAGACAATTGTAGAGGACAGTTGTGTTGTGTTTGTCAGTTCAACAATTTTACAAGGAAAATAGAACAGTCTGATAGCACTTGTTTCCAATTTGAGGTTATTGTGACACTAAGTTGGCTTGTTTTTCTCTCTGATAACTGTCACAGACTTTTATTATTTTGGAGTAAACACTCAGCTCTTCTCAGTCTCAGTATCTGTCACAGCGTTGGCGGGATGCTCATTTGAATGATTGTTTGTTTCTTATATGATCATAATGTTCTTTGTTTCCTTTGTACAGCCAATGAACGCCACATGGTCATCCCTCTCTAAGACGGAGTGTTTAAAATACAATGGAGAGCTGGTGGGCAAGGCCTGTGAGTTTGTTCCAGACATCACCCTCATGTCTTTCATCCTGTTCTTTGGCACTTACACTTGCTCCATGTGTCTAAAGAAGTTCAAGACCAGCCCGTTCTTCCCCACTACTGTGAGTCAGCCACACTATACTAATTTAATCCAAGGGAATGAATTAGATGTGCAACCTTTTTGAACAGCAGATTACAGAGAACAGATTTGTCAAGTGTTTGTGTTACCTCTTACCCAGGTGAGAAAACTCATCAGTGACTTTGCCATCATCCTGGCCATCTTCATCTTCTGTGGAGTTGATATGCTCGTAGGAGTCGATACTCCTAAACTTATTGTGCCAAGTGAATTCAAGGTGAGTCCTTCCCTGCCTAAGTGCTCATGCCGAATGCACAAATCAAGTGCATTTTGTTACGCTGTATTGCTTCATAGAACATAATCAGGTTCCCGCAGATTCTTGTCAAGGTTTTAATCCAAAATACAATCTTGCATTTACAGTACTCTGTGACAAAACACAAGTTAGATAAAAGTACTTGTTTTCTGTGAAGGTTTACATCTGCGTGTTTTAAATTGCCACAGTATGGTTAGGGTGGTTTGATTTCCAGCTCCTCCTGTCTACATGTTGAAATTGACCTTGAGCATAGTCTCGCATTGCCATACCTGTCTCCACAGCGGTGTGGAGTAAGGTCTGGCTACAACACACATTATTTCTAGGATAAAAGAAAAAACTCTCAGGGTTGTCTGAATTTCTTTAAACCAATCACCACCATTTTGGGTGACGTAGGGAAGGTGGTTCTACAAAATGGTCTCAGGAAGGAACTTGTTCGGTAAAGCATTTGCAACCCACAAAAGAAAATGCCACATACAATATACATAAAGTTAACTGTTCACACAATACAGTAACGTGAGTTATTTCAATTAACTGGATACATGGTTTAACATAATTTGCTCTGTGCATTCTGTCCATAGCAATCCTGACCCATTGGTCCCAAAACGTCCCAGTTAGATAGAAAATTCCATAAACATATTCTTGGTAAATCTTCACAATCATTCCTGACAGAGCCAAACAGGCCTGCCTTATTACACAAATCAAATCTTTTTCAAAACTTTCCATGTTCAGCGTAAAGCTTGCTAGCTCATAGTTTGTTGTTGTTTCCCATAGCAAAGGGACTTTGAGAACAGCAACACACACAGAGAAGGAGGTGAGGTACAAACCTAACATGATTAATCCTAGAAATGAACTTCCATAGATTAACTAAAGACTACTTTGAGCAAGACACTGAACCCCAAAAGTGCTCTATGTAGGGAGAAGTCCCTTTGGACAAAAAACTGTCAAATGAATGTAGGGTAATTCAATCTAATGGGTGTGGTAAATAATCATCAGAAATGTAAACGAGTTATAGTTTATGGGCTAACGGAAACAGTAAAAGACCAAAAATTCTGTCTGCGTTGAGTTCACAAATGCCACTTTGTCTAGTTGATGTATTGAAGTGTCTGTCTTCCTCCTTCACAGCCAACAAGTCCTAACCGGGGCTGGTTTGTTCCCCCGTTTGGAGGAAACCCCTGGTGGGTTTACCTGGTGGCAGCTCTCCCTGCCCTGCTGGTTACCATACTAGTCTTTATGGACCAACAGATTACTGCTGTGATCGTCAACAGGAAGGAGCACAAGTTGAAGGTAAAGAAGAAACCCTATCAACAAAATGTGTATTTTAAGCCAGGTGGTAATTTGTGACCCAGGTGATGAAAGTATCAGAAATGCTAAATGTCATTCCTTAAAGTTCCAGGGTGTGATGTGTTTAGTTGTTTTATCGGTGTTGCCTGTTCACAAACTTGTCCTTTTTCATAAATATTTACCACCACCATCAATTCCAAGTAGTCCAGTTTTTTTACATTTGCATTCGCATGAACTGGGGTAGACGCTCCATATTCATGCACCATCTTGCTATACGTTAGCCAGCAAGGGACATACAGAACATACTGCTCTGTCTTTCGCATTTTTGCTGTCAAATGATAAACTCACAGGTGCTGCTAATGGTTATCGTCGCTTACCAGCCCCGGCAAGTTTGAAGGAAACATGGAGGACCACACATATTCAAAATCCAAATTTCAGGAACAGGAGTCTTCTTCTTCACCCAGAAAAAGAAAAAGAATATTGAAAAGCGCAAGAGACCGGCCTTTTGAAGCGTGAACG
This sequence comes from Percina caprodes, assembly GCA_013375575.1. Lineage (NCBI taxonomy): Eukaryota > Metazoa > Chordata > Actinopteri > Perciformes > Percidae > Percina > Percina caprodes. Next base: position 51,539 of record JABXJD010002071.1, read on the forward strand.
CTGCCGTAGCTGTAGTACGTACTTTGAACTGCGTGGTGCGAGAGAGCTGACTGCGATGTATGATCTCAATGCTAAATGGGAAAAATTCCTACACATTGGACCTTTTAATATAAAACAATACAGAAAGTTGGTGTACTGTATATTAGTGAGGCAGCAGAAGGTTGGGAGTCATTTTTGTTGAGATCTTGTAGTAGAGATGGGATTTGAATTGACAATTGACAGTTTGAACAATGCTTAAAATCTGTATTTTGTGTTTAAATTAGAATTTCAACAATAACAAAAATAATTATTTGCAGTTAAATAGTCTTTTTCTTTCTGTTTGTCTAACTTGATTTATGGGAAGTAGGGATTTTCATGTGTTTCCCACAACATACTGCAGTTTGTACAGGACACTCACTACCTTCACACTGTAGCTAAATATTGTTTTCATTCTTCTCGTGGGAGTGAGAGATGTTTCATGGCAGTGACTGAACACAGTTCGGTTCAAAATGCAACCACGTGAGAATTTTTTTTCTTTGATTTCTACGACTCGTCCCTTTAAAGATAACTGGTATATCTTTGTGGCAGAAGAGAACAAAAATTGCTCTTCTACGGTTTTGTTACTCGGCATATTATACTATAACAACTGTATAACTAAAAACATATAAGAGCTGTTTGCTGGATTTGCCTTTATCTGCAGCCGTGCTGTACATACTAGGCTTGTTTGAGAGGATACCCTCACACTCTGGATGTCCGGCCAGACTAATGTGTTACTACTTAAGTCCATGCGCTCCGCTTGATCTATTGGCAAGTTGTTTCCCTTCAAGCATTTAGTTTCTGCAGCTCTGCAGCACGCCTAGCTCTCAAACCAGCGCACATTTTTGTCGCGCAGGATGATGCAATGCACTCAGCAAGACAGCGAGGTCTGCGAGGGTCTGGCTCATCTCAAACAAACCTATTTCCCATGCTTGATCATTCACATACATGACCTTTGACTTTGTGTTTGTTGTTTGTACCAGAAAGGGGCAGGTTACCATCTGGATCTTTTCTGGGTGGCCATTCTGCTGATTATTTGCTCCTTCATGGGTCTGCCGTGGTACGTGGCTGCCACGGTTATCTCCATCGCTCACATCGACAGTCTGAAGATGGAAACCGAAACATCGGCTCCTGGAGAGCAGCCTAAGTTCTTGGGTGTGAGGTACGACTGGTACAATATGTTATCCAACTTGAAACACTCAGACAACAACAATCGTGCTGATGGCAGCTCTAATTTTTTATAGAATACCAAAATCTTGTCTGGGAATGTTAGAGCATTATACAAGGATAAAATGTAAGGGGCAAAGGATTCACATTCATGATAACTGATTCAAAGTAAATTACATTTACCCTGTTGCTATAGCACCATCTGTAGGTGAGATGCCAATAGATTTTACAGAATTGCTCAAAAGTTGTCCGCACCCAACATCTACATTTTGTTTGTATTGGACAAAGGACAATTTAATTAGACTAACAATGCTAATAGAGAGCAGAATAACATCAAACACACAAATGGATAACCTTTGGGACTCATTAAAATAGTCCATGCCCCCAAAGTTGTAGGATTGTTGAAAATGGTGGAAATGTGTGGAATATACACTGAAAGATTAGCTTTGAATAGGCATGTAAAGATACACTCAATTCAAGATTCAATACGATTCACATTTTTAAGTTCATGATACGATTTTCTTACAATTATTTTAACAGAATGAAATGACTGAAAACTATTCATTTATTTATATAAACTGCATAAAACAGCAGAGGTGTCCTCTTATCAAAAGTGCAACTGAAATAGTCCATTAGTCACTCCATGTACTCAAGTTAATTTGCATTGGCAATATTAAAACATGTTTTTATACATGTGCCTATTGTGTTCATTAATAGATGGTTAAGACACTGGGATTTCTTACTGTTTTTTGTTAGCTTTCTCATCTGTTTAGTGATGTCCTCCAGAGCCTCCTGATGTGTCAGCTGTAAGCTGAACTAACAAACTCTTGTAACATCTACTCCAACTTTGAACTTCCTACAAATGTTGGGGTTGCCTTTATTTTGGGCAAAACTGAACGAGCCTTGGGAAATGATTGATATTCTCAAGTAATCAACATAATTATTTAGGCTTTTTTCTGACTTTATTATTGTAAGAAAAAGAGGTAAACATATTAAAATTAAAGAAATTATACATACAGACATTGTAATAACTATTTTCCCTTTTTTTTGTTTTTTTGCAGAGAGCAGAGGGTCACTGGTGTGTTGGTGTTCATCCTGACAGGACTGTCTGTATTTATGGCTCCTATTTTAAAGGTAATTAATCAGATTGTCTTCTGTGTCTCAAGTTCAATCTTTAAATTCTCAAAATGACGATGTTGGAAACGAACACCAAATCAATGAATATCACCACACTCTGCTAACTTACAGATTTCAGCTCTAGCCACTGAAAAGAAATAAGCGGAGAAATCAGGCCAATTACAGAAGTTTGACATCATGTTGCCTGAGCTCATTAATATTCATGAGCTTGCCCAGTTGCGCTATGTAAAGGACACTGACAGCCAGGTTCTCACTGGCTAACTGTTAGCCAGTCAGATTCAAGCACCTTAGCTCGTTGAATATTAATGGGAACTGGCACAAATTCGAGCTGAGTCTTCCTGCAGGCTTTTTATACCACGGTTCAGTGGCTTGATACAAGGGAACCAAGGCATTCTTTCCACAAAATCCTTTACAGAGTCCATGGTAGAACTTCAGACATTACCACAAAGTAATGAAATACGTGTGGCAGGGCACCTTTAACACTGATGGTATATACATAATAAGACAAACCTCTACACTAAATGCTGCAGACTATATATGCTGAGGTCAGCAGTCCGTGGAGCACAAGATCTGAGCAAACATTAACTTGAGACAGTGTAACCAGTCAGACAGTGTAAAATGTGGGATTATTGCAGACTCATTAACCTTCATCTCCTGCTACTGAGAGACCTGTTTGGTTCATACATTTTAAAATGTTAAGAAAAATTCTGAGTGGTTGTGTTTGGCATTGAGGCGATATGCAAAAGAAAATGTTTATTGAACAACTGCCAAAATTTGCAAAACCTGACAAATGGTTCTATAATATGTTAACATTGTCTTACTGTAGTTACCTCACTAAGGCTAAGCAACAAGTGCCTTCACCCCATCAGATCATTATAGTCTAACTACTTCCAGTTTGGGTTACAAAGGTTATATTAAGATGGAAATTTTGATATAGATGGAATGGCTGATTTGTGTTTTTGTCCACATTAAAATAATTAGCTTTTTTTTCTCTCTCTTTGACCTAGTTCATCCCCATGCCTGTGCTGTATGGAGTCTTCCTATATATGGGGGTGGCCTCTCTCAATGGAGTGCAGGTAAATCTTACAAAGATTTCTTTTGTCATCACAAAATAAAATGTGTAGATTATAGTGTTGAGCGATGGAAAACTAATGTGGTCTAATATTCCTCGCTCACATTTCATGTTAGTAGTATTTAAGCTTTCTTTATTAAAAATGAATCTCTGAGTATTCAAGAAACAAATCAGCGACTAGCTGTTTCTCGGATACAGTATATTCATTCATGCAGTGCATCCTGTCATGTGTATTTGTATCTCTATCTGTGTGCAGTTCATGGATCGTCTCAAGCTGCTTCTGATGCCGGCAAAGCATCAGCCGGACTTGGTTTACCTGCGACACGTCCCCCTCAGGAAGGTCCACCTCTTCACCTTCATTCAGATCCTTTGCTTGGCTCTACTCTGGGTCCTTAAATCCACTGTGGCCGCCATTGTATTCCCTGTCATGGTAAGAGTAATTTCTATATATATATATATATATATATATATATATATATATATATATATACAGAATGAAATGACTGAAAACTATTCATTTATTTATATAAACTGCATAAAACAGCAGCATATATATATATATATATATATATATATATACACACAAATGACCAATAATGTTTATGTCTAATTATCTTGATACTAATAAAAGGTTACTAGTATTTCAATATCTTTGACCACACAACTATAGTAATTCTCCTTGTTGATTATTCGATAAGTTTAGTCTGTGAAATGGAAAGAATAATGAGAGATGCCTGTCAAAAATGAATGTTGTCATTTTAAAGGTCGAGCATAAAAATGTAGTGATCAGAGATAAAAGCCGCTCAGTCCAGCCAGCCTGACATGATCAGACTGAATTTTGGCTACACTGAATTACACTGTGTACAAATGATATGCTTAATTCACGTGTAAGAGGTTTATTTATATCAGTGATAAACCAGTGCCGTTTGTCATGGTGGTTTTACATATTTACTTCAGTTCAGGGTCACTAACACAGCCCTCAAGACTTTATTGCACCTGTAACTGTACTTTGAGTTATAGTTATCATTCTGTTCTAAGGCAGGGAGTGACTGTTAAAGGATTTCCCACAAACTGTAACTTGCATTATTTCGTGAATTTATATAAATATGATGTTAAGATGTGCATCGTTTATCACTTATTTAATGTACTTAGAAATGTAAAACTAGTGTAACTTTTCAAGTTGGTGTTGCAAAGTACATTTAGTATATTTGCCATTTTCAATACCATTTTTCTTAAATGTAAATTATCATTACAAATTTAGAACTAACAATACCCAGTTTGATATTGGCTTTTCCTCCATTGCACATTTAACATAATGTTTTTAAGTTGTGATCACAGTCTTTATTAACCTAGCTTTTTTCTGCAACATCAGCTCATGTTTATATTTATATATTAAATTTTGCACATTTACAGTGAAGTAAAAAAATACAATATACTGTATTTAAATGTACTTCTTAGACCAGACAAAAATGACCTCCCAGTCCACTCTAATCCTCTTCTTCTTCTTCTGCGTTTAGATCCTCGCTCTGGTGGCCGTCAGAAAAGTGATGGACTACATGTTCTCCCAGCATGATCTCAGCTTCCTAGACGACATCATCCCAGAGAAGGACAAGAAGAAGAAAGAGGACGAGAAGAAGAAAAAGAAAAAACAAGGCAGCATAGACAGCGATGCTGAAGACGTAAGGTTTTTGAATTTACAGGTTCAACACAATACTATGCAACAAGCAAGTATCTTTGCAAACAAACACGCAAATGCCTTATTATTTTTTTTTACATAAGATCCCGTCTCCAAGTCTGTGAACCTCACCAACCAACAACCTCCAGCCCCCAAATCCCAGTTTTCTCTTCCTTTTGCAGCAGCATGTACCCATTTGAGTGTTTACCCACTGGTTTACAGATGTCAGTTTGCTTACTTAATTTTCGGAGTTGTCTTTACCTCATTTTCAGTTGGTGTAAAGTAATTTCCCTAATTGCTGAAGGTTTGACAATACACCATATGCTAGAACTCCTTTGTGTCATTGGAACAAAAATCTTAGAGATATTATAAAAACAAGGTGCAAGTGCCACTGTCTCATTTTAAATGATTATTTATCTCCTTGGTGGAAGCAATAAACATTCTGCAGATTTTGGATTGTGTTTTGGCCACTGGAAGTAAGATTTTACAGATTTTCAGTAGAGCTTTATTCCGTTTCTAGTACAGTTTTTTTTTTTTTTCACTGACAGGGAGCACACAACTGTTGTTTGAGTGTGTTTTATATTTTTGCATTTCTAATATTTCAGGTTCAGATGTTTTTAGGATAAAGATATACAGTACTCAAATTGAAAGATAGTCCTCATTCTTGAAGACAGTGTCTTAGTGTTCTTTTAAGTGATTGGGTCCACTCAGTTTCTAGTAACAGACACCCGACTCGGCACCAGGGTCCAAATTGAATTGGGAAATAGTTTATTTTGTTTTTTCGTTTGGTTCCACTGCATTTTTGGATCAGATCTGTTTTTTTATTTAACTTGATCATGGATTTCACATTTGGGGAGATTTTATTTTATTTTTTTAATGGATCCATTTCAGATCGAATGAAGACCTCTAGCTGGAAGCCAGACAGATCAGTGATCAGAATTGGTTTAGATGATAATGTTACTTGCCAAAATCTTGAAACTATCAAATAACCATTTAAAGGAATAAAATTACTTATAGATTAAATCCTATAAATTACCTGGTCCCAATTGTCAATGGATAATTTGGCATATCTTTAGAAGAGCTGAATGTGTTTTTCCGTAATGTCCTCAGTACGTAGTTAAAGTATCTCCTTTCCTAAGCCAATCTCTACTAAAGCTTGACATCAATTGGTTAAATTGTTATTAAGTTTCAAGTAATAAGACAGGTAGAAAGGTGGACTTTTCAACGACATCAGAAACTTCTCAGAGGCATGTTACGTTGCTTCTTTTGCCTTTGGCAACTAGGATATCAAATAGACCCAGAGATTCAAGATGCATTACCACCAGTTTTGTAACTAATAGTTTGCAATTGCATTGCATTAGAGAATGCAGGTTGTCACAGGTTTAGTTAAATGAATGTGTGTGTTAATGCTAACTTCCTGACACCCCCAGAAGGCTCGTTTCAGGATGTGTTTCCTCTCTCCAACAGTCTGACTTTCCTTACAATGAGAAAGTTCCCAGCATTAAAATCCCCATGGACATAATGGAGCAGGAGCCTTTCTTAGGGGATAAGGCCTCTGACAGTGAGTAGATCCAAGCTACCTGCAGCACTGGAGGAAGATACTTCTTCGTCTTGATCCTGCTTCTTTGTTCAGTGTCTCTGAAGAGTCAATGTTTGTCTTTACTCGCTGCACGATATTAACATTGCTTCTTTGCCCTTCTCTTGCTTTATCCTTTACTGCAGTCCTGTCTCTTGTTCCAGAACATGCATGATATTAACTCACTCATTTCTCCTTTTTTTATCTTTTTTTTTTCTTGGATTGTGATGCCATGATTATATTTGTCTTGTCCCTTTTAAATTCTTGCTTGCTGGAACTAACCCTTTTCATCTGCAGTTTACAATTTCAACCTACATATTCATTGTTGATTCATTGGCTCTTTTTCAAGGGGTTTGTTGAATTTTCACTTGCTTATGTAGTATCATCTACTACCAGTAGATAGCACTAACCATATGGTCAGGTAAAAGGATGGCTTACAGGAATAGATCACCAAAAAGTACAACAGTTTTATACAGTCACACTATCTACTTAGAAGTGACAAACATTAACAGCTAACTGCAAACTGTAGGGTTTCGGTGGAGCATTCCTTAAATAATGCTACTTATTCATCATTTTTGTACTAAATGTTGGAGGGATTGTTTCAAAACTAAACATACTGACTTGAAATAGATGTTTTAATATATTCTGTACATGAGTGTGCAGTTTGTCAATCCATCCACACCCTTGTAGCAGTTGATTTCACTGGCTGGTTACTCCTCTCTTCTCAAACTGTTTGTCAGTGATATCAGCTGCTGTTGTGTTTCTGAAAACCTGCAGACTTAGTTGCTCGTCCATAAAAAATTATAAAACTTTAAAGCGTGTCAGAGAAGACCAAACGTATTAGCTGGGCTACATGCACAATAATGGCTGTTTTTATTTATTATTTCCACAGGAGATAAATCCCCATCATTCCTTGAACGACATACATCGTGCTGAGCAGCTTCGCTACTACCAGGCCAACTGCTTGTCCAGGTGAGAGAGTGTGTGCAGCTTACCTCACATGCCGAATGTACCTTTTTCCACAGCAGACATCTTTGATGTGTCAGCACAGCTGAAATTGAAATTGTCATGTAAACAGCATATTCCGGTTGGATATTCCGAATAAGGCTTTTTTCCGAATATAGCATTTTCAGATTAAAGGTGTCGTAGGACTTAGCCAAACATTGACAATGTCTCAGTCCCTACCCCCTTTCCGCTAAAGCCCAAAACAATCTCCTAAGCCCCTATCCCCACAAGGGAGAACTGTGCACAATAGAGCGGGGGAAGGGGGAGGGGAGGACCCTATGACATGCGTGTGCATGAGCAGTGATTGACACGCAGTTAGACACCCCCGGCCGTGATTGGTGCATCTGAACAGGGAGCGGTGGATTTTTGCAAATCACACTACAGGCTGTATGTGGTGCCAGAGGAGCCAGATTTTTTTTAATTACCTGCTTCATGTAGTAGATCAGCAAATATGACACAAAGTTAGTTTTATAAGGCTTACCTACTGCACCTTTAAGATGTGGGATACTCCGGTATTATTCATGTTTTAGAGGCATTCTTTAACCATGTATACAGCGCATTTGGAATATGTGTCTCAATCTGGGTTTTTACCGCAGTTAGCAATTTACTCCCGCTACTGAGAGACCCGTTTGGTTCATACATTTTAAAATGTTAAGAAAAATTCTGAGTGGTTGTGTTTGACATTGAGGCGATATGCAAAAGAAAATGTTTATTGAACAACTGCCAAAATTTGCAAAACCTGACAAATGGCAATTTACCTCCTCTTGCCTGTTTACGGATTATGGTCAGCTCTGTGGGTTGCTATGGTTGCTGTAAACAAAACCAACCAGCCAACAGTTTGCAAGGCTGCACACCCCGATAAGAAGGAAAACACAGCTACTTTTAAACATCATCAAAGACTTGGATATGTACACTCATCGCCACGCCAACGGGAATATTAGTGGAATATTCAGGTTCATTAGCCATGTAAATAGCTTAGTTGGAATATTGTCTTTTTCGGAATAAGGGCAAAAACCGGAATATTATGTGCATGTAAACGTAGTCAGTGTGCTTCATGAGAGAAGCACAATGTATGCAATGACAGAAGACAATTAGTCTTAAAGAGGCAGAACAAGCCTTGATTTTTGGGCAAATATTTAGAGCAATGATTATAATACTCAAGATGAGATTATGTTTCTCCGTCATGCCCACGACCTCTCCCTATGCATAAGATCCACTGGTACGGTACTGTATTACCCCATCTGCTCTCTGATTTGTGTACCAGTGCTGATGAAAGAGGATTAGTGTTTGGGATAATGTGTGAAATACCAGCTGTGATCACAGCACATCTGTGATGCCGACAAACAACTACAAAATTTGTTTTCTCTCTAATTGGTCTTCAGCTATAGAGATCAGACTGGAGGTTTGCTTTCGTTCACATGGCCGGTAACTAAAAACATATTCTACTGACAGAATAGCAGTCTATGTGAATATAATCTTTTTTTAATACAATTTTATTCTCTTTGAGTCAAACATTGAAATAAGTAAACAAGTAAATAAAGCTTTAATTGGCTACATGTTGACAAAGAAATTATCTTTTAACTATATTTTTAATATATCTATTAACTGTATCTTAATCTCATCTCCTGGGAGGAATTGCAGATAAAATGAAAGGAAAACTCAGATTACAATAGTTAATAGTTTGTTTGCAATTTATGGAAACACTTGTATATAGACATTTTATTTATATTGTTTGACATTAGTGTTTTTTATATACAACACCTTTTTATTCACATACCTAATAATAGTCCTGTCTATTCTACCTTTATTTGTCCAGCTTTGTTGTACTTGTTCTTAACTGTTATGTCTATTTCTGTGCAAGTATATTGAGAGCAAAGCAACCAAAAAAAAAAAAAAAAAAACAGAGACAAATGCTCATGCTACTTTAAAAACTTTGGTGTGTTTCAGGTCTGGTAAGAGTCAGTGACACTGACCAGGTCATAAAATGAATCTGGTAGTGTTGACATTGGCTGCTTCCACCCCCCTCTAAACTAATCCTATCCCCAAACCAAATTGCTTTGAGTCAGATGACATGAGGAACCATAAAACCATGATTGCTGATTGTATTTCTGCCTTGACACAATGTGCCAAAACACAATGTTGTAAAGCATCAAAATATAAAAATGTTATTTTTGACACTACATGGCACAAATACTCAGATCTCACAACAGCCTACAACAAGCTACATGTTCAATGTTGGGGACTACGGTCATCTGTTAATAAGAGACAGAGGAGCAGTTTCATTCATTCATTCATTCATTCATTCATTCAAACCTTTATATACACTGAAAATCATTGATAGAAAGCATACAGGTGTTAATCACGCCTCGACTTTGTTACACAGAATGCAATGATGACAGTTTCAGTGTTTTAGAGTGAAAGGCTGGAAGCGGCACCATATCTGTATATTATACGACCGTACTGCTATCTAGGACTGATTAAAAAGAGTGCCTTGGCTGTACTTTTCCTACCGAGTTAAAAGGGAAGCTGGATTTGAATTCAAATTGTGCTCCTGCGAGAACTCTGGGATTTCCAGGCTAGAGGAGAATGACAATAGAATGTTTTAATATAAAGTCTTACGTAATTCAAGATTCAACACTCAAGATTCCTTTTATTGTCATTTAGCAAAACACAAAAGTAAAGCATGAACAAAATTACAAGCGTGCTCCTTTCGAAAAACAGCACAGATACATAGAAGAGAGAAAGAGGGAGAGAGAGAGAGAGAGAGAGAGAATAAACAGAACTGGGATTTAACAGAAAAAATAATTTCCAGCAGAATATTTGTCCGTACGATAATGTTAAAGTCTAAATTTAAAGTATTTTGACATTTCCAATTGGACTTTTTGATTAAAAAAAATGGTAAAAAAGATGTTTGTCCATGGCATGGAGGAAATTAATTTTCAGTTCAGCCCTTAACTCCTCTCATGTCTGTACAGTAAATAGCTTGTAGCCACAGCCAGTTATCTTAGCACAAAGATGGGCAGCGACAGCTAGCCTGGCATTAAATGGACTCGACTAATTCTTGGCCTGGGAGCAGTGACTTTCTGTAGTCTCCGCTAGCAGGCAACTGGTCCTGTCTCGCACATAACCGCTTGTAATACTTAGTTTTTTGTACTGATTAAACAAACGATGAAATGAAATATAACGATTTTGGCTGGCTCCAGCTACACATTTAGTGTAAAAAAAACACAAGAATATCTATCTCATGATCTTTTCATGTATATCTTGCCAAGGGCAGCGAATAAGTTTTTGTTCCCAAAATGTCAAACTATGTCTTTTAACGCTACTATCCCAGCATGTGTCGTCCTAACAATAAAATGTATTTTTATTTCAGCCATGAGATGAGTCCGCTGAAGTCTGTGCCTCAGATTACAATAGACATGGACCCAGACGATGATAATGCGTTCTACTGGAAGAGCAGAGGATCTGAAACGTCTCTGTAGAGCACCCAACCAGCGTGACTCCTGACAGGCAACTCCTGCAGCACCTGCGAGATAACTTTTTACTTTCCTTTTTTAAAAACAATGATTTCAGGACTTTGCTCTAAGTATGTGTTATATGGTCGTAACACCACACTCTTTCTTTTACTAATGAAGTCATTTTAAAACCATTTCTTTCCTCAGTGCTCCACAGTAAACTGATACATGTCACTCCTTACTTTCCTTCTATGCAACTCTTCCCATATCAACAGTAAATGCTGCAGCTCTCTGACCACGCATGAAATGCCCTCCTCGCTCTTTTTATATAAATATATATATAAATATTTGTCAGAATTTTATATAAATTGATTTAATAACATTTTTCTGGCAGATTTTTTTTTTTTAT